>CM046441.1:12521276-12887626 GCA_025506515.1 Flaveria trinervia | reverse complement strand
GCTCTGGCAAGTGCTATCCGACGAGCTAAAAAGTTTGTCAAAAAGACCGGACAGAACCTGAGTTGGCAACAAAAGACCCAACCTTTGGGTTTGATAAGTCAAAGGTACATGTTTCAACTACGGTGAGAAGGGACACTTCAAGAGGGAGTGTATAAAACCAAAGAAGACAGGTAATGGAATCCCTTCTCGTCATTTAACCGCAAGAGACGTCCACAGCTAGTAATGCTGACTCATCAAGTAAGCTCCAAAAGCCTTAACTGCTAATGAAGATGAAGGACAGGACTGGAGCTTTCGGTTCGTCTCACCAGGAGAGTCAAACATAGCTAGTGTGGAGGATATTGATGACGATTTTCAAGTGAAGGAGATATAGCAGTAGAGCTTGCGATGTCAAATTCTGAAGATACTGCAAATGTGGTCAACTACCTGCATGAGAAGAAAAACTGCATCTCATCTTCGATCATCATCATCTGAATCACCAGAACTAGAGACAAACCGAGTCAGCACTCATGGCTGAGTCTTCTTCAACCTCCCAGGTAAGTACTCTTACCAAACTATTTAATAATCATGCTGCAGAAGTAATAAATTCTGAGAATTATAGATTCAAATTTGCGAATGCTATTATCATAATGATAGCTTAGTAAAGGATCTGGAACTGTGCACACAAGCGAATAGTGTGTTAAAACAAAACGAGCATGTTACAAGGAAAAGATAGACCTATTAAATAAACAGCTTAGGGAAACTTAGGTAGTTGCCTTTAACCAGCAAATGACTTAGGTACTATCTGAACTCTCTTGAGGACCTAAGAAGCAAAAAGTAGTTTTTAAGAAGTAAAGTCAATTCATTAAAACAAAACTGCATAGTTGGACAAGCTCATCACACATTGTCAACACTTAGTAGAGAGAGAAATAATGGGAGGGACTGGGATACAAAGTGGTTCCACCACCACCTGAGACCTTGATGAACACCAAAAGTAAACCAATTAACAATAACCCCATCAAGGATCACGTGGTGTCTACTCCTCTTGTAAATATCCAGATTCCATAAGTAACTAAAGTGAATCCGATTCTAAACAAAAGGAGGACACTTCAAAGGCAGAGGAAAGATCCATGTGTTACCCTGGAAAACGAATTTGGAAAAGTTAGCTTAAAGTCAGGGTCAAACAAAGTTAAACACGAACCTAAAAGACTATAAAATCTAATCAATCATGTGCATCATGTCACAGTCCAGGGAACAAGAGATTAAAGATGTAAACCAGGTAAAGCCTTAATTTTGAAAACACCAACTCATACATCTAACAAAGTAGGGTCTCAGTCCAAACACAATAAGTTTGACCGTGTGACAAGTACATCTCCACCCAAACAATAAACCGTAAAGTTGAAAGCAGATCTTGCTATAATGTGGAGAATAGGTCACATAGCGTCTCACTGTCCTATTACCGACACCGAGGAAAAAGTTGAACTTTCTGCATCTACATCTAGATCTTTTAAGAGGAACTCAATGACGCCTCCTAAAAGGGATTTGAACCAAAGTTCAAACCATTAGCCAGTTGTCTGTTATCACAAACAGGCCTCACACAATCTGGATTATGGAAAGAAAAATCCTCCTCAGGCCTAAAAAATAAGAACAAACAGAATTCTGATCAATCCTAACCTCAAAGGGTCAGTGGGTGAGTTGGTGATATGTGATGCCTCAGGGAACCCAAGCCTGGTAAGGCTTGGGTTTCCTAACATGAACTAATGTTTTCATTGAATGTGCAGGGTGTTCGCTATAGTTCCAGACTAACACGTGGATTGTTATAGCGAGCATCTAGGCACATGACAGGGAATAGAGCTTCTCTTATCAAATGTCAGACAAATTAAAGGAGGGCATGTTTCATTTGCTGGAAACAAAGGTGTATATCACAGCCCAAGGAGAAGTGGGAAATGAGAAGGTTAAGTTTGATAAGGTAAACTATGTCCAACAATTACAAATAAATTTCTTTCTGTCTCTCAAATCTATGGTAAAGGATTCAAGGTATTTTTTTGACAACCAAAAGTGTTATTTTTAAAGAAGGAATACATGATCCCGGATGACTAGATCCTAATGTTAGCTTCAAGATATAATGATCTTTATGTCTTGGATCTTTCAAAGCATCCACAACGGATAGTGAAGTCCAATTTTCTTGTCCAAAGCTACTGAGAAGACTCCATCTCCTGGCATAGGAGAATGGGACACATAAATCCGAGAAAAAAGAATCACTTGATCCAGAATGATCTTGTGAGGGGAGTAAATGTCAAAAACTTCCAACCCCGGATTTCTGTGTTGCATTCAAAAGGGTAAACATGAAGAAGTCTCATAAGGAGAAGAAAGTTCATTCTATAGACCTCCTCTTGAGCTTCTCACATGGATCTGTTTGGTCCAATCAGTACAAGAAGCATCGCAGGCGACTGTGTCTGCTATGTAGTTACTGATGACTACTCCAGATTCTCTTGAATAATGTTTCTGAAATCCAAATAAAAAACATTTGAATTCTTCAGGAATGGGTAACTACACTGGAATCCCTATACAAGCTGAAGGTACAAGGTGCGCTCAGACAACGGAACCGAGTTTAAGAATCAGAAGATGGAGGCCTATTGCAAGGAAAAGGGAATTGTGCTCTATTTACCTCAGCTATACCCCTCAGATGAATGGCGTTTGCTGATGAAAGAACCGCAGCTTGATAGAGACGGCACAGACAATCTGGCAGACTCGAACTGCCTATCCAATTTTGGAATGAAGCAGTGGCAAACGCAATGTTATACTCTTAATCGAGTTCTAGTAGTAAAAACCATGGAAAAACATGCTACGATTTATTACAGCGATGTAAACCTAACTTGGAATATCTCGAGCCTTTGGCGCTCTGTGCACCTGCTAAAGAAGACTCAGGAGGGAATTCAGTGAGAAGGTTGATGAAGGGATCTTTCTAGGATACAACATACCGAATAAGAGAGTTTACAACAACTCAACAGGCCAAGTAGAGGTGTGGTGCAATGTTGATGTTCAGAGATATATCACACCACCTGCTGGAAAAGGGCCTGCCTACTCTTCGACTATGATGATTCTTCAAGACCTTCCACATACCTGTTCCCGCTTCAGAAGAAGAGTTGGCAAAACAAGATGATGTACGATGTATTGAACACACCATCTCAAGATTCACAAGTCATGATACTACCAACTCAGGGGAGCAGTTGATGTGAGTGATTCCCTCTGATGAAGACAATGAAGAAAATGATCAGATCAACCAGGATGTACAGGTTCCACTACACAAGTTCACAGCACAGCAGTGATACTCAGAATCATCAAAACCTCAGACTCCTACTGCCTCCGACCTAGAACCAAATACTCATAATCTTGACTCTGAGGTGGTTGTTCCAACAACTCCTGGATCACGTCTAAACATCTATCATCCATTGGATAACATTATAGGAGATGTGAGATCAGGGGTTCAAACTAGAAATCAGCTATACTCAGCTGATTATGCCTCCGTGATGGAAAAAGGATACCTTCACGATAGTGCATACCGATGCTTTGTGTCTCAGTTTGAACAAAGTGTTAGTGAGCACTAAATGATGAGGCTTGGGTTAGTGCCATGCAAAAAGAACTTCTCAGTTTAAGAAGTTAGGTGTATGGACATTAGTCGATAGACCTAAAGGTGCTAAAGTCATTGGCACAAATGGGGCTTGAAATGCAAGAAAGATGATCAAGGGTGATCATCAGAAACAAGGCTCGGCTTGTTGTTCAGGGTTTTCGACAAGTTGAAGTATTGACTACAATGAAGTATTTGCACCAGTGGCAAGGATGGAAGCCATCCGCATCTTTCTTGCCTATGCATCTTGTATGAAAATCAAAGTTTATCAAAGTGATGTGAAGAGTGCATTCCTTCATGGTGGAGATCAGAGAAACAGTGTATGTCAGTCAACCCAAGGGATTTGAGGATCCATATCATCAGGATAGAGTCTACAAACTGACAAGGCTTATACGGGCTTCATCAAGCTCCAAGGGCTTGGTATGAGAAACTTTCAACTCATCTTGTGAAACACGGATTTCGCAGGGGAGTCATTGACTGCACACTGTTTATCAAAGAAAAGATGGGACTACTACTAGTACAGATCTATGCAGATGACATAATCTTCGGTTCAAAGAACGAAGAATTATGCAAAGAATTCGAAGCAGTTACGAAGGCGGAGTTTGATGAGTGCTATGGGGGAGATGAAGTTCTTTCTCGGGTTACAGGTGATCAGACACCAAATGGAATCTTCTTACATCAGACCAAGTATGTAGGGGATATTCTCAATCGGTTTGACATGGAGAATGCCTCCACAGCTGGCACTCCACTAGCTACAAACCATGATGTAGCACCCGATGAGAATGGTGATCTGGTAGATGCCACTATGTACGAGGGATGATTGGATCTCTCATGTATCTCACTACCTCAAGACCAGATATCATGTATGCGACATGTTTATGCTCGCATATGAGGCAAAGCCTAATGTGAATCATCTAATTGGGGTCAAAAGGATATTTTGTTATCTGAAGGGCACACCCACCCTTGGTTGTGGTATCCTCATGATGATGACTTTGAACTTACAGCGTATAGTGACTCGGATTACGGTGGCTGCAAGATGAACTACAAGTCTACATCAGCAGGGTGTCAGTTCTTTAGGAGAAGATTAGTAACCTGGCAGTGTAAGAAGCAGACCTCGGTTGCTTTGTCAACCTGTGAAGCCGAATACGTTGCTGCGACAAGCTGCTGTTCCCAAATCATATGGATTCAACAGCAAATGCGGGATTACGGTTTGCATTTCACTTCCGCTCCTATATTTGTTGATAACTCTGCTGCAATTGCCGTCACTAAAAATCCGGTCCAACATCCTAAGACCAAACACATCGGAATCAAATATCACTTCATACGTGACTGTTTTGAAAAGAATTTAACCGATGTGATAAAAATAAACACTGATTTTCAATGCGCTGACCTCTATACAAAGGCTTTTGACAAACCACGTTTTCTATATCTGTTAGAGGTCAATGGCGTTAAAAAGAAAAGTGAGGTCATTCCTGAAGATGACCATGTATAGTCCGATGCGTCATGTCTAAGTTCTTTTATTTTTTAAATTTTAGTATCCTTTAAGTTTAATTCTCGTGTTTTTTTTGTTAAATGTTAGTTCGTTAATTACACTTAGTGTCTTTTCTTGCTCATTAAAATCCTAAAACGCAAATCCTTAGAGGTTTTAGTATTTTAGGGGGAGAATAGGTATGAAAAAAAAACGAGGGAAAATAAGAGGCAAGCTGATAATAAATAAGATCGTACGTGTGATACCGATTTAATGTGTGGAATATGATAGTACACAGGTACAAACCATTTGGGACTTTAAAAAATCAAAATTGAAAAGATGCAAAGTTCAAGTATAAGTCTATGTAGTCTGAGCAATATAAAAGGAAATATGATAGTTAAGCTAGCTATTAGTAAGGTAACACAAAGAAAGTAGACCTAGAGGTTGATAGACCACAGTTGATATGTCAGTAGATTCAACACAATAGATGACTAGACCTTTTGGTGATCTCAAGATTAAACTAAAATGTTTGACTAGCTGTGGGTAACACCTTATCCCTGGTTAACACAATCAACAAGATTCCAATAAGGGGTGACGAGCAAAATAAACGCCAAAAAGTGTGCGTAAGACCAAAGCATGAGCAAAAGCACATGAAAAATGCAAATACAATCAAACTGATAACCTAGGTTGTTGGTGAGATTTGTGCTGAAAGAAGAAAAAATTGCTCAAACAAGAAGATAGATTATGTGCCTCTCTGCTGTGCGGTGGCACTGACCTGAGGATAACATAACCTATATTCTAGACTCATTGTTGTTTGCCGCCTCTCTGCTGTGCGATGGCACTGACCTGAGGATTGGATTCTCTTTGAAAATTCTATGAATAGTCGCTTCTTGAACACTACCCTAAGACCGCTCAAAATCTCCTGAGGAATGTTGATTACCATATGAGTGTGGGATCCACAAATGCTTGTTAAAATAAACAAACCTTAAAACAATCACCAACTGTGTTGACAGTCTGTGTATGGATTTAAGAGGATAAGTATACTGACAATCACCGTGGCTACAATTCTTGAAAGTTCAAATTAGTGTGGGGACCTAAGAGTACTAGTATGATTTCCTAAATTTGCTAAATGTCTCCAGATGAAAAACAAGGAAAGAGCATCAAAGTTGTTTTTAATAACTTGTCCTGAATAATTTGAATATCCTGTATGATTCCAACTTGAATTGATCCATGTATGGTTTAAATGATTGAGGCTGCTCTCTCAGAATAATTATTCCGTAGAACTACATCTTAGGAATTAACTCTCACAAAAACATAAAAACATGTCTTATATTTTTAGGTTTCAATATTATTTCTGTACAAAGTTTGTCAAATTCAGTATGTTAGTATCGGACTATGTCATGGAAGTTGATAAGGGACCTATCATCTAAAAGGTCATGTCTGAGGTGACCACAAGTGCTTTCAAACAACGATTGGGTCACATCTGAGGTGACAAAATGTCTTAAAAGGATCACGTCTGAGGTGATTAAAAGTTTTAAGTTAAAATGATCATGTCTGAGATGATCAAGTGTTCATAATGTTAAATCAACAATTTAAATGGGTCTAAAAGTGAAATGGTCATAAAGTTAGAAAAATTTAAAGAGGATGACCCATTCGTACGACTGGACCATGAGTATGGACCAATTAGGCGAATGGACCATACTCATGTATTAAACAGTCGAATGGACATGAGTATGAGCCATCCACCCGAATGGGTTATCAGAATGTGCCATTCGACCGAATGGGACTGTGCGAAATGAGTCAGTCGACCGACTGAGCTTCAGTCGGCTGACTGAAGGTGATCGACTAATTCAATCGCCCGACTGAGCTTCATTCGCCCGAATGAACTGAGCGAATGAGTCCAGTCAGCCGATTGAACTCCGATTCAGTATATAAAGAGCCACAGTCGATCGCATTCTTCTCACCACTCCGAATCGCCCTTAAATCGCACATCATACCGTTACTCTACCCAAATCTCTTTAGACTTCAATTAATCTTCCTTCTTGATATTCTGAAGTGCGTCTGCTTTCTTACAGGTAAAATGTGATGAAATCTCCCGAAATCAGAAGAAATAGGTGCCCATTATTGATTCGCGATTGAAACAAGAACCGAACCACTCAATGGACTAATAACCCACTGAAACTATGTAAATGTTAAAAATAGGTTATTAGGTTATTAGTTAAGTGATTGTGAGTCTAAAGAATCTTTTCACCACGTCTAATTTCATGATTTGATCAAGACTCGAACCTAAGTCACCAAATAGTAAGTCATGCGACTGGTCAGATGGATGAACTCCAATCACACGATTGAGCCGGACGAATAGCTCAATCGGCCGAATAGGACATGCGAATGAGCTCAGTCGGCCGACTGAATCAATCGCAGGATCAACCAACCGATTGAACTCAGTCGCATGTTCATTCACCGAATGAGTCCAGTCGCATGATAGGATAACCGACTGACCCAGTCGCATGATTCATTCGCATGATAATCAGAATGAATTCAAACAAGACACTTAGAACTGATTTGTGTTATGTGAGTATCTAATGATTATGTGTCTTGTGTTTCAGATTGATGGCTGCTAGATGGTCAATCGACCCTAAGCACAACATATATGCTCATCTAGACCATACTACTCGGAATGGCGCCGAGTTTACTGAGATCATTGCATTTCTTAGGTGATCAAGGATCCACAAGGCCATTTCTACTCCTTGCACTCCCTACAGGTCTTTACACCAGGCATTTTGGGAGAATGCTTCTGTTGATCGATCACAAGAGCCGTATAGCATACGAAGCTCTATCTGTGGGATGGCTATCGAGATCACTGCTATCGGTATTCAGAAAGTACTTGAGCTGGGGGACAATACTGATCATCCCACCAAGCTACATCCACTGACAGGAAGATGATGCTTTCTGGGGATTAAGTATGCTGGGGACATCAACTCAGGTGTGCTCAATAAAAGCAACCTGTGTCCCCAATACAAGTATTTGGCACATGTCATATTGAAGTGCATTGCTTCCAGAAGAGGTGGGTTTGATGATCTTTCAGACCAGATCTAGAATGCCTATATGGCACTGGTGTTGAACTATCCTTCAGCTTCTCGAGCATGATCTTCTCTTACCTTTTGTAGAATCTGGAGGCAAAGGGTAAGGAAGGTTTTTGCATGTACCCCAGATTCTTGCAGCTGATTTTCAATGAGAAGCTGCCATCCCTTCCCAAGGAAAGCCACGATGCTGTGGTTTTAGAGATCATGGACGATACGACCCTGGGTCGTATGAGAGTTTACCGGGGTAAGCAAGTAAAGCCCCAAGTGAGGAGACTGATAGGCCATCTGGCCAATGAGAGTTATGTGGCGCCAGGGAGACGTAAGTGGCGTCACACAGATAGCGACTCCGACGACGAGCAGCTACTGCTCCCAGAGCATGACTCTGATGACGATGATAGCGGGGATGAAGGAGATGTAGGACCCACTCAACAAAGGTGCCCCACTGCTGATATTCCATCTCCAGCATCTCCCCCCACTGGAGATGGAGCGGAGACTGCTGGGTTCCACTAGGATTTCATGCCTGGTGAGGAAGAGGAGGAGTCAGATGAGGAGCCACTGACTCGGACTGTGGGAAGCAAAGTCGTTCCCACAAAACGAGGGCTTCGAGCGGTTGGTGAACGCCTAGGCGGATTGGGAGAGACTACTGATGATCCTACTTATACTCCTAATCTGCCAGGCCGTGCTCTAGGGGGAGCATCCTCCTTGACTGGATCGAGGAAGAAGAGGATGGCTCAGCCCCATGACTTGAAAAGGAAGAAATGCAAAATCACCTTTATCACCACCACAGCCACCACCACAGCTACCACCATTCCACCTACCACCACTACCACTACATGAACTACCACCATTCCACCCACCACTACCACCAGCTCATACACCACTTCCACACATACTCCACCAGATACACACTTCCCATCCACCACCACTACAACTCATCCACAGCCATCCACATCGATACAACCCTAATCTTCTCTCATCCACTACCACCACCACAGCCCATGGAGTTGGGACCTCCTCACAGGCCCCCCTGTTTTTGATCCGCTTACCCATCTGTTGGTTGGAGGAGCAGTTGGCTAACCTTAACCGGTTAGTGCTGAAGCTGCTGGCGACGGATAAACAGCGAGCCTCTCAGCTTAATCAGCTGATGGAGCTTAATGCATCCCAAGCCCAAAGGATAGAGGCCCAGAGCCAAGAGATCATAGAGCTGAGAGAGATGCATACATCCTCAGTACAGAGGATACAAGATTTAGAGGCCCAGAACAAGAAGCTTATGCTGAGATTGAAGGGCTCCAAAGATGAGCCCCTAAAGATCCGAGAAGGAGATGGAGATGATGGTGATGACGATGATAGTGATGATGATGATGATGATGATGACTGTGATGATCAAGGGGATGACACTGATGCAGGTGATAATGTCGATCATGATGATGATGATGATGAAGAAGGAGATGCAACTGCATCTACATCAACTCAAGGTCAAGAGAGGCGCACAAAGAAAAATCAAGACCAAGGAGCCCCATCATCTTCTGCTGATCCTACTGACACACCAGCGATTCAAGACAAGAGTAATGCATAGTTGTTTATGTTATTTAAACTATGTGTATTTGAATATTATATCTAATAAATGTAATTAATGTTTATGGTTATTATTAATGTTTACTGTTCTGTTTGTTGACTAAATGATTGAGGTGTTACATGTTTTAAATCAAGCAGATCCTTATTTTAAAGGAGATGAATATGATGTTGCTCCCCTCCAATAGATCAAGACTCAACTCACAATGACTCTTGATCTGTAGGGGATTGTCAGGAGATCAGTGAATTACACTCCTGAAGAAGGAGAAATAATTCATGATCTCACCGACAAGCAACTGGCTGAAATGTTCCGACTCAATCCTGATGAGATTGTTAAAGATGCTCCAACTGTGCAAAAGGAGAGTGAAGATGAGCTTCAAGATATCAATGAGATCGAGATTGAAGATGTCACTGCACAACACTATCCAGAGTACACTGACAATGAGGGAAATGTCATTCCAAATCTAGGAGAAACTCTTGTTAGTGACACTTTTGAGACTCTGGATAAAATGGAGCAAGAGTCAAAAAAGGATAAAGAGAAGGCCCAAGCCTCAGACGCCAAAGTCACATCAAAAAGGCTGAATGGGCAGCATGTTTTGAAGAAATCAAAGCCCAATGCAGAGCTACAACGTCAACTATCTACACCAAACTGTATAAGGTCAAGAAACATCAAAAGGTGGCAGGCAGGATCATAGCGTGGGCACATTTTGCAGACCTCAACGTTTACGCGGTTAAACGTGAGAAGGGAATAGAGTACTTCAGATTTCCACACGATCTGAAGACTCTTCCAGTTTTGAGCTCAACCAGTTAGCAAAGTTAAACTTGCTATATGCTGACCCTCGTAAGATGTCAGGCTGGTTTGAAGCTGCTCTAAACAGGGAGTACCATACCAGATTGGTCAACTTCAAACCTCAACAACAATGAGGTACATCAGGAGATCTGAGGTTGATGCCATAACTGGCAAACCTAGAGTAGTGCTGAAGTGGAGTCCACCACGTACAATGTCAAAGATCCCACTACGTGAGATGCCACAGGACTTCACTCCACACTTCAAATGGTGGTACTATGATTGGAGAACGAGAGAGGCCGTAATAGTCTTGAATAGGAATGGCACAATGGAAACCATAAGGGTGTTTGACCCAATGTGGCTCACCAACTTGTTAGCACAAGATGTTATACTTATACAAGTGGCCACTGTTCTACGACTCTCAGGATATTGTACAAGCTTTATAGTTCCAGAAAGTGATAAGACTTTGTTTTGCTTTTGAGATAAACACAGGAGTCACCAAAGAAGCTAAGTACAAGAAGTTTGAGGAAATCATGAAATATGTTAGACAATAGATAGATCTAGGTCCAAGGGGGAGTTTGTTGATACATATATGTACCTAGATCCTGATCTGAATGTAATATGTCTTACACTTATGTAATTATTGGGTACTTAATGAAATACAAATGTTTGGTTGTGTCTATAATGTTTATATTTCATTAATGAGTTGTTTAACGCATATTGACTTGATTATATAGGTTTGTGATTGTTTGAAGTGTTATGCATTATTTTTTAATATTGAATACATTCAAACTTGGTGAAGTGAAGTTCTCATGCGTCCGACTGGACCATGCACCCCAACAGTGGTCCGTCCGAATGGCCATGCGACTGAGTGTCCATGCGCCTAAATAGTTCATACGCCTGAAAAACTTCATGCGTCTGACTCAGTCGCACGACTGAACACTCAGTGTGCGAATGGATCAACCGCATGGCTTAAACGCACGAACGAATGACCATCTAATGGTTCAGTCGCACGATTGAGCAATCCTAACCTATAAATACACCTAATTCGTGGAAAAACGTAAGCATTGAATCCACTTCGACTCCAGACTACCCTAGCCATCCAAAAGCCTCTAAGTTCGTACTCCAAGTTCATAGAACGCTGTAGATCGATTCCCAATCGATTCTTGACGTTAGATTCAATACGTTATTGTCTCTACGTGCGTTCTCACTGATTGGATCACCAATCAAATAGTATTCTGCACTATTTGGTTTGGTTTGGCACGTTAATCAGTTGGTGTTTGGTCAAATACCAGATCCTAACAAAGACTCTTGTGATCGGTGTAGATAGTGCACTTGGTACCGTACAAGTAATGTCTCCAAATATTTAAGGCAAAAACCACTGCACCCAACTCTAGGTCATGGGTGGTATAGTTCTTCTTATGAACCTTTAGTTGTCTCGAGGCGTAGGCTATCACCTTTTCTCGTTGCATCAAGACACAACCCAATACTTGAATGGATGCATCACAATATACCACGGAATCATCCGTTCCCTCTGGCAGTGCCAATATCGGGGCACTACAGAGTTTTTGTTTAAACAATTGAAAAGCCGATTCTTGGCTCTCACTCCATTTGTATGTCGTTCCTTTGTGAGTCAAGGCCATGAGAGGTTGTGAGATCCTAGAAAATCCCCTATGAATCGTCGGTAAAATCCTGCTAATCCAGAAATTGTCTTATCTCACTCGCTATTTTGGGTGTAGTCCAATTCTTAATCGCCTCAATCTTGGCATGGTCAACATGTATCCCTTTCTCATTAACAATATGACCTAGAAATTTCACTTCTCGTATCCAAAAGTCACACTTAGAGAATTTGGCATACAACTGCTCATTTCTCTATAGTTCTAAGATCATTTGTAAGGGCTCTTCGTGATCCTCCTTGGTCCTAGAATATATCAGTATATCATTGATAAAAATAATGATGAACTGATCGAGATAGGGTTTGCACACTCGGTTTGTGAGGTCCATGAACATAGCAGGTGCATTAGTCAACCCAAAAGGCATGACCAAGAACTCATAATGACCATAACGAGTACGAAACATAGTTTTGGAAATGTCTTCTTCTCGGACTCTGATTGATGATAACGGGATCTGAAGTCAATCTTCGAACAATAGCTTGATCCCTGAAGTGGTCAAACACGTCATCGATACGAGGTAAAGGGTATCGATTCTTGACTGTTACCTTGTTTAACCTCCCTATAATCGATGCATATCTGGAATGTGCCATCCTTCTTCTTAACAAAAGAACAGGGGCTCCCCAAGGTGATGTGCTAGGTCGAATAAAGCCCTTCTAAAAGCTCCTGAAGTTGTGATGACAACTCTTGTAGTTCGTTCGATGCTAATCGATAAGGTGCCCTAGCAATCGGGGCTGCGCCGGAAGTCAACTCAATTTGGAATTCCACTTGGCGGTGTGGTGGTAATCCAGGAAGATCCTCTAGAAACACCTCTGGAAAGTCACGCACTATGGGAATATCCTCCATTCTCCTTTCTTCTGCTTGCTTATCGGTTACGAGTGCTAGAATAGCCAAACGACCCTTTCCTAATAACTTTTGGGCTTTCATGTATGAGTTGATGCCTATCACCACACCACTCCTATCCCCTCTAACTATGAGGATTTCATCACCAATAGGAATTTGTATGATCTTCTCATGACATATGACTTCTACTTGCTTGCTAATAGCCAATCCATGCTATCACTACATCAAAACTCCCCAGCGTAACAGGCATAAGATCTATAGAGAAAATATGACCGGCAAGCTCTATCTTACAATCTTTAGGATATACGTTACATGGATCTGTTTACCATCGGCCAATTCTACGGTGTATTTAGATTCTAAGGCAGAGGGTATATCACTCAAAAGACTACAAAACTTTATGGACACAAAACTCCTATCGGCTCTAGTATCGAATAGTACCGTAGCAAAACAACCATTAACAGAAAACCTACCAGTAATAGTTATGGGGTCATTTAGAGCCTCACTTGAGCCAATGACGAAGGCTCTCCCTTTGGCTCTATCTTTGTTGCCTCCATAACCAGTACCATTGCCACCATTGTTGTTGTTACCGTGGTTGTTGTTGTTGTGGCCATTGCCATTATTGCCATTACCATTCCTCTATAGTTGTGGGTAGTTTCACCTATAATGCCCTTCCTTCCCACATTCAAAGCAACCTTTGGGAGTCTCCTGAGGTTGTTGTGGCTTCCTTAACAGTTCACCACGACAATCCTCAGCAGCGTGTGCAATCTTACCACAACGTTGACACTTGAAGTTATCACACCTTCCCACATGATGGTAATTACACCGAGTGCACTTCAGATGTCTACCACCATAACCGCTGGGTCCTTGATTATTTGAAGCCGTCTGGTTGAAGTTACAGTTATTGTCAAACCTCCGTTGTTGCTGAACTTGCTGTTGTTGTTGTTGAGGTTGGGGTTGACCGCTGGATGATGATGATTTGTTGTTGTTGGAGCTATCCCACTTTCTCTTGTTGTCGGGCCGCTCCGCCACAACACCCCACTTAGGTAAACGTCCTTGTTCCACTGCTTGATCAGTCAGCTTATGAGCTAACTGATTGGCTTGCCGAATCATGGTTGGGTTGGAAGCAGTCACCATACTTTGAATTTCGGGTTCTAATCCCCGTATGTAATGCTCAACCCTCTTGTGCATTTCATTCACCATCCCGGCATAGGGTGGCTAGTTCATGGGTTCGGTGGTGTAGGCCTCGATTTCCAAGCCCTGCATCTTAAGTTGCCAGAACTCCATCTCCAGCTTTTGCACTTCATTACGAGGACAGTACTCCTCAGTCATCATTTCTTTGAACTCAGCCCAGGGAAGTCCATTTGCCATCGCTTGTCCTAGCATCTGGACCTGGGCCATTCCACCAGGAAAGAGCGGCACCTTCCAGAGTTCCGGTGGCATATTTCACCTGATCAGCAGGTGGCCAGTTGCATTTGGAGAAGACAGACTCTGTCTTCTCAAACCGTCGCACTAGTCCTACAGCCCCAGCCCTTCAGTACCGCTATAGTGTGTGGTTTACAGTCCATAAAGGACTTGTAGGTACACCCGGTGGTCCTCTTTTAACAATAAACATTGATCAGATATCCTATACGGTTATTCAGATTTTTGAGTCACTTTCTATCATCGTTTACCTGCTGGCCGTCCCGTCTGGGCAGTAGCCACCGCTGCCTGAACATGTTCGTTTATCAGTGCAGCTAATTTAGCAGGGGTCATGTTTATAGCACCGCCGCCATGGTCTCAAGTGCCACATCCATGTCCGCGCCCATGACCACGTCCACGGGCGTCCATTTTTCACTTTACATTCACAAACACATAATGAGTAACATCAAACCATTTATCCCATTGAAGTACAATAAACAGTAAGGAATAATGAATCATCACAACCACAACATTCATAACAAAATGATAACCAAGGTAAATAAATTGTAAGTGAGTCACAATGTATTCATCAATGTCAAAATTTAAGTTTGTCGTTCGGGTGGGAAACAATCCTTCCCACATAGTTTCAAAAGAGAGAAACACTACATAGTCCAAGTCATATAAAGGAAATCAACCGACAACATCTGACCCATCGTTGTCATCTCCATCTCCACCGTTTTCTCCTCCTAGGGTTCCTCCTCGGATCCTCATCCTCTGAGTCCGCTACAGGAGCAGGAGCTATAGCAATCTGAAGCGCTGCGAATTGGGCTTCTAAGATAGCAATTCTATTATCGGCTACTGCGTCCCGCTGTTCACGAGCAGTAACGCGTCCTCTAAGTGCTATAAGACCGTCTTCCATGTGGTGACACCCATTTAGGGTCTTCCCGTGTTGCTCCTCAAGTTCATCCATTTGATTTATTAGTTTGTACACCTCAAGCTACAGTGTACAAACATCACTCGTGAGTCGCCTGACTCGTTGTTGCTCAGTATCCAGTGCAGCCACCAGTGTAACAATCAGTTGCTCATTTGACTGCACTGTCCATGGAAGTGAAGGCATTGGTTGATCGGCATTGCTCCTAGTCTTAGGCCTCGGGATAGGTATGCGCTCCCTATACATTATATGATCAACGAACCTGGGGTAGAAACTCCAGTCTCGTGGGGGGTCACGCTCCATCAGTGCAAAAGGTTGATCCTAATCAATCTCCCCTCGTGGATAAGCTAGTCGGGGCCAGTCGGCTCCATTTTCGGGTACAAGTGCGGGAGGTGGGGATTCAGATCGTGAAGGTGATACAGGTCGTTATCTATCCGAGCTCTCGTTGACGATGCCATGCTGCAGAGAGTGTGATGTGTATGCCAATGAGTATACAGTAGAGGAAAATAAGGCACAGGTAACTAACTAACTGTGTGCGATTATAGTTTGGTGTGTATGCAACCTAGTTCCCTATAACCAGTAGCTCTCATACCAATCTGTCACACCCTCAAAATCCACGTGCGAGTTTTACCGCGAGGCGTGTGAACAAACCAGGATCACAATCAATAGTTACTTAGAACGACTCTATATGCCACATTTAAAATAAAATCAACCAAGTTCAAACTTTAAATGATGCGGACGCGTTTTGTAAGTAAAGAAACCCAAGTGTATAAATGTATAATATGGCAAAACATGCGCCAAACCAAATGGAAAACATTAATAAACAGAAACCAACAAGATGTCTTTTAAATGGAGTCTTATATGCATGACGAACCCGTGCAGTGCTCCTAAAGGAAAGTGAAGTTAACGACCTGAGAAAAGCATACTAAAATGTCAGCACAATGGTTGGTGAGTTCAAGAGTTGGCGTGCAAATATAAACAATTCAACAGTTGTGATATATAAGTAGTGTATTGTAACAGATAGCTAGTCTGTTAACAATAAAATATAATTCATAGTGATTTCGCAATTGAAGCTGACTGTGATAAGTTGTTGCCTCCTGTCACGACTCATCAAGTCATGACAATGTTCATTAGGACAAATTGCACTCAGTTGACCTCGAGTCACACAGGTGGGGCTCGTCAGTCCCAGTAGTACTACCCAAGTTTCCCCGCTATTCAATATTACAATTTGAAAGTGTGAGGACTTTTCCATGATAAACAAGATTATAATATTATACCAACTTAAATATATAAAGCGTTTGTAAATTACCAGTATGCTATCTCCCCCAAAGAGATTAAGTAAAGAGTGGGGCGTGAACTCACCTGATATGCATAATGAGTTAGAGTTTACTTGAAAGAAAGTGTGGACAAACAACCTTCAGAGGTTACCTAGATCATACAAGTACATGAGTACGTGCAAACAGAGAACATGTGAAGCCCTAAGTACACTACAACCAAAGACTCAGGGTTTCATAAGAACATACATGTTAGACCCAGTTGACTCGTTTGACCCGTTGGAGACATTATGTGTTGTAAACCATTTAAACAAGCATACTGATACATCATACAGGGTTATCATTCAAATGGATCACATGTATGCTATAGTATCCAGGTGTATTACTTAGATCATCATACTACCAAGTATCATACAAGTCATATGAATCTAAAACATTACATGCCTACCAGTTATAACATAAGTAACATGCCACACAAAGATCAAATCACGCACTACATGCCATGTGAAACCACTCACGACTTCACATCCTAAACCTTGCCAATCCTACGAAGTAGGGGCCTCAGATTTGCACGCGTGTATGATGATCACAATCATATTCTTAACCATGTTCATTGCATTCAACATACACCACAATAATTAATTTCCATCCCAAACATGATGTCTTAACTACTAATCAACATAACAGCATACATGATCATCAAAGTCCATACAACTAAATTAACATATTCTACACCATTAGAATCATCCATGAACTACTAGCACTCCTAATATCCCAAACATACTCAAACGATCATCATTCAAACTTTGTGCAAATAAAGTTTCCCTTTTGAGAAGTACATTCCAAAATCTATCAAACACCTAATGTATTCATGAATTCATTAATAATACCATTTCAAGCTCATAATAACATCTAGAAATGATCAACAATACCTAATCATCATAATCCATCAATCATCATGAACAAAGTTTCCACTTTTGGCAAGGTATGAACTACAACATCCATTGCAAGGTTTCTAGCATTCATATCAACAATCTAACACCTAACCATCATCATAAACACATCAACAACATCAATCCATTATCAATTCATTATATCATGAAATAAAGTTACTATTATTAGTAACCTATGAACCCACTTCAATTCATCAATTTCAAGCAAGATCAATGTAACCTAACATTCATACAACCTACTAACCATCATACATGCATCATACAATCATCAATCTCACATAATCACATCAGTTTCGAATTAGGGTTTATCTTGAATCAAAGTTCATGATCAATCCATTAAAACATATCATTCTGCATAATCAACGTTAACACACATGTATACCATCTAACTAACATACTAACATCACAAACAATAACAATTTCGACATCATGAACACCCATCCACGAATTAGGGTTCGGCCAACATAAAATCCCACAAAAGCATCAAAACTAACCTTAATTCTTGCAAAGGAACACGTTTGATGTTGCTAACTTGTTGTATGTCTTGAAATCGACCAAAACCATAGCACTATGATGGTTTGAAAGCTGAATTCGAATGTGGGAGGTTTGGAATGGAGGTTGCGGCCGCATGTGTGGGGCTAGGGTTTGGAATGTTTTATTAGCTTAATTTTCATAATTACCCTTTAAACCCTTGTGTTTCGTATTTATAAAATTATTAGACTTTAAGCTCCTTGTAAAGTGTTTTTAACTATGTTATGAAGCATATAGACTCCTAGTCACAATCATATAGTTTATTTTTATAAAACTCAACACATACAAATTAATACACCGTTTCCACGTTACACGATTAGTTTTTCACAAAGAACATTTAAAACATGCAAACACATAACCTAATACCATAATCACATTATCAGTTAGATTATTATAATTTAAATTGTTAATTATCATTAGCTCACCAACGGTAAACGACACTAGTGTGTGCTTACGACACGTGTATGCAAGACTTAACGGAACTAACGGGTTTGGTAACGGAAAATTACCGGATGTCACATTATCCCCATGTGAAAGAATTTTCGTCCCGAAAATTGCGTACATGGTGAGAGTGTTCCATCACTGGTCTACTGCATTGGCACACAGAAATCGAAATCGAGTGAGTTTTGGATGAGTTATCACATCATCCTCATGTTGAAAGAAATTTCGTCCCGAAATTTAAATCAATACCTTCGTCTGCTGGTATCATCTTTTCGAATAGTTGAGGGTACTTAAGCTTCATTTGATCTTCTCGTTCCCATGTGAATTCCGGTCCACGTCGCGAATTCCAACGGATTTTGACAATAGGTATCTTTCTTTGCTTAAGTGTTTTTACCTCACGGTCCATCAGCTCGACTGGTTCTTCAATAAAGCGTAATTGTTCATCCACTTGAACTTCTTCTAGTGGTACGGCTATTGTTTCATCAGTTAGGCACTTCTTTAGGTTCGACACGTGAAATACATCGTGGATTCCACTTAATGAATCAGTTAGGGCTAGTCGATAGGCCACTGGACCTATTCTTTCCACTATTTCATGTAGGATTCTGTGTGCCCAAGACACTTAGAATATTGATGTGGTTAGTACGTTATGATCCAAGTCGGGTTATACCCAATGACAAGCTTAGCAAACACCAATTAATATTTAATTGATGATATGATCATGCAATTAAATATTTACACCAATTTAGAAAATAGGTTTTCTAAACAAGTTGCATAAGAGAGGGAACAACTTATTAGGATATTTTGTTCAACATATTATTTGATGTGTTATTTAAATTGGTTAGATGACACCAAATAATAATGATAGATTATAACTTATAAGTTAAATGATTAATTGTATAAGTTATATAACTTGTACATACAATTAAATGGTTAATTGCATGTCTAGTTACAAGACCATTTAACTTGTGTGTTTGTGTTTAATAAAAAAGGGGGGAAGCCCCTTTTGGATATATTTTCGGCCACCCAAGCCAAAAGTAATGCCCCCTTTTTCCTTGAAAACATACACACACTTAACTTGTCTTACACCCAAAAAGCTCAACCTCTCACAAGACATGCAATAAACAAAATCATCAAGAACACTTTCTCTCTCTCTCTACACTTTGAATTGCAGCAGATAGAAAGATCCATTTCGGGTTTTTGGTGGTGGTTTTGGTGTTGAATCTCCCTAACAAGAAGAGTGTTTGCACACAAGCTTGGGGTATACAAACTTGAGGAGTCCTTCCTTGGAGTCTTGGTCGATTCACAAGCATCATTTAAGCCTTCCTTGGTCGACATTTTGGCTGGAGAAAGGTAGTAATCACAGCTCATTGAAGCTGTGATTTTATGTTGCTTAACTTGTGTTTATAGCTTGTTCATTCACATATTTAAGATCCTTTGTTTTGGGTTTGCTTTTTACATTCAAATGGTCACCTAAAGAACATATTTTCAGCTTATAAGTAAGTTAATAATATGTTGATATTTCGCTGCGTTTTCAGTAAGTTTAATGGGTTAAACTTAGTTTTATGTTCTTGCAAACCCAACATTTCAAATGGTCCAACGTACCTCGGATTTAGATTCCTCATTTGCCAAACCGAACTACACCCTTCCATGGTGAAACCTTCAATAAAACCTTGTCACCAACCTGAAACTCTAAAGGTTTCCGTCTCTTGTCAGCATAACTCTTTTGTCTGTCTCGTGCTACAACCATATGGTTTCGTGTCTACACAATCTTCTCGGTTGTCTCATTTATTAACACGAGACCTGTTAGCTGACTTTCACCAATTCCGCCCAACAAACTGGTGATCTACATTTTCTCCCATACAACACCTCGAAAGGTGTGACCTGTATGCTAGTATGATAACTGTTGTTATAAGAAAACTCCACCAATGGAAGGTGAATTTCCCAGTTATTCCCCAAGTCAATCGCACAAGCACGTAGCATATCCTCCAACTTCTTATGGAGCTCGCTCTGGCCATCCTCTGTGGGTGATATGCAGTACTCATATCAATCGTGTACCCAAAGATTTCGCAATGATTGCCATAAATTTGATGTGAAACGAGCTCAACGGTCGGAAATGATTGAATGCGGTACACCGGTCTCGAAAGATCTCTTTAAGGTACAATCGAGTTAATTTCTCCATCTTATCCGTTTCCTAATTGCAAGGAGTGAGTAGACCTTTGTCAACATGCATCTAGTCACAAGGTCTCTTTCATCTCTCAGTTTTATTTTTTCTTCCGGTTCTCTTCAAAATTCACACCTTTCTCCCCAATTCTCCTTCTCAAGTCACTCATAACACTTTACATTATTTTGAAAATATCATAAAGGAATGCTCTTCCTTGAAGGTTACAATGGTGGGTCATGAAGCTCCTATTTATTGATGACTTTGTTCAAGACAATTGTTAAAACATCTTTATTGATTTACAGAGCTCCCATGGCTATATCGTCACAATTAAATAAATAGAGTTTCCTTTGAATTTACAAATTTATCAGAGTTAGTGCCAGATAAATTTAGAACCTCCCCTTTGAAGGTAGCCAACAGTACTATGATTAAGGTTGAAAACTCTCCCTATAGTGTGAGATCCCCCTTAAGTTATGCACATTTTGAAAATATTTAACATCTTCGTTTTGGATAAGTAAAAGTGGCACCTCGCAAACTAAGACTTAATAACACGAATTCTATGTGTATGTCTAAAACTTCGTGTTATTTTAAAGAGCGTCATCAATATAATCACCCACCACTACAACCTTATCCTCGAGGAAAGTACTAAAGAGTGATCTGGGTAGCCTAATAGCAAGTTTAGTTTGACAATTACTAAGAATGTTGATTCGTTTATTTATATTATAATTATCAATTTGAACACTAACTGCTACACCTCTTGAAGCCATTTAAGAGTATATTACTATCATGATCCTTAAAGCTTAGCGATGAAGATTATCTTTTAAAGATGCTGTTAAAATCATCCATTTTAAGAGTATATTTGTTGGACCAAAAGAACCAATGAGCCTGATCAGAGAAACCTCTAAGTCCCACAAGACATCACAACAGCTGAAGAAGACCTGATCAGCTGTTCTACAAAGTCTAAAGAATACAACTGCTGAAGTACGTCTGAAGTACTGAAGACAAAGACTGAGACAACAGCTGAAGATCTAAAGTCTGAAGACTTCAACAAGTACTGAAGACAAAGACTGAAGATCAACAGCTGAAAGACAAAGTCTGATGTTCAAGTACTGAAGACATCAGCTGATGTTAACAGCTGATGACAACAGCTGAAGAGGGCTTCTTCAGTTGTTGTGATGGTTTTTCTTCTTCAGTAGTTTTCTTTTCCTTTCAGTAGTTTTTTTATTTTTCTTTTCAGTACTTGTAAACAACTGAAGAGGTTGTTCTTCAGTTGTTGTAGTTTCAGTAGTTTTATGTTTTTCAGTAGTTGTAAATAAGATGTTTAACACTTAGGAACATTTGTAAGAAGATGTCAGTTGTTGACATCTTCAGTAGTTGTTAACATCAGTAGTTATAAAACGGTTACATGTCACTTTCAGTGACATCAGCCTACGTCATTCTTTCCTTTATAAGGAAAGATGACTCACCTGTAATCGTGCCTTTGAGGCCGACAATCTTAATGCAATATTCCTTTTGTCGGATATTTCTCTCTCTATAACAAAATTCTTTTATCGTTTTATATCAATGTTCTTGTTTGAATTTGTCTAATTCTGAGCTATTCCGCTGCTATATCTGTTCAATCGATTAAACCAAGGGCTGAGATCCTAACAAATGGTATCAGAGCAGGTTAATCATTGATCGATCTAACAATTGATCATTGAAACTGTTCAATCGCTCTAAGTTTAATCGAATTAGCAAAATTCGCAAGGATCTGTTATAGAGATTGAGAGTGTATCGCTTCTGGCCGTTTTATTTGAGGTTCTGTGTGGTTTTGAGCTAAATTTATTGTGATTTTACTTGAATCTGTCTGATTTTCCACAATGACTACTTCTTCGAATGATCCTTTCAATACTGGATCCTCTACCAAGCCTCCGATCTTGGTGAGGAATGAGTATAATTTGGCAGAGAAGATTGCTCCATCACCTGTCTGTCAATAGCTCAGGTTGTTGGACATCTGTGGTACATGGACCACATAAGCCAATGGTGAATGATCCGGAAACAAACCAGTTGGTTCCAAAGAAGAAGGAGCAATACTCCGATGAGGACAGAAGTTGTTTGAAATCGATGCAAAAGCCCATGGAATTTTGGCTATGGCTATTCCTAATGAGATTTACTCTGGGCTTCTGCATTGTGAGTCTGCTCATGACCTCTGGAATGCCATCAAAGAACAATTTGGTGGTACTGATGAGGTTTTAGCAAACAACAGGGAAATCCTCGCCCAACAATATGAGACTTTCTCTCATAGAAAGGGTGAGACTCTGACTCAACAATTTGAGCGGTTTTCATGTTTAATCTCTGAATTGAAAATGGTTAAACATGAATATACCAGGAGTCAGATGAACCATAGATTCTTAAGATCACTGCCTGAGAGATGGAACACATATACCATTGTTCTACGCTCAAATGCTGATGTTGATCGCTATCTCTCACCCAACTTCATGGGAAACTGCTTACATTCGAGAGAGAGATAGAGCAGAAAAGGAAATTGGTTTCATCTGGCAAGCTCACTGAGGATTTTGTCCAAGGGAACACTGCCCTGATTGGACATCAAGAGTCAGAATATGCGTCATCTGAAAGCCAGTATGATGAGCATATTGATTTCTCTACAAACACTTCTGAGCCTGCCTTTGTGAGTGTTGATAGTTATTCTGCTGGTAGTAATAGTGACAATCTATGTTTCATCATGGATGATCTCAAGGGGATTGCTGATGATGACTTAGAAGAGATGGATATTTTGAGCCAAATGGCCTTGATAAATATCAGATCTCAGAAGTTCTACAAAAGAACTGGAAGGAAATTCCCAGGACTCTCTGGCAAAACCAAAGTTGGTTTTGACAAGAGTAAGTTGAAGTGCCATAAATGCCACAGGCTTGGGCACTTTGCAAGAGAATGTAGATCATCTGGATCTAACTCTCCTGCACCCTTTGTGACTTTCCCTGGCAATAGTCAACAAAACAGAGGGCAACAACCTGTCAATTCTGGTTATCATCATCAACCACAATCTCCTGCATATTTTGTTCCACAGGGGCCAATGCCATATCCATACCCCTGCTATTACATGCCACAACCAGGCCAGGTTCAAGCACCCACTGCTCAGCAACCACATGCACTCCCTGAGCCTCAACCCCCAATCTCATCAACCTAATCAACTTCAACAACACAGCTTCTTCACACCAGGAGTTGTTGACTGGAGCAGTTTACCAGATGATGTGTCTGGTAATGAACAACTGTTCTCAGGTGCTGGTCAACATGGTGGTGAGCATCCTTTTGGAAATCTAGCTCTCATGGCTTTGGAATCCTCTGATGGATCATCCTCAAATACCTCTTCAACACAGGTATCACAGGTATCCTCTGAGGCTAAGGCCAATTATGTTCTGAAACTTGCATAGCAGCATTTGCCTCTATTAGAGAAGCAAATGTGGCTTTAATCAATAAAAATGTAGAGCTAGAACAAACAATTTCAAAAATAAAGCTGAGTTTGAGTCTGTGCTAAAAGAGAAAACTGATGAGATTTACAAATTAAAATGCCAAATTTCTGATGATAAGGCTAGGAGGATGTACTCTTAGAGAAGTACAAAGACCTCAAAGATACTCTTGCTGTCACCCAGGTAGAGTGTGATCGATGGGTACAATCTTGCAAGGGCTTTGAAATGCTTCTTAGTAAGCAAACAGCTTCCAATGTGAAGTTTGGAATTGGTTATAATCACACTGCTCCTCCTACAGTTTTTGCTTCAAGAGCAGGAGCGGAATCTGATGGAGAAAGTAATGACCAATCCACCTCATCATGTGATTCACTACTTGATAAAGCACCATCAGTAGTTGAAGTCAGTAGTAATCCCTCTGTGAACCTATCAGCTGATATTGATGGTTCAACTGCTGACACTCACATGATCAATGAGTTGATCAACCCAAGTGTTATCCCTAGAAGTACTGAGGGTACTGGAGAGCAGGGGATAACATCTGGAGTTCAAATCCTAATGACTGACAGCACTGAAGAGAAGAAAACTGTCAGTAGGAAGGATTTGAAGCCTACTAAGGAAGTTGACAAGAAGGCAAAAAGTGCTTCTAAACTGCTGAAGAGCAAGTCTTCAGTAGTTTCATCTTCTTTAGTTGATGATCAACAGAAGATGAAGAAGAAACCATGTGAAATATGTGGTCTATTCAATCATCTCACAGATGATTGTTGGTACAAAAAGGGATCCAAACTCAAACAAAAAGAGAAAATTAAAGAAAACTTGGCTAAAATGAAAACTGAGTTTGAGTCCAAGTTTGTACCAGCAGCATCAAATCCTGTTACTCCTATGACCAAAAAGAAATCTAAAAAGGAAGGAGTGCAACAGGCAATAGCTGAGGTTGCTCAAAAGAAGATGGTGCAACACAAGAACTCATCATCAAACACCAATACCAATGTGTCTGAAGAGCTGAAAGCTCTCTCCCAGAATCAGACACAGCTGGTAATGATGGTTCAACATCTGTTGGGAAGAGTTAACCAACTTGATGGCCCTGTGTTGAAACCCCAGAAAAGGAGATCCAAGCCAAAGGATTCCTCTTCTACACCATCTCCTTCACCTCAAGCTATTGTGTCCAATAAACCTGTTAGTTTACCATCTGTTGATGAGACCAGGCCCAAAACCAAAAAGGTTTGGGTCTCCAAAACTAACTGATTGTTTATTTATGCAGGTTTCTTCAACATGCCAAAGTAGCATCTGGTATGTAGACAGTGGGGGATCTATGCATATGACTGGGAACAACTCACTTCTTAATGACTACTCTCCAGGAAGGAAGGGATTTGTTTCCTTTGGCAATGATGCAAGAGGTTACATCATCGGGAAGGGCTTTGTTTCCAATGGGGAAATAAAGTTTGATGATGTCAACCATGTGGAAAATCTCAAGTATAATCTTTTGAGTGTCAGTCAATTGTGTGACAAAGGCCATGTTGCCCTTTTCACAAGCCAGAACTGCAGGATTCTGTCATCCAAAGTTCTGAGTTTGATTGACAAGGTATTGGATGCTCACACTCTCCTGAAGGCCAACAGGACAGGAAGAGTGTATGCCTTAGATCTTTCCAAGAAAATGATCTCAAAGGCCATCCTTGCCTATTTTCCAAGGCCTCTCCTCAAGAATCTAATCTATGGCATAGAAGGCTGGGACATGTTAATTTCAAGAACATGAATCAGCTGATACACCATAGTTTAGTAAGGGGAATGCCTATGAAGGAGTTCAAGTGTGAAAACAACTGCACTGCTTGTTTGAAAGGAAAACAGCACAAGGTTTCATTCCACCTATTGAAGAACCAAAGTCCACTGCCTGCTTACAACTTCTTCACATGGATCTCTTTGGTCCTGTGAGAGTGATGAGCATGGCACAGAAAAAATACTGTCTGGTAATTGTGGATGATTACTCCAGATTTGTATGGACTTTCTTTCTACATTCAAAGGATGAAGCTGCACACAGAAGATCATAAACTTTGTGTTGTATGCTGAGAAGCAGTATTCCCTCTCAGTCAAGTGTATTAGAAGTGATAATGGAACAGAATTCAGGAACAATACACTTGATGAATTCTACCTTTCCAAGGGAATAAAGAGACAGTTTAGTATTCCAAGAACTCCTGAACAGAATGGAGTTGTGGAGAGAACAGGACCCTCATTGAAGCTGCAAGGTCTATGTTGGCTGATTCTGGACTGCCATTGACCTTTTGGGCTGAAGCTGTCAACACAGCATGCTATGTGCAGAATAGAGTGCTAATAAATCAGAGGTTGATGAAGACTCCATATGAAGTTCTACATCATTTGGCCCCTCTCATTTCATTTTTTAGAGCATTTGGGTGTCCCTGTTTCATTCTCAACACAAAGGATCAGCTCCAGAAATTTGATCCTAAGGTGGATGCAGGGTACTTTGTTGGTTATTCATCAACTTGCAAGGCATACAGAGTCTTCAACTGCAGAACAAAGATGGTTGAAGAGACTTTACATGTCAAGTTCAATGAATCTCCAAAGGACAAGATTCCACAAAGCCCTGTGGAGCTCTTTGATTTGGACATACTGCAATATGTTCCTTATCAATCTCCTGCTGTTGCTCCTGTCAACAGTTCACCACCTGGTGTTTACTGAAGATGATGATGATATAGTAATCACCTCTCTTCAGGTTTAGTGATCAACTGCCTGAGTCCTCTAAACCTGATGCTCCTGTAGCTCCAGCCGCACCATCCACAACAAATGCTGATGAGATTTCTGCATCCTCAACTTCATTTGAGTTGCCACCATCTTCATGGTTTCAAGAATCTGCATCAACATCTGCTGCTGCTGAAGACCCTACAAACACTTGCACAGATTTGATTGTTTACCAAGAGCTGAAAAACACCCAATATCTCAAATCCTTGGTGATATCAATGCTGGTGTCTCAACCAGAAGCCAGTTGTCCAATTTCTGCTTCTATGCTCTCTTCATCAGTCAGCTAGAGCCAAGAACTATCATGTTGCTTTGAGACAATGGATGGGTTGAAGCCATGCAGCTTGAGCTTCTTCAGTTCAAGAAACAGCAAGTGTGGGAGCTTGTTCCTCTACCCCCAGGTAAGTGTGCAATAGGCACTAAATGGTGTTTAGGAATAAAACTGATGAAAATGGGCTAATTGTTAAGAACAAGGCCAGACTGGTTGTGCAGGGGTTTGCACAAGAAGAAGGTATTGATTATGATGAAACCTTTGCCCCTGTAGCCAGACTGGAGGCAATTAGATTGTTTTTAGCCTATGCTGCACTCCACAATCTTAAAGTTTTCCAAATGGATGTCAAAAGTGCTTTTCTATATGGTACAATAAAAGAAGAAGTTTATGTGTGTCAACCACCAGGCTTTGAGGATAATAAGCACCCAGAATGGGTATATAAGCTTGATAAAGCTCTTTATGGGTTGAAACAAGCACCTAGAGCTTGGTATGAGACCTTATCAAACTTTCTTCTACAGAATAATTTCACTAGAGGCTCCATAGATAAAACTTTATTTATTAAGAAGGTGGATCAGCATAAGCTACTTGTTCAAATTTATGTTGATGATATTATATTTGCATCCTCTGATCCCCAATTGTGTGAGGATTTCCAAACCTTAATGCAACAGAAGTTTGAAATGAGTGCAATGGGAGAATTACAGTTCTTTCTAGGTTTGCAAATCAAACAAAAAGCTGATGGAATTTTCATTCATCAGTCTAAATACACAAAAGATCTTTTGAATAAGTTTGATTTACAAAACTGTAAATCCTGTTCTACTCCCATGTGCAACACCACACAATTGGATGTTGATCAGAAAGGTAAAGGTGTTGATGAAACCCTTTACAGATGTATGATTGGTTCCTTGATGTATTTAACAGCTTCTAGACCAGATATTATGTTTGCTACATGTGTTTGTGCTAGATTTCAGGCTGCACCTAAGGAGTCTCATCTGATTGCAGTCAAGAGGATCTTTAGATATCTGCAAGGCACACAATCTCTAGGCTTATGGTATTCCACTGGACATTCTTGCAAATTAGTTGCTTTCTCTGATAGTGACTATGCAGGATGTAAGTTGACCAGGAAATCAACTTCTGGTGGATGCCAATTCCTAGGCAACTGTTTGATTTCTTGGCAGAGTAAGAACAAACATCTGTTGCTACATCCACTGCTGAAGCCGAGTACATTGCTGCTGCAAGTTGTACATCCCAAATACTCTGGCTTCAGAATCAACTTTTGGATTATGGCATTACAGACTAAGACTCCATTATTAATGGATAGTGCTTCAGCTCTTTGCATTGTCAAAAATCCAGTCCAGCACTCTAGGACCAAACATATAGAAATTAGACATCATTTTATAAGAGATTGTTTTGAAAAGGGTCTAATTAATCCTATGTTTGTGCCTAGTGCTGATGAGCTTGCAGACATTTTTACTAAGCCTTTGGATAGTTCAACTTTCCACAACCTGGTGTTAAGGCTTGGTATGCTGCAGCTAGAATAAGTGACAACTACTGATGATCTCAGTAATTACTGATGATCATTGGTAACCATGTCACATATAAGTACTGATGAGTTATTTTACCCTCAGTAGTTTTTATAACTACTGAAGGCTAAATGCTTTAAGTACTGTACTTTATCTGTTCTAACTACTGATGTAGTTACAACTACTGAAATCAGTAGAAACAGATAAGTACTGATGTCCTATGAAACAACTGAAACAGCTAAAAGCTGATGAGTAAGTGTTGAGGACAGTATGAAACAGCTGAAAGGCTATGAATTGACGACAACTACTGATGAGTACTCTCTCTTCAGTAGTTCACAAACTGCTGTTTCTTTATAAACAACTGAAGCAATACCATGTCTTCAGTAGTTTCACAACTACTGATGACTAACACCAAGTCTTCAGTTGTTTACAACAACTGATGGCAAAACCACGGTCTTCAGTAGTTTCACAACTACTGATGACTAATACCAAGTCCTCAGTTGTTTCAACATCTGAAGTCCAACTTGTCTTCAGTAGTTTTTAAAACTACTGATGCCTAAATCAGAGACTTCAGTTGTTTCAACGTCTGATAGTAAACACCATGTCTTCAGTTGTTTTATAACTGCTGACCACACCAATACCATCAGTCGTTTCAAACGTCTGAAAGTTAATACCACGTCATCAGTAGCTTCAAATACTGATGACTAACACCAAAACCTTCAGTCGTTTCATAACCCGTACCCTATATATACCTGATCCCTCTTTCAGAGTTTTTCATTCTTTCACGACCTAACTTTTCAAAAGCTCTGAAAACTTTCACCTTCATTAATGGCGACCATGCAACTCAAACCTCGACACAACTGTGTCGCGTACCTCACAATCGCCCTTCTGGACCAAATTTGAAAATGCTATAGATCTTGGTCCAATCCCCACTAAAAACGGCTTTCCTTTTAAATCCAATCATTTATGCCGATTCGCTACGTCATTTCTGGATGAATGCGACCGTTAATGGAGAATCTATCCATTCATCTATCAACTCGCATAAGGTGGTCATCTCTACTGCTACCATCCGCCAAATATTACTGTTAGATGATGCTGCCTACCCTGTTGGATATCCTAAGCGCCAACTTGATCTTTCCTTTGGACAACATGGATATCAGGTGATCTTAGTGCTTCAACATCCTGAAGAAACATTTTCCAGATGCTGAACGATTATTATTTCATATGGTAAATGTTTGCCTGGCTCCGAAGACTTCCTCTTGGGATCAACTGTCTTCCAGATGGCAACAGGTATTGTTCTCTATCCTTGAACAAGAACCACTAAACTTTTCTGAAATAATTTTTCTTGAACTCAAGGATATGGCCACAAAACCACTTTCTAACCGTTGGATACTATATCCTCGGTTTATAATGGCCATAATAGAGAATCAGCTTTCTGCTGAGGGACTAGTTGGTCTGGGAGTCCCTGCTTTGGCTGTATTGCCGGAGGTATACTCCCGACACACACACTGACCAAACTCTCAAACAGGCTGCCAAGCTGCGCAAACCCACGCAGCTGGAACCCACAGCCTCCACCTCCACATCCAAAGTCCCCTCCAAACCCCAAAGAAGAAGCCTAAGAAAGCTACTCAGGGAATTGAGTCCCCTGTGGATGCTCCTGCTGCACCAACGCAGGTTATCTCTGCTGGAAATAACCCCCCAGTAGAGACTGTGACTCCACCAACTGAAGCCGCTCAGGTTTCCTCTCAAAAGGAACCTGAAGCAACCACTCAAAGGGAAGCCCACTGCTGGGATCCTCCTCACTTGAGGGGATTACCATTGAAGAGCACCACTTGTCCCGGGTGCACACTGCTTCCACACCTCTCCTGATGCAACCGCCCCTCAAAGCCCTACATCATTGTTGCAAAAGTGCTGACGCAGTTGCATTCCTCACCCCCCACCCAGACACCAATTACTACTGGGATAACCTCAACACCTGAGGGGGAGGATCACAATGCTTCTGTCAACCCACAGCACAGGGGTTATCATGTTCCATCTTCTAGTGTAGATAAGGAGGTGCGAACTTCTGGTGAGGCTGCCACTGCTCCTGACTCAGCAAATGACCAGGATGCAGTTGGTAACATCTCTAAGTCCTCACCAGCGGCAACAGCTGATGAAGGACATAGTCCTGAGGCTGGAAGTCCCCAGAACCGAGAACAAGGGGCACATGCTATAATTGATCTACACTCAAGGCATGTTCATTCTGACTTTGTCAGGAGGTCAGGTGATTCAGTATCAACTGATGATGACCTGAGCTTCTTCTATGATGTAGTTGCTCAAAACACCATTCTAGAGGATGAGGTTAGCAGACTCAAAGAGCTGCTGGCCAAGATGTCTCAGGATGCAAGTCCATCTGCCACCACAATACACCCACAGATGGCACCTTCTTCTGAAGGTCCCCTACACACTGAGCCAGTATATACTTCCAAGCCACCAGCCTCTGCTTTCGGCACTGATTCTCAGGAACAGAACCATCCTGATCAATCAGTTGCTACCCTTCAAAAATCCCTACCTCTCATCACTCCCATGATCACAGATATAGTGATCAAAGCCATTGATGAGAGGCTTCCTACAATAATACAACCCTTGGTGGAGGAGTTGGTGACTAAATCCCTTTCTACTGCTCAAACCCTTGCACCCAATGCAACCAAAAAGGGGGAGAGTCTTAGTTAAAGGAAAAAGGAAGAGGATAGATGGGGAGAAGGCGAAAGAATCTGAGGTTGTAAATGAGAAGGAGAAGGAGAGTGTGAAGGAGCTGAAGTGAATGAAAGTCAAAAAGACTTTCATGTCACATATCAAAAGAGAAGGAGAGTCTGAGAAGGAGAAGGAGCTGAAGGATATGGTGAAAGAAGCTGACGCCAACCATAACCGTTCAATGGATAAAATCATTGAGCAGTTGTATAGGCAGGGTTTTGACATCAACAACTAGACTCCGAGATCAGAAGGTGGAAACAGAGGAGATCAATTCAAGATGGGCTAGCTATGATGCCTTAGAAAGAGAAAGGCTGGAGATAATGATCAGATTTATAGCTAAATACTTGGGAAGATCTCTAATGGAAATAAGGGCCTGGACCAGGGACAACATCTTGGCAATAACCACCAAGATTTGTTCGTCTGAAGAATACTCCAAAGGTTTAGTGATTGAGGTATTGAATGAAGCTGGGGTTGGGAATCGAAAAGAACTGACAAAATTTACCAAAGCCTCCCTTACAGCCAAAATGCTAAAACAGTCTGAAAAGCCTCAATCCTCAAAATCACTATCTCCACAACCCACTAAAACAACTCCTTTACCCTCTAAACCAACCATCCAACCCACAAAACCAAATCCTTTACCCCTAAAACCCCTTGCCAGTGATGTACCTAGCCAAAAGAAAAGAAAGGTACTGAGGCCTGATGAATGAAGAGGAGGATGAAGACAGACTGCCACTCTCTGCAGTCATTACTTTGCCTAAGGCTAAACCAATGTCCATCACTCCTGCTTCTCAAATGCATGATGTATGATAAAGATTGAAGAGGAACAGATGCAAAAACATGATGAGGAAATGCTGAAAAGCATTGACAAAGCATATGCTACATCCTCTTCAATGATCAGCATGAAGAAAGAAGTATTAAGATTGTACACCCTTGCTAATACCTTTCAATACCAAAGGAAAGAGTAAGGATATGGCCTGATCCTAGGGTGGCACACCGGATTGTCAAGAAAGAAATTCCTTCAAGATACAAGGGCCAAGTGAAGAGAGTTGTCGACGAAGACATCACTGTGGTGCTTGTAGTGTCCCCTTGGGAAATTGTTGAAGAGTTCAAGAAAGCCTATGAAGCCAAACAACCACCTCAAAAGATGTTAGAGAACAAAATTATAAAGAAGGGATTGGTTTACAAACGACTTGAAAACTTCAAACAAGAAGAGCTCAACCTGCTCTTAGAAGGAACTCATCCAGATGAGTTTGCTTATAGACAATAACCACGGTTGAGCTCAAGAATGGAAAACAGGCCAAGTACATATCTGAAGTGTATGGCCGAGAAGGATTATTTGATGGTGTGCCCGAGGTGCTGACAATGGATGAGCAAATCATGTTTTTAAGGGCTTACACCAGGAATCATATAGGCTGATACACGGGAAGTAGATCTCATGGTTGGGGCAACAGCTCGGTGTCCAAGTCCCCAATACAGAGCTCCCAACCATATCATGCCAAACAGATCATCAGAGACTTCTTCCCAGGCCGGTGCTGAAAAAGGGTCACTTCTCATCTGATCAAGAGGATAAAGAGACCAATCTATCTGCCAAAATAAGTGGGACTCGTCAATAACTTAGAGGTTTTGGCTGCATTGGTTCAGGGGGAGTTTGTTGGACCAAAAGAACCAATGAGCCTGATCAGAGAAACCTCTAAGTCCCACAAGACATCACAACAGCTGAAGAAGACCTGATCAGCTGTTCTACAAAGTCTGAAGAATACAACTGCTGAAGTACGTCTGAAGTACTGAAGACAAAGACTGAGACAACAGCTGAAGATCTAAAGTCTGAAGACTTCAACAAGTACTGAAGACAAAGACTGAAGATCAACAGCTGAAAGACAAAGTCTGATGTTCAAGTACTGAAGACATCAGCTGATGTTAACAGCTGATGACAACAGCTGAAGAGGGCTTCTTCAGTTGTTGTGATGGTTTTTCTTCTTCAGTAGTTTTCTTTTCCTTTCAGTAGTTTGTTTATTTTTCTTTTCAGTACTTGTAAACAACTGAAGAGGTTGTTCTTCAGTTGTTGTAGTTTCAGTAGTTTTATGTTTTTCAGTAGTTGTAAATAAGATGTTTAACACTTAGGAACATTTGTAAGAAGATGTCAGTTGTTGACATCTTCAGTAGTTGTTAAACATCAGTAGTTATAAAACGGTTACATGTCACTTTCAGTGACATCAGCCTACGTCATTCTTTCCTTTATAAGGAAAGATGACTCACCTGTAATCGTGCCTTTAAGGCCGACAATCTTAATGCAATATTCCTTTTGTCGGATATTTCTCTCTCTATAACAAAATTCTTTTATCGTTTTATATCAATTGTTCTTGTTTGAATTTGTCTAATTCTGAGCTATTCCGCTGCTATATCTGTTCAATCGATTAAACCAAGGGCTGAGATCCTAACACAATATTACTATTTTATATCCTAAAATTATATGGTTAAATTATTATACACCAATCTAATATTGTTCTGTATTCCAACTAAGAAGAACATTGAGGATTCCATATTATTGACTTGAAGATTTGAAGATATACAACAAAATCTTAGGGGTAGGTGGTTGTTTTTGTAATTATTGTCAATGCTAGACTATTATATATATTAGAACATATTATCATTGTAGAGGGTGACTATTCATCACTTGTTAGGGGGAATTAAGTTAATCAACAACAAACATATATCTCATCCTTCAAGGTGATGATTTCACAACATATTCAATAAACTTCAATCATTAAAAATGTTTGTGTTCTTCATCATGTTCATAATTATTTATTTAAGCTCTCAGCATCAAGTTCTTGTCTTTATCAATAATATGATCCTAAGATCCATGCTCATTGTTCCGTTCTATCGGAATACAAAATTAGTATTAGAGCTAGAGTGATGGATTCATATTGATTTTGATGAGATTTCATGGTAAGATTACGAAATTTGAGATCTGAAGAAAACATCAACACCATGTCAACCAACTCATATTTGCGACATCAAAAATTAGGGTTTGCGGCTGCCTCAAGTATCACAATATTGTTGTGCTACGGATTGGGGTGCTTCGAACCAAGCCGAATGAGGATTCGAGGCACCCTTGCAAATTAAGGACGACCGAATGGAGTGCCCACATTAGGGCAGCCGATGAGGATGCTGTAGGGTTTGTTGGAAGATACAACCGAGTTTAACCTTTTAAACTTTCATAAAATGCAGCGATATATATATATTTTAAAACATGATTTTGAAGCTAAAATTACATGTTTTAAGTGTGACATATATGAAAGACAAACCCAAAACACAAGGATCATATATGTGAATAAGCAAGCTATGAACAATATGTTAATGAACATAAAATCACAGCTACATGGAGCTGTGAACAACTACCTTTCTCCAGCTAAAAATCGACCAAGGAAGAGTTGTATGATGCTTATGATTCGGCCAAGGCTCCAAGGAAGGACCTCTCAAGCTAGTATACCCCAAGCTTGTGTGCAAACACTCTTCTTGTTAGGGAGATGAACACCAAAAACCAAAAGAAAACCCCCAAAATCTGCTGCTATTGCCGTGGACCTTGAGAGAGAAAGGAGAGTGTTTTGGTTCAAGATTGCATGTAATGAGAGAGGTCAAATGTTTGAGTGTATGACATGCTTTATTGTGTATGTTCTCAAGAGGGAAAGGGGCCAATGCCCTTCAAGTGGGGCGGCCGAATTCTTTTAAGGGAAAAGGTTTTCCTCTAAACACACACACATAATATATAAAACTAGTCATCTAATAATTTATACAATTAACCATTAATTGCATAAGTTATAAACCCCTTTTTTATTTGATGTTATCTAACCTATTTAAATAACATTACAAATAAAATCATGAACAAAATATCCTAATAAGTTGTTCCATCTCATATGCAACTTATTTAGAAAACCTATTTTCTAAATTTGGTGTGGTTATTTAATTTCATGATCATATCGTCAATTAATAAGTTTTGGTTTGCAAAGCTTGTTATTAGGTATAACCCGACTTGGATCATGACATACTAACCGCATCAATGTTCTATGTGTCTTGGGCATACAGAACCCAACAGATGCCTTGCGAACCAAGTGTTGCGGTCGAATGGGGCTGCCAAACAAAGCTGCCAAATCGGATTGTAGCGGCCGAAAGGGGATGCCCTAATTAGGGTTTTCCGACTAAAAGGCTGCCGCAAGTGGCCTTTGCGCAACATTAGGGATGCCCTAATTAGGGTTACCGAACCAAAGTGTCCTTTGCGGCCACCTTAGGGAGACAAAATTAGGGTTTGAAACCTAGGGTTGCAAGTGGGCTCATGAACACCATTGGGTTTTGTTTCTTGGCTCCATCATTAAACAAAAACATTAGTTGGAATTGGGCTCAATCGTTGAAGATTGGGCTTATGATCAACAAAACAAATTGGGCTTTGTATTTGGGCTCCATTATTAAACAAAAAATTATTTGGATTGGGCTCAAGTGTTGAAGATTGGCTTATGATCAACAAAAAAAATTTGGGCTTTGTATCCGGGCTCTCATCAACAAAAACAAGTAACATTGTTACATAATATAGTGGTACCAAAGTTTTGAAGACCTCGCTTCCGCATCAACAACAAAATTTCTTGACTTTGGACAACTATTCAACAAAAACAAGATCAAACTTCAATTCACATTGGAAATCTACAATTTAGGGGGAGTATTGTTGGGTATTCTACCTACGAAAAAATTGAAGATTTCCAACATTATTGAAATTGAAGATTTGAAGAACAATACCAACAAAATATTAGTGTAGGGTTTGTTTTGTAATTATTGTAAATGCTAGACTAGTATATATTTTAGAACATATTATCATTGTAGAGGGTGACTAATTCATCACTTGTTAGGGTGAATTAAGTTCATCAACAACTGTTAGGATCTGGTATTTGACCAAACACCAATTGGTTAACGTCTTAAACCAAACCAAATAGTGCGGAATCCTATTTGATTGGCGATCCAATTAGTGAGAACGCATGTGGACACAATAACGAATTGAATCTAACGTCAAGAATCGATTAGGAATCGATCTACAACGTTCTATGAACTTGGAGTACGAACTTAGAGGTTCTGGACGGTTAGGGTACGTCAAGAGTCGAAGTGGATTCAATGCTTACGTTTTTCCATGAATTAGGTGGTATTTAAAGTTTAGGGTTGCTCATTCGGGCGACTGAACCATTAGCATGGTTCATTCGTGCGATTGAGCCATGCGTTTGATCCATTCACACAACTGAGTGTTCAGTCGTGCGACTGAATCAGACGCATGAATTTGTTCAGGCGTATGAACTATTTAGGCGCATGGACACTCAGTCGCATGGCCATTCGGACGCACGGCCATTGTTGGGGCGCATGGTCTAGTCGGACGCATGAGAACTTCACTTCACCAAGTTTGAGTGTATTCAATATTATAACATTATGCATAACACTTCAAACAATCACAAACCTATATAATCAAGTCAATATGCGTTAAACAACTCATTAATGAAATATTAAACATTATAAACACAATCAAACATTTGTATTTCATTAAGTACCCGTACAATTACAATTACATAAGGTAAGACAATACAAAGATATTACATTAAGATCAGAAACTAGGGACACATTTATCAACAAACTCCCCCTTGGACCTAGATTCATCTATTGTCTTACCTTCTTCATAACCTCTTCATACTTCTTGTACTTCTCCTCTCTTGTGACTCCTGCGTGTATCTCAAATGCAAAGCAGAGTCGTATCACATTTTGGAATTGGAGGGCTTGTATAATATCTTGCGTGTCATAGAACAGTGGCCACTTGTATAATGTGTATACATCATCAGCAGAGAATTTTGTAAGCCACAATGGATCAAATACCCTGATAGTATCCACTTTCCCTCTTTGTTTAGAACTATGACCGCCTCCCCTATTCTCCAATCATAGTACCACCACTTAAAGTGTGGAGTGAAGTCCCTTGGCATTTCCCTAAGAGGGATTCTTGACATTGTTCTTGGGGGACTCCACTTTAGCACTATCTTTGGCTTTCCAGTTATAGGATCAACTTCAGAACATCTAATATACCTCGTAGGTTGTTGAGGTTTGAAGTTGACCCACCTGGTGTGGTACTCTTTCTTCAGGGCAGCCTCAAACCAACCTGACATCTTTCCTCGGGTTAGCATATAGTAACTTCAATTTAGCCAGCTGGTTAAGCTCAAAACCAGGTAGAGACTTTAGATCATGCGGGAATCTAAAGTACTCGATACCCATCTCTTGCTTTATCGCGTATACATTAAGATCATTAAAATGAGCCCACGCGATAATCTTGCCTGACACCTTTTGTTGTTTCTTTACTTTGTAGAGCTTGGTGTAGACATTTGGTTTAGGAGCAGAGCGTTGTGCTCGGATCTTCTCAAAACATGCAGCCCATTCAGCCTTTCTGATATCAACATCGGCGTTTGAGGCTTGGGCTTGTTCTTCAACCTTCTCAGTCTCTTGCTCCATCTGATCCAGTATATCAAATGTATCACTAACTAGGGAATCACCCAAATTGGGGACCACATTTCCCTCTTTGTCAGCATACTCTGGATAGTGAGCTGCTGTGACATCCTCGATCTCTATCTCATCGATGTCCTTCAGGTCGTCATCATTGTCTCCTTTAACATTTGGAGCGTCTTTTACAATCTCATCAGGATTGAACTTGAACATTTCTACCAGTTGCTCATCAGTAAGATCATGAATTATTTCCCCTTCTTCAGGGGTGTAACTCACTGATCTTCTGACAATCCCTTGCAGATCAAGAATCATGGTTAGTTGAGTCTTGATCTGTTGAAGGGGAGCTATATCGTGTTCATCCCTTTGATATAATTTGGATCTTCTTGATTTAAACATTCAATATATCAATCATTAGTTAACAATCAAGACATAACCATAATAATCAAAAACATAACTATTTACATTACATATGAACATGTATTTCGTTAATTTCATACATAATCCGAATACAAAAGATTTTAAAAAACAATAAACCAACTAAGCATTACTCTTGTCCTGGATCATCGCCTCTTCTGCTGCCGGGTTGGATGAGGAGGCACTCAAATCTTGAGTACGTTTGGTCCTCCTTTCGCTCACTGATGTGGCACCTGCAGCTGAAGAGTCGTCATCATCATCATCACTAACATCAGTATGACCATAATGATCATCACCATCATCATCATCATCACTATCATCATCAGCATCATCATCTCCATCACCTTCTCCTATCTTTAAGGGCTCTTCTTTGGACCCTTTGAGCTTTAACTGCAGAGATTTGTTTGCAGCCTCCAGCTCGTTAATCCTTTTAGCATGTTGCTCCTAGAGCTGAGACATTCGATGTGCCTGCTCATCGATCAATTGAGCCTGATGAGAGAGCTGCTGAGATTGGATAGTGGTCGGTCTACCAGCTATCTTATCTGACTGGTCTTCTCTTCATCTGCTGTTAACAGTCTCAGCACCATTCGATTAAGTGCTGAGAGCTGTTCCTCTACCCCACTGGGAGGCAAAGGCAATCCTGATGGATATGGAGAGAAAGAAGATGGTGCTGTACGATGGCTAGTGGTGGTGGTGACTGTGGTGAGGATTAGAGGTGGTATAGATGATGGTGGTGGTGGTGTAGGTGTGAATAATATGGTAGTGGATGGAAGGGTGGTAGTGGTATGAGGGGGAATGGTAGTAGAAGTGGTAGTGGATGTAGTGGTAGTGGTGGTAGGTGGAACGATGGTAGCTATGGTGGTGGCTGTGGTGGTGATAAAGGTGATTTTGCGTTTCTTCCTTTTCAAGCCATGGGGCTGAGCCATCCTCTTCTTCCTCGATCCAGTCGAGGAGGATGCTCCCCCTAGTGCATGGCTTGGCAGATCAGGAGTATAAGTAGGATCATCAGTGGTCTCTCCCAATCCACCTGAGCGTTCACCAACCGCCGGAGCCCTCGTTCTGTGGGAACAACTTTACTTCCCACAGTCCGAGTTAGTGGCTCCTCATCTGACTTCTCCTCTTCCTCACCAGGCATGAAATCTTGGTGGAACCCACAGTCTACGCTCCGTCTCCAGTGGGGGTAGATGCTGGAGATGGAATATCAGTAGTGGGACCCCTTTGTTGAGTGGGTCCTTCATCTCCAGCATCTCTGCTATCATCATCAGAGTCATCATCAGGGAGCTGTATCTGCTCTTCTTCAGAGTTACTATCAACGTGACACCATTTACGCCTAGCCGGCGCCACGTAGTCTTCCCGGGCCAGATGCCCAAATAATCTCCTCACAGGGGGCTTTACCTGCTTTCCCCTGTAAACCTTCATCCTGCCCAAGTTGTATCATCCATAACCTCGAATACCACTGCATCCTCCTTCTCCTTTGGCAAGGAAGGGAGCTTCTGGTCTATAATCATCTGCATAAACCGAGGGTACATGCAGAAGCCCTCCTTCCCTTTCCCCTCAATGTTCTCCACCAAGTAGGTGAAGATCATCCTGGAGAAGCTGAACGGATGGTTCAGCACCAGTCCAGCATATGCGTTCTGGATCTGATCGGACAGTTCATCAAAACTCCCTTTCGAGACACTAAGCACTTAAGCAGTACGTGCACAAGGTACTTGAACTGGGGACACAGGTTGCTCTTGTTGAGCACCCCTGCATTGATGTCCCCAGCGTACTTGGCCCGCAGGAAACAGCCTCTGACAGTCAGTGGGTGTAGTCGTGTGGGGCATTCAGCATCGTCCCCAAGCTGCAGCACTGTCCTGAGATCATCCTCAGAGATCTCAATGGCCTCCCTAAATATCGAACTACGGATTCGATGAGGCTATGAGGTTCTATCAACTACAACACCTTCCCAGAAGGCCTGCTGAATAGACCGGTACGGTGTGCATGGAGTTGAGATTGCGTGAGAGATCCTTGAGCGCCTAAGAAACGAGATGATTCCAGCAAAGTCAGGTGCATGTCTGGATGACTGATCCAGATGACCGCAGATATTGTGCTTGGTGCTCATTGTTCATCGACTCATCATCTGTTACAAAAGAAAACGTTAGTATCCGTTGATTAAGAATATCTTGAATCACTTGGACTTGAAAATATTTCCCTTTTGATTTGTCATACGAATGAGACTGTGCGACTGAGATCTAGTCGTGCGAATGAGTAGAGCTATTGAGATCTAGTCGTGCGAATGAGTAGTGCGACTTAGTTCTAGTCGTGCGAATTATTCCATACGTACGACTGGTCATGCGACTGAGCTCACCCGTATGTATACTCAGTTGTGTATACTAGTCGTGCGCCTGGACTCACACACATGATTCAGTCGTGCGACTTAGCTGTTCGCACTACTCAGTCATGCGACTGAAGTTCATCAGTTTGTCCATTTGCATGACAGACTGCTGTTCAATTCAAATTCAAGTTTTGACCGATTCTTATGATTAGACGTCATGTTTTGGTTCATTGGACTCACAATCATTATACTTAGCATATAATAACATTAATTTCAATTGATTGCTTGAATTAGTTGGGTTATTTTGTCAAACAAGTCTAGGTTCTTGGTTTGGAACGAACTTGTTGATTTTGTAGTCAAATTGAATGAGATATAGTTGGATTGAACCGCATTGTACCTGTATAGTCAGTGGAAATCGTCAGTGCACAAGAATTAGTGGTATATAAAGATCTAATGAAAATTTTGGCAGCGTAACAATAGTTCGTGCGTCTCGGGGTGATTTTGAAGGTGGTGAGTGACTACGACCGACTATCCCACTATATATACTAGGGTTTCCTACAGTCGTGTGACTGAGTCCAGTCGCACAAGTTGTTCGTGCGACTGAGTATCACTCGTGCGACTGGCACAGTCGGTCACCTTCAGTCGTGCGACTAGAGTTGAGTCGTGAGACTTGGTCATTCGCCTCCTCTCATGTGGCCGAATTGCTCATTCGTATCAACCATTCGGTTGCATGGTCCATACGCTTGTCCATTCGGCTATAAAGGCATGAGTATGATTCATTCGTACGGTTGGTCCATACTCATGGTCCAGTCGTGTGAATGGATAATACTCTTGAAATTCCTCTGACTTTCTGACCATTTGACATTTAAACCCTTTTAAACTGTTGAATTAACATTATAATCATTTGATCATCTCAGACATGATCATTTTAACTTGAAAAACTTTTGATCACCTCAGACGTGATCCTTTTAACCGATTAGTCACCTCAGATGTGACCTAATTGTTGTTTGAAAGCACTTGTGGTCACCTCAGACATGACCTTTTAGATGATAAGGTCCCTTATCAACTTCCATGATATAGTCCGATACTAACCTACAGAATTTGACAAACTTTGTACAGAAATAAAAGAAATAATACTGAAAAACTTAAACACATTAAGACATGTTTTTGTGTTTTTGTGAGAGTTAATTCCTAAGATGTAGTTCTAAGGAATAAATATTCTAAGAGAGCAGCCTCAATCATTTAAACCATACATGGATCAATTTAAGTTGGAATCATACAGGATATTCAAATCATTTAGGACAAGTTATTAAAAAACAACTTTGATGCTCTTTCTTTGTTTTTCATCTGTAGTCATTTAGCAAATTTAGGAAATCATACTAGTACGCTTAGGTCTCCACACTGATTTGAACTTTCAAGAATTGTAGCCACAGTGATTGTCAGTATACTTGTCCTCTTAAATCCATACACAGACTTTCAACACAGTTTGGTGATCGTTTTAAGGTTTGTTTATTTCAACAAGCATTTGTGGATCCCACACACATATGGTAATCAACATTCCTCAAGAGATTTTTGAGCGGTCTTAGGGTAGTGTTCAAGAAGCGACTATTCATAGAATTTTCAAAGAGAAGCCAATCCTCAGGTCAGTGCCATTGCATAGCAAAGACGCGGCAAACAACAATGAGTTCTAGAGTATATAGGTTATGCTTATCCTCAGGTCAGTGCCACCGCATAGCAGAGATGCACATAATCTATCTTCTTGTTTGAGCAATTCTTCTTCTTTTAGCATTCATGTGCTTTAGCTCATGCTTTTGTCTTACGCACACTTTTGTGGCGTTTATTTTGCTCGTCACCCCTTATTGGAATCCTGTTGAGTGTGTTAACCAGGGATAAGGTGTTTCCCATAGCTAGTCAAACATTTTAGTTTAATCTTGAGATCACCAAACGGTCTAGTCATCTATTGTGTTGAATCTACCAACATATCAGTTGTGGTCTAACAACCTCTAGGTCTACTTTCTTTGTGTTACCTTAGTATTAGCTAGCTTAACTATGATATTTCCTTTTATATTGCTCAGACTACTCAGACTTATACTTGAACTTTGCATCTTTTTTAATTTTAATTTTTAAAGTCCCAAATGGTTTGTACCTGTGTACTATAATATTCCACACGTTAAATCGGTATCACACGTACGATCTTATTTATTATCAGCTTGCCTTCCTTTTCCCTCATTTTTTTCATACCTATTCTCCCCCTAAAATACTAAAACCTCTAAGGATTTGCGTTTTAGGATTTTAATGAGCAAGAACCGACACTAAGTGTAACTAACGAACTAACATTAAACAAAACAAGGGAATTAAATGTAAAGAACACTATAATTGAAGAAATTTTAAGAGAAACTAGACGTGACGCATTGGACTATACATGGTCATCTTCAGGAATGACCTCACTTTTCTTTTTAACACCATTGACCTCTAACAGATATAGAAAACGTGGTTTATCAAAAGCCTTTGTATAGAGGTCAACGCGTTGAATATCAGTGTTTATCTTTATCACATCGATTAAGTTCTTTTCAAAACAGTCACGTATGAAGTGATATTTGATTCCGATGTGTTTGGTTTTAGGATGCTGGACCAGGTTCTTAGTGACTGCAATCGCAGCAGAGTTCTCAACAAATATAGGAGTAGAAGTGAAATGCAAATCGTAATCCCGCATTTGCTGTTGAATCCATATGATTTGGGAACAGCAGCTTGCAGCAGCAATGTATTCTGCTTCACAGGTTGACAAGGCAACCGAGGTCTGCTTCTTACACTGCCAGGTTACTAATCTGCTCCCAAGGAACTGACACCCTGCTGATGTAGACTTGTAGTTCATCTTGCAGCTGCCGTAATCCGAGTCACTATACGCTGTAAGTTCAAAGTCATCATCATGAGGGTACCATAATCCAAGTATGGGTGTGCCCTTCAGAAAACGAAATATCCTTTTGACCCCAATTAAATGATTCACCTTAGGCTTTGCCTGATATTGTGAGCGTAAACATGTCGCGTACATGATATCTGGTGTGGAGGCAGTGAGATACATGAGAGATCCAATCATCCTACGGTACATAGTGGCATCTACCAGATCAACGTTCTCATCGGGTGCTACATCATGGTTTGTAGCTAGTGGAGTGCTAGGTATGGAAGCATTCTCAATGTCAAACCGACTGAAAATATCTCCTACATACTTGGTGTGATGTAAGAAGATTCCATTTGGTGTCTGATCTACTTGTAACCCGAGAAAGAACTTCATCTCCCCCATGGCACTCATCTCAAACTCAGCCTTCATTACTGCTTCGAATTCTTTGCATAATTCTTCGTTCTTTGAACCGAAGATTATGTCATCTACATAGATCTGTACTAGTAGTAAGTCTCCATCTTTTTCTTTGATAAACAGTGTGCAGTCAATGACTCCCTTGCGAAATCCGTGTTTCACAAGATGAGTCGAGAGTTTCTCATACCAAGCTCGTGGAGCTTGATGAAGCCCGTATAGAGCCTTGTCGAGTTTGTAAACTCTATCCTGATGATATGGATCTTCAAATCCCTCAGGTTGACTGACATACACTATTTCTCTGATTTCACCGTGAAGAAATGCACTCTTAACATCCAGCTGGTAGACTTTGATTTTCATATAAGATGCATAGGAAAGGAAGATGCGGATGGCTTCCATCCTTGCCACTGGTGCAAATACTTCATTGTAATCGATACCTTCAATTTGTCGAAAACCCTGAACAACAAGCCGAGCCTTGTTTCTGATGATCACTCCCTGATCATCTTTCTTACATTTCAAGACCCATTTGGTACCAATGACTTTAGCACCTTTAGGTCTATCCACTAGTGTCCATACACCTAACTTCTTAAACTGAAGAAGTTCTTCCTACATGGCACTAACCCAAGCCTCATCATTTAGTGCTTCACTAACATACTTTGGCTCAAACTGAGACACAAAGCAGCAGTATGCACCGTCGTGAAGGTATCCTTTTCCCATCACACAAGCATAATCAGCGGAGTACAACTGATTTCTAGTCTGAACCCCTGATCTCACATCTCCTATAATATTATCCAAAGGATGATAGATGTTTAGACATGAGCCGGGGGTTGTCGGAACAACCACCTCAGAGTCAAGATTATGACCATTTGGTTCTAGATCTAAGGTGATAGGAGTCTGAGGTTCAGAAAGTTTAGAAGCATCACTAGCCGATGCTTGTGAACTTGTAGTAGTCGGAACCTGTACATCCTGGTTGATCTGATCATTTTCTTCATTTTCTTCATCAGAGAAGAAGTCACTCACATCAACTACTCCCCCTGAGCTGGTAGGATCATGACTTGTTGAATATTGAGACGGCGTGTTCAAGACATCATACATCATCTTGTTTGCCAACTCGTCTTCTGAAGAAGAAAGAGATATGTTGAAGGACTTGAAGAACCCATCATAGTCGAAGAAGTAAGCAGGCCCTTTTCCAGCAGGCGGTGTGATATATCTTTGAACATCAACATGACACGACACCTCTACTTGACCAGTTGAGTTGTTGTAGACTCTCTTGTTCGGTATGTTGTATCCTAAAAAGATCCGTTCATCAACCTTCTCACTAAATTTTCCCTCCTGAGTCTTTTTCAGCAGGGTGCACGGAGCGCCAAACGGCTCGAGATGTTCCAAGTTAGGTTTACGTCGCTGTAATAACTCGTAGCACGTTTTTCCATGGCGTTTTACTACCAGAACTCGATTGAGAGTATAACATGCATTTGCCACTGCTTCATTCCAAAATTGTATAGACAGTTTCGAGTCTGCAAGCATTGTACGTGCCGTCTCTATCAAGCTGCGGTTCTTCCGTTCAGCAACGCCGTTCATTTGAGGGGTATAAGCCGAGGTAAATTGATGCACATTTCCTTTTTCCTTGCAATAGTCCTCCATCCTCTGATTCTTGAACTCAGTTCCGTTTTCTGAGCGCACCTATCTTACCTTCAGCTTGTATAGGGATTCTAGTGTAGTTACCAATTCCTTGAAGGATTCAAATGTTTCTGATTTGGATTTCAGAAACATTACCCAAGAGAACCTTGAGTAGTCATCGGTAACTACATAGCAATACAAGTCGCCTGCGATGCTTCTTGTGCTGACTGGACCAAACAGATCCATGTGAAGAAGCTCAAGTGGAAGTTCTATAGAATGAACTTTCTTTTCCTTATGAGATTTCTTTGTCTGTTTGCCCTTTTTGCACGCAACATAAAAATCCGGTAGTTGGAAGTTTTTGACATTTACTCCTCTCACAAGATCATTCTGGATCAAGTGATTCATTTTTCTTCTTCAGGCAGGTAGTTGACCACATTTTCAGTATCTTCAGAATTTGACATTGCGAGCTCTACTGCTATATCTCCTTCACTTGAAGAATCGTCATCAATATCCTCCACACTAGCTATATTTGACTCTCCTGGTGAGACGAACCGAAAGCTCTAGTCCTGTCCTTCATCTTTATTAGCAGTTAAGGCTTTTGGATCCTTACTTGATGAGTCAGCATTACTAGCTGTGGACTTATCTTGATGGTTAAATGATGAGAAGGGATTTTCATTACCTATCTTCTTTGGTTTTATACACTCCCTCTTGAAGTGTCCCTTCTCACCGCAGTTGAAACATGTAACCTTTGACTTATCAAACCCAAAGGTTGGGTCTTTTGTTGCAACCAGGTTCTGTCCGGTGTTTTTGACAAACTTTTTAGCTCTTGGCTTGAGTATACTCCGAATACTGATGGAAAATATCCTTTGGAATTGACTGAGTAAGCAAGGCGTAGATTTTCTTCTCAGCGTTGTGTTTTACCTTCTATGCATTCGACATGCCACTTAGAGTAAGTTTTACTCCGTCAGCTCCAACTGGCATGCTGTACCCTGACTCTATTGCCTCCCACAAATTTGTATCCACTCCATTTAAGTAGATTTCGAAACGTTGCTTCCATTGTGGGTAGTCGTCTAACGTAATAAGTTTTGGAGGTTATTATGAATCCCCACTTTGTTCTCCAACAGCAGTAGATTCTGAATACGTGTATCTCTACTTGCTATGTATTTGAAAACTGATCCTCCATTACACTTGACTTTACTATTTGACAAGTTGTTGATGGGTGCGAATGAAGGTATGCGATTGGGCTTATTCGGACGATTGAACAAGTGCGGATGGGTTAATCGTGCGACTAAGCAAATGCGGATGAGTCAGTCGTCCGAATAAACTAATGTGGTTGAGCGGTCCGAATGAAGATCTCAGTCGTACGAATGAGGGTACGAATGAGTTCAATCGTGCGGTTGAAGGATGCGTATGAATTCAGTCGTGCGATTGAGCCAATCGTGTGACTGAACCTGCTGAAGTTTGATAATTCGTAGGTTAAACTTGTTTTGGCTTTAATAACTCGAATTTTATCAAACCCTAATAGCCGTATGCCGAAAAAACTACACTTTTTGATCAGGAAACTTCCAAGACTCCGTTAGACACAAAAAGATTGCATTTTTGATACAAAAACACAATTTTGTATCAAAACGATTGAAACAACACGTAATCAAGAGCCTATAGCTCTGATACCACTTGTTAGGATCTGGTATTTGACCAAACACCAACTGATTAACGTGTTAAACCAAACCAAATAGTGTGGAATCCTATTTGATTGGCGATCCAATCAGTGAGAACGCACGTAGACACAATAACGAATTGAATCTAACGTCAAGAATCGATTAGGAATCAATCTACAGCGTTCTATGAACTTGGAGTACGAACTTAGAGGCTTCTGGACGGCTAGGGTACGTCTGGAGTCGAAGTGGATTCAATGCTTACGTTTTTCCATAAATTAGGTGGTATTTATAGGTTAGGGTTGCTCATTCGGGCGACTAAACCATTAGCAAGGTTCATTCGTGCGATTGAGCCATGCATTTTATCCATTCGCACAACGAAGTGTTCAGTCGTGCAACTGAGTCAGACGCATGAAGTTGTTTAGGCGTATGAACTATTTAGGCGCATGGACACTCAGTCGCATGGCCATTCGGACGCACGACAACTGCTGGGGCGCATGGTCCAGTCGGACGCATAAGAACTTCACTTCACCAAGTTTGAGTGTATTCAATATTATAACATTATACATAACACTTCAAACAATCACAAACCTATATAATCAAGTCAATATGCGTTAAACAACTCATTAATGAAATATTAAACATTATAAACACAATCAAACATTTGTATTTCATTAAGTACTCATACAATTACAATTACATAAGCGTAAGACAATACAAAGATATTACATTAAGATCAGAAACTAGGGACACATGTATCAACAACAACAACAATATATCATCATCCTTCAAGGATGATGATTTCAACAACATATCAATAAACATCAATCATTAAACATGTTTGTGTTCTTCATCATGTTCATAATTATTATATTTAAGCATATAATCATTCAAGTTCTTGTCTTTATCAATATGAATCCTAAGATCCATGCTCATTGTTCCGTTCATATCGGGAACACACAAATATAAATCAAGACCCAAAAAAAATTTACCACAAAATTACGAAGAATAAATCTAGATCTAAAACAGAACGAAATCTAGAAAAAGCAAAGATTCACTAATGTAATGAACCCATACTAGAAAAACTATCAATCTATGAGCAACATTGTAAGGCCCCGTTCCCAGAACGCTTACAGTTGGGTTTTCATTGCACATAAAACATATAATTACATTTGCCTTACAAAAATGTTGCAGCGAAAACACTCAAAACTGACATCACATTTCATTATAAAATTTTTTGCCAAATAATACATCGTCAATGAGTTACAAAATACAATGTTGCTTTATATCACAATAGCGCTATATAAATGGATGCCATCCCAAAAGAACTGAGTAGGCGCCCATGCCATCCTCAACAATCATTACCTGCCATTGGAAACACATAAACGTCAGCGTTGCTAAATGAGTTCTAGTTTTATAATAAAACATACTTTTCTTTCGTAAAACCATTCTTTACTTTCTCTAAAAATCATACTATACTTTACATTCGTTCGTGATCATACATCGTACGTACGTACAGATAATATCATTATTATCTTCTTTAATCTTTCATGCCTTATTCTTTACTTTTCCTTTCTATCAACCATAAACCCTTCCCTTCTGTTCATGGTACTGGACCTAGGCCTATCATAGACCTTCTATAACGGTGCATCGCACCTCCTGGTCACCGTACCTAAGGTAAAGTTTAGGTTTACTATGCAATACCTTTCTGTTTGTGGTTCTGGACCTAGGCCTATCATAGACCTTCTATAACGGTGCACCGCATCTCGTGGTCACAGTACCTAAGGTATGAATGTAGGTGTACCGTTGCCATAAGCAATACCTTTCTATTCATGGTTCTGGACCTAGGCCTATCATAGACCTTCTATAACGGTGCATCGCACCTCGTGGTCATAGTACCTAAGGTATGTAGCAATAGTTCTATGCAAATCATCAATCACAAAGAAAGACCCCGATGTTCATGCCATGCTTACAAGACTATCTTTACTTTCATTACTTGTTAATGCATGCATTCTTACTTCATGTTCCTCTTTTCTTTATCTTTCACTTTACGTTACATAATACTTCATCTATTCATTAACATGACACGTAAAGCCATAGGAAAGATAATCATACATCATAATAAGGAACATAACATACACAAACATCATCATCATACAAGGCAACATTATACATACATAACATGCAACATCATACATCACCATTATGCATAAGCATCAATCACACATCATTACATGCCTATCTTAACATCTATGACCTCAAAAGTCAACTTACATGAATCCCCGGGAACATCTCAAGTCATAGCCTACATTAGTCTTTTTCTCAGAAAGTCAGAAAAGTCTAAATGTTCATTCGCATTTCCTATAGTTCATCCGCATTTACTATAGTTCATCCGCATTGGTCTTACTTCATCCACATTTCCCCTTACTTCGTCTATATTCATCCACATTTCTCAGACTTAGTCAATGTTCATCCGCATTGACTTTCATCCGCATTGACTTGCCCCATCCGCATTGACTTACCTCATCCACATTGACTTACTTCGTCCGCATGGACTTACCTCATCCGCATTTCCATACTTAGTCAATGCTCGTCCTCATTGGCCTCATCCGCATTAACTGTTCATTTGCATTTCTCCCCATTGCTCATCCGCATTAACAGTTGATCCGCATTTCTCCCCATTGCTCATCCGCATTAACAGTTGATCCGCATTTCTCCCCATTGCTCATCCGCATTAACTTTTCAACACTTATGCAGATTCTAATACTTAACATCTGAGCCTTAAACATCAGATTTCAAATTTCAACTCACCATTCATCATGTTCTAAGCTTAAATCATACATCCTAAGTCTTAGAAACATCATCAAGCATTAACATAGTCACACATCATAACATATCGTCATCATACACACATTCAAACATGCGGGTCCGAAACCCAGTTTAATGAAAACATACATTCGTGCATTTCCAGCCCCAAAATCAGTTAAAACAAGTAAAAGAGGGGTCCTAGAACTCACCTTTGCAGCTCTTGAGTATGGCTTCTTCCAAACTCGTTTGCAAATTGAATTCAACCGCCTAAAAACCCACTAAAAACATACCCGAGCACATATAATCACACATAAGCATAAACCCGAGGACATAACCGGTTAAGAACACCATAAAAACATGAATTCTTACCTTGAATTCGAATTCTTTCTAGTTCTTCCTTCAAATCCGAGAATTTGCTGCTCCCAGCTACTCTATCTCTCTCTAAAACCCAAAGATCAGTGATGTATGTAACATATGGGCGGCCATACCACCTTTTACACCCATTCATTTTATCCTTTTGGACACTTTTTACCCCTAGACTTGGGTTTTATTTCTTTTCCTTCTTTTATTTCATTTTATTCATTTTTTCCTTGACTTTAAAATAACCGGGTGTTACAAACATTAAGAATATGTAGCTATAATCAAGTAACACATGACCAGAACTATGAGAATGAAGAAGACATGGATTTATAGAGGGAGAGTGTTTGAGAAATGATACCTTTGAATAATCAAACCTTAGCTAAAGTGATGAATATATATTCCAAGAGTTTCGTAAAGATCCTACAACTTTCACACTTGTGCAAATATGTCACACCCCGGGCCCAGGTAGGGTGGGACGTCATAAACTAGCAATACATATGGCAACGGAAACAAACCATCATAAGAGCACAAAAGGAGAGAATATCACATGACATTAAAAGTTTAAAATAAACCCAGGCTAGAAACAAATTTTAGCCCTCAAATAACATTGTACATCCAACATAAGGACAAAATGTATAGATTAACAATAATTAAAATTGTTCAGATTGTCTTAAAAGTCAGATATGCCAATTCCATGGTAATGGTGCTAGGTCAAGGTCTTCAACAATAGCTAGAGTCCCTTCATGGATTACCTGAAACAAGCTCAAAAAGACATTGTGTCAACTAAAAAGTTGGTGAATTCAAGTACTTAAAATTTAAAACAAGGATTCATTAGAATCCACACTTTATTAAAAAGTCATAGTACCATCATTGTGGGGATCACAATCAACCCTGCACTCAGCCCCGGTTAGCCTTTTAAAAAATTGTGCTACCAGTTCAATCCCCTTGGGGAGAACTGAGCCCCAAACCAGTGGATCGTACCTACCGGATGGTCCACCATTGTATCTTATAAAACCTGTTACATGCCACAAACGAGTCGGAGAATCTCAGTGTGGTACCCTTCCCGTTCATCATGGAAGGCACTGTGTGTGGGGGATTCCCCAAGTAGATCTACCCATATAAACAAGCGGTTCACAAAAGAATTAATGGCTGTGATACAAGTATCAGCATGTCTCAACATTACCACAACATATAGCATCAAAACATAGCACAAAAGTAGTTCAGTTTAAACAAAGCATGCTTCATCCCAAAAACAGTAGTAAAAAGGGAAACACTTAAACTCACCTTAAAATTCAAGCAAAAAAGGTCTCTTCGTGTGTGGAGGAAAAGTCTCAACTCTAGCACCCTACCATTAAGACTTAAGTGTTAATCCACTAATTATAGGGTTATGGAGATGCATTAGATGTGTCATGAGGTTAATGTCTTAATAGCCTTTTGAATGGCTAAGTCTTTATATAAAAAGGTTCTTTTTATAGTAAGTTAGGGTTTCTTAAGGAAAGAATACATGATTTACCATGTTCAATCACCTATATAAGTTGGTTTAAGTCTTTTAAGTGATTCTTAGTTCAAGGGGTCGGTTTATTGAAGTTCAGTAAAATTTACAGTTTAGTCCTCCAAGTTTTCAAAATTTATAATTTCTACCCCAAAGTTTGATTTCTTACAAAATGACTTTTATGGCCATATATTAGTTTCTTAAAGTTAGGTAACTGATTTTAAGTAGGTTCATACCAAAATTTCAGAGTTTTAATTCCGGGTTATATATTTTTATGTCTTCCGTTACCGGTTAGGTAAAACCGAAGGTTTTTAATGGTTAAATGTTGATTTCTATATTATTAGTCTTAGATTAATTAAATATTATTTTAATGACTTCTTATAATTTTTTAATCTGCTAAAAATGTATTACAAGCTCCTTTTAGGTGAAAGTCCACATTTTAAGTTTTTACCCGTTAAAACGCGTTTTTACCCGAAATTGACCGTTTAAAAAGCTCATTTGACCAATTTTCAAAACCTTTAGATCTCATAGCACTTAAATTACTTAAATAACATGGTTTCCATGGGTTTTTGTTTTATTCCATTATTTCTAAGATTATTTCCCAAACGTTACCCGGTTAAAACCCGTTTTTTACTAAAAGTTCCATTTAACCGATTCTTTGACCATTTATTCAACGAATTCGACCCAAATATTTTGTTAACAATTTTAGATCCTGGAATACTTTTTAATATGGTCAATACCCATGTTTTCTTGATTTTAAGTCGTTTTACCAATTTCTGGGTCCCCGAATATGTCCCAATTGCTTATAAGTCTATGACATTTATATTTTCGGCCTTTAACATCTCATCACATACCCAAAATCATCCAAAAACTTCTGAAATATCATGTCTAACATATGGGTTCAACAAACCAACTATGAACAAGATGGAAACTTTAAGATTACACCATTTTCATCCATTACATTTGTGTAACACATTATAACTTGTGATTAAACCTTACCCAAACCTTTTGTAACTTTAAAAGCAGGTTATAAGAAGGTTATAAATCTGATTTTTAGCAGGTTACATGATTAGTTCTTGAGGGCTACAAGATGTGCTAGATGGATGGTGTAATAACACCCAAAAAGAGGGTTTTCTAGGTGTAAACCGGGTTACACCCATAGATCGACACATCTTACATGTGAGATACCGTCAAGAACATGAAAATATCTTCAAGAAAATGGTTGTAGAAGCAAGTTTCTGTTAGATATGAGACTGGTAAGACTTTGAATGATTAATGAAGACAAACACATGAAATGACCAAAACCGAGTGACATGATGCTTACACTAGGTGTAGCCCGTGGTTTGGAGCATGTGGCTAGTCAAGGATGGCCTGGAAACCCTTGGAAAATGCTGGAGAATCTTGAACAATGCTGGAGAACTACAAGCTTGCAAGATACAAGCACTAAAGGCACTCAAAATACCACTTTCTTGCTTGCTTAGACTCGATCGAGGGCGGTTTGTGGTTGATCTTTGAATGTTTGCTGAAATGGAGAGGGTTGTGTGTGTTTTTCTGCTGGAGAATCCGAGAATAAGAGAAGAGAGATGGAGTGTATGAGGTGAAGCGAAGTGTTGCATGTATGGAGAGTGGGTAGAAGTGCTGGTGGTGTAGAAGAGAGGGGAGTGGAGGAGAGGGGGCGGCTGAGTCTTGTCCTCTAGTGGAGGGTTGTTGCTTTAATTTTAATTGTAATATAATTATGTAGTGTAGTATTGTTTGTAGTATTGGGTAGTATTTTAGGTGGTATAATTTAGTTAGTTGATGTCTCTTGTGCATGATGCATGCATTAACCGAAAATGAAGTGTGTAGGCACACAAATTAATTGTTTCAACCAGGATTTAATTTTTACAAGGGTGGCTAATTAACTTTCCTAGGACACTAGGATTTCCCTAACTAATGCTTGATCTAGTTAAACCATCACAAAAAGGCAAATGAATAACAATAAAGACAATAATAGCCATAATAATAATAATGTTATAATAATATTGGTAATGATATTAACATTAATAATATTTGAACAGGTAATGATGCAGGTTGGTAAGGTAAGAATTATGACCTAGAGGTCGGTTGTTACATTCTCCCACCGTTTAGGAAATTTCGTCCTGAAATTTTAGCTTCGCCTAGATTCGGTACGGGTGGGTTTAAAGAGGTGCGGGTAACTCTTTCTCATTTCATCTTCTCGCTCCCAAGTGAATTCATGTCCTCTTACTTTGACCTTGGGTATGCAACTTCGTCCGAGATTCATGACCACGAAGTTCAACTTATCGGTTGTCCTAACTTCCCTTAATGGTATCTCCAAGGTCTTGTCCACAAGGCATTTTTAAGGTTTGACACATGGAAGGTGTCATGTATGTAACTTAACTCCTACGGCAGCTTTAATTTATATGCCACGAGTCCAACTCTTGCTAGTATCTCGAATGGTCCAATGTATTTCGGGCTTAGTTTTCCTCTCTTTCCAAACCTCACGGTACCTTTCCATGGTGCCACTTTCAACATTACCTTATCACCCACTTGAAACTCTAAAGGTATTCGTCTTCTATCTGCGTATTTCTTTTGATGATCCCTGGCTGCTCTCAAGTGCTCCTTAATTTTAAATATCTTGCCGGTGGATTCCAACACGATGTTGGGTCCTATTAGTTGGCTGTCACCAATCTCATTCCAATTCAATGGTGACCGGCATTTCCTACCATATAGGGCCTCATACGGAGCTGCCTTTATACTTGCGTGGTAACTATTATTATAGGAGAACTCTACCAAGGAAGATGGTTGTCCCAGTTCCCGCCAAAGTCAATCACGCAAGCTCTTAGCATATCTTCTAGGGTTTTAATAGTTCTTTTGCTCTGGCCATCAGTTTGTGGGTGGTATGCAGTGCTTAAATCTAAACGGGTTCCTAAGGCTTGTTGGAGTGATCTTCGAAAACGTGAAGTGAAGCGACTATCATGATCGGAGATGATTGATAAAGGCACACCATGCTTGGTACTATTTCATCAATATACAACTAAGCCAGTTTCGTTAGGTCGTAGTCTTCCCTAATCAGCAAGAAGTGAGCTGATTTGGTTAACCTGTCCATTATTACCCAAATGGCGTCATGACCTCTAAAGGTTCTGGGTAGCTTTGTGACAAAATCCATTGTGACGTTATCCCATTTCCATTCTAGAATTTAGGGCTATTGTAACATCCCTGATGGTTTTTGGTTCTCAGCCTTCACCATGGCACATGTCAAATACTTGCTCACATAAATGGCGATGGATTTCTTGATCCCAGGCCACCAGAAAAGGGCCTTTAGATCGTGGTACATCTTGTCACTTCCGGGGTGAACTGAGTACCTAGACTTGTGGGCTTCGTCGGGGATCATCTCTCTAATCCCCCCATGCTTTGGTACCCACGTTCTCCATTCACATTTATATATACCATCGTTGTTCAGCTCTAAACGCTTCTTCATTCCTGCTAACATTTCCCCAGCTAGCTTATCTTCCTTTAGTGCTTCACCTTGTGCTTTCTTTAGTCTTGCGATAAGGTTGGTGTACACACTCATCCTTAAGGCACGGACACGTAAAGATTTGTCCCTTTCTTTCCGGCTCAAGGCATCAGCCACTACATTGGCCTTACCAGGATGGTAGCGTATCTCACATTCGTAGCCATTCAGTAACTCGACCCATCTTCGTTGGCGCATGTTCAGCATCTTTTGATCCAAAATGTGTTGCAAATTCATGTGGTCAGTGTAAATAATGCACTTCGTGCCATAGAGATAATATCTCCACATTTTGAGTGCAAACACCACGACACCCAATTCTAAATCATGGATTGTGTAGTTCTTCTCATGATCGTTTAGTAATCTCGATGCATAAGCGATTACGTTGTTGTGTTGCATTAGCACACATCCTTGTCCTTGGCGCGAAGCGTCACAATATACCACAAAATCCTTAATTCCTTCTAGGAGAGCAAGGATAGGTGCACTACACAACTTCTCCTTGAGTGTTTCGAATGCTTCATTCTGCTCTCGTTCACACACAAAGGTTGTGTTCTTCTTGTCAGAGCAGTCAATGGTTGCACAATGCGCGAGAAGTATTTGATAAACCTTCTGTAGTACCTGGCCAAGCCGAGAAATGGTCTTATCTTGGCAGGAGTTTCAGGAATTTTCTTGTCCTTAATCGCCTCAATCTTAGAAAGGTCAACTTGAATCCCATTCTCATTTACCACATGCCCTAAAAATTGGATCTCTCGCATCCAAAATTCACATTGGAGAACTTGGCATATAATTATTCATTTTTAGCAGCTCGAGAATTATTAGACTGAGGTGTTTCTCGTTCTCTGCTTTACTACGGGAGTAGATCAAGATGTCGTGAATAAACACGATCACGAACTTGTCAAGATACGGGCGACATACACGGTTTATGAGATCCATAAATGCCGCTGGTGCATTAGTCAGTCCAAAGGGCATGACTAGATACTCATAATGTCTGTGTCTCGTCCTGAAAGCCGTTTTAGGTATGTCTTCTTCCCTTATCTTCAGCTGATGGTATCCCGATCTTAAATCTATTTTAGAAAAGTAGCTAGCTCCCTGCAATTGATCAAATAGGTCGTCCATCCTTGGGAGAGGATAATGATTCTTTATCGTCAGCTTGTTTAGCTCTCGGTAATTAATGCACATCCATAGGGTTCCATCCTTATTCTTCACAAATAAGACCGGTGCACCCCATGGAGAAACACAAGGTCGAATAAATCCCTTGTTGAGTAGTTCTTGGATCTGCAACATTAGTTCCTTCATCTCGGGAGGGAAAAGTCGATATGGTGCCTTAGCTACTGGTGCAGCACCAGGCAGTAGGTCTATTTGGAATTCGACTTGTCGGTTCGGAGGGAGTCTCAGTAGATCTTCGGGAAACACTTATGGATATTGAGAAACTACTAGAATATCCTTAATCTTCTTCTCCTCTTTTGATTTCATTACGTAGACCATGAAAGCCAGACGTCCCTTCTCAAGGCTCTTGGTAGCTTTTAGATGGGATATCATAGGGCATAGCGTGTCACTTCCTTCACCACAAATCACTAGTAATCTCCCGTCGCTCAATGGTATCCTAAGCAGGCATTCCTCATAGATGATTTCAACTCTATGCTTAGCCAACCAATCCATACCAACAACCACATCGAATCCTCCTAGCTTAATAGGCATTAGGTTTATCTTAAATGTGCTACATTTTAGATTCATTGAACAGTCCTTGATGACTTCATTTGTTTCTATAATGTTACCGTTGGCTAATTCTACGATAAACGGATTAGTCAGGATACACGCATGCAAGTCAATCAAAGGCCTAAAAGCACTAGAGACAAAACTAGCAGTTGCTCCAGTATCAAAGTGTACGGTAGCAGGATGGTTGTTTATAAGAAACGTACCATTGACCACATCGAGTTCCTTGAGAGCATCAGCTGGTCCCATCACAAATGCTTATCCCTTAGGCTTGTTAGGTCTCGCATTCTTGTCTCTTGCCAGCTTGGGGCACTTATTCCTCATGTGCCCTGGGTCCCCACATTCATAACACTGCTTACCCCGCGTGAATGTGCAATCCTTGATCAAGTGGTCGGATCGCTTGCACCTAAAACAAGGCATTGGGTTGCACTCCCCTTGATGGTGCAACTTTCACTTATTGCAATAAGGGTTTGTGCCTAGATACAGCCTGTGTGCCCTTCCACCATGATCGTCACGCCTCACACCTTCACCTGCTTTCCTGTTCGAACCACTACTGTTACCCATCGCCTTCTTGGCATCAACCCATTTTCTCTTCCTTTGCTTAGTTCTTCCCTGCTCTATCCATCCAGTCGTAATCAGGTCATCAGTCAGGCTGCTAGTGAGATCCACCGCGGATTGTAGGGTCGTAGGCCTGGAAGATCGGACCATTCCTCGAACCCTAGGATGTAACCCCTAGATAAATCGGGCTACACCTTTGGCTTCTGGTGTCACCAGATGGGGCACCAGTTTGGACAGGGCTAGGAACCAGTTGATGTCCTCGGTGTAGTTTGGCCCTTTCATCTCTAGGCCTAAGAATTCAGATTCCAGTTTCTCCAGCTGGTTGATCGGACAATACTTGTTGATTATCAATTCTTTGAACTCAGCCCAACTCATACGGCCTGCAACATTTCTTCCTTGGGGTTGAATGATGGTTTTCCACCATTCAAGCATTGATCCCTTCAAAGATTGGGAGGCGAATCGTACCATGTGCTCCATCTTGCACTCACTTATGTTTAGTATTGACTTGATCTCATCCATCCAGCGGTAAGTCTCGATAGCACCCTCGGTGCCTTAGAAATCTTTGGGTTTGCAAGCCATAAACTTCTTGTATGAGCACGCGGTCCGGATTCCATCGGTATCATCCTAGTGATCTTCCCAATTTCTAGTGGCATTGTCCCGATCTGTATTGATCTGGGCAATGATGGTGGGTATGTTGTTAGCGATTTTTTGCACCATAATGTTTGCAATTCTTTCATCGCTTCCTGGGTTATTGATTACTAGTGGGGTTGGTGGTTAATTCCCTTCTCGTCCAGGCTCCTCGAGGGGGCCTCTGCCTGTTCCTCTCCTACTCACACAGGCTCCTCTTCTTTGTGGCATTCTAATTTCAAGACAAGCAACTCGTTTAGTATCATATGATATGTTTCGATTATCCTAACACATTGATTACCCTAAAGGTCATGCCAATAGTTGCACAAACATCATAGTATATGAACAACATGACATAATTGGTAGTTTCACTATGCAAGGTTGGGGAGTTTATTCCCGAGCAACCGAATTGTTTCCCTCAAGCTTGCAGAGTTACATACTCCATAATAATTTACCCTTCAAGGTTAGTATCGAATAGCAATAGTTTCTTAAACAACCATAAGATCATCCATCGAAGAGTTTAAATAAACTATATGTCATGGTTCACAACTTGGAAGGTACCATTACCCTCATAATAAATAATAATAGTATCAATTAATAATAGAAATTGTTTTCTTCAACTGTCTCAGAGACAAATAATCCCATGTTCCCCACTAGGCCTTCACATCAACTTCTTTTTCAACCATCCTAGTCACCCTAAGTTCTTCTTTTTCTGCTCTTTCTCTAACAGTTGTACCCCATGTGAAGCCATCATGGCCTGAAGTTGAGCAAATTGTGAGGTCCAAGTGGCATGCTGAAGAGTCAACTCATGACGATGGATGGTCTTCCAAATCTCGTCTAGTGCAGCGTCAGAGGGACCTGAATCACTTGCCCAACGGCTAGACTGGGAGTACCGTTCACCAGCTAGTACTCTAGGGCTGTCATACATGTTGTGCCTAGGTGGCTCCGGTGCTCGTCATGCGGTTGGTGTCAAGGTGGGTCAAATGACTGTGGGGCCGGTATCGGTCTCCTAATTGGTGTAGGCGGAGGAGGAGTCATCCTGAAACAAACTGATGTTCCCGGCCTAACACTCTTTCAGGGGCGGGTAACAGTCTGTGCACCCCTGTCCCCGATAGGAGAGAGAGGTGAGTGAGTGGGTGCGATGACATGCGGTGAGTTGGAGCGCATTCGGCTCCTGGCTGGGGACGTCGAAGTGGAGTCTTCTAATGGCTCCGAGTCATCTGATGTCACAGATAGAAACCTAGGATGTCGACACCTCCTGAGGTAAGGCTCGTATTCTGTCCAAGGAGTGATCCTTAACCTCGTGAACTGGGTGAGCTGGTGCCTTACCTTTTCCTGCCATAGTCTCGGATAACTTGTAAAATCATGATGAGTCATTTGGTTTCTCATAGCTCATGGTAGTAATAGTAGAGGTAGTAGTAACAATACTTATAGTAGTGATGGCAGTAGAATCAGTGATCAATAGCGTCAATAATAGTATCAGACATCAACAGTCTCATCAAACGACATCAAATAGAAAGGTTCTTTTAAATAAGACTCTTAGACCACACAATTTTTTTTAAGAAATCATAAATTTCAAACAGAGAAGGGTCCAAACACGACCTAAGGTCCATGCTGGAATTTACGCGTCCGGTATATTCATGATTACGTTGATCAAGTGTAATCATCAATTTACCCAACCCGATTGTAAGGCCCCGTTCCCGGACACCTCACAGTTGGTAATTCATAGCAATTAGAACATTAAACATTACAATTAAATAAACTTAAGCAGCAGAAATAATTATCAAAAGCCATTCACTTCATTTAAAACATTGTTGTTAAGCAATACATCATCATTGACTGTTTATATGCATTACAAAACAACAGCAACACAGAATACGAATGGATGTCAGACTTTTCCTACCAAGTAGCTTCACCCGCGTGCCCTCCTCAGCAATAATTACCTGCCAACTGGAAATGTATAAAAGTTAGTGTTGCTGAGTGAGCTCTAGTTTTATAAGTAATAAAATACTTTCTATATGTTGTATAAGAAAATACTCTTTTCTGTAAAATGCAACTCTGTACTGTATATGCGAGGATGCATCAACTATATGAACAAATATTGTTTGATCTCTTTACTGTAGGCCTTGTCTGTTCTATAAACTTTTATCTTTATGTTTCACTTTCTGTATGGACCAGTGAGCAATACCCCAACTATATGCGCGATGGAAAATGGGTGATGGGCCATCTATATCCCTCGAAAGGGTCAACTGTATACCTTGAAAGGGTCAACCATATCCCCCGAAAGGGTCAACTATATCCCCCGAGAGGGTCAACTGTATCCCTCGAAAGGGTTCTGTGTACTATGTACAAGGCCAACCCAATCACCCAGGACACGCTGCAAAGGTCTTGCCAATCTCAATTGATTGACCCTATGTGCTAATAGGGTAGCTAACCCGCAGCACAGTTGAGCTAACGACAACATGGTCGTGTACCTCCTGTAAGCTTGCAAGACTTGTTAACATTTTCATTAATGTTCCTCTTCCTTCTTTATTGCTCTTTCACTTTATTATTACGATATATACTTTACGTTACGATAATAACATACCACATAAAGTCACATACTATAAGTAATAATAATAATAGCAATAACAATAATAAGGAACAATCATAATCAATCATATCATGCATGAAAACAACATCATTAATAAGCCCTTAGCCAACCTTGGTCAAAACCCTAAGGCACAGACTCCCAGAGATGCATTAGGTGTGTCATGAGGTTAATGTCTTAATAGTTTGAATGGCTATCTTTATATAAAAACTTTTCTTTTATAGTATGTTAGGGTTTCTTAGGGAAAGAATACATGATTTACCATGTTAAATCGCCTATATAATTTGGTTTGAGTCTTTTAAGTGATTCTTAGTTCAAGGGGTTGGTTTATTGAAGTTTAGAAAAATTTACAGTTTAGTCCTCCAAGTTTTCAAAATTTACAATTTCTACCCCAAAGTTTGATTTCTTGCAAAATGACTTTTATGGCCAAATATTAGTCTCTTAAAGTTAGTTAACTGATTTTAAGTAGGTTCATACCAAAATTTCAGAGTTTTAATTCCGGGTTATATATTTTTATGTCTTCAGTTACCGGTTACGGTAAAACCAAAGGTTTTTAATGGTTAAGTGTTGATTTCTAAATTATTAGTCTTAGATTAATTAAATATTATTTTAATGAATTCTTATAATTTTTTAATCTGATAAAAATGTATTACAAGCTCCTTTTAGGTGAAAGTCTACATTTTAAGTTTTTACCCGTTAAAACGCGTTTTTACCCGAAATTGACCGTTTAAAAAGCTCATTTGACCAATTTTCAAAACCTTTAGATCTCATAGCACTTAAATTACTAGCACTTAAATTAATTAAATAACATGGTTTCCATGGGTTTTGGTTTTATTCGATTATTTCTACGATTATTTCCCAAACGTTACCCGGTTAAAACCCGTTTTTTACTAAAAATTCCATTTAATCCATTCTTTGACCATTTATTCAACAAATCCAACCCAAATACTTTGTTAACCCTTTTAGATCCTGGAATACTTTTTAAGATGGTCAAAACCCATGTTTTCTTGATTTTAAGTCGTTTTACCAGTTTCCGGGTCCCCGAATATGTCCCAATTGCTTATAAGTCTATGAAATTTATATTTTTGGCCTTTAACATCTCATCACATACCCAAAATCATCCAAAAACTTCTGAAATATCATGTATAACATACTGGTTCAACAAAACAACTATGAACAAGATGGAACCTTTAAGATTACACCATTTTCATCCATTACATTTGTGTAACACATTATAAATTGTGATTAAACCTTACTCAAACCTTTTGTAACTTTAAAAGCAGGTAAGAAGAAGGTTAGAAAGCTGATTTTTGGCAGGTTGCATGCTTAGTTCTTGACGGTTACAAGATGTGCTAGATGGATGTTGTAATAACACCCAAAAAGAGGGTTTTCTAGGTGTAAATCGGGTTATACCTATAGATCGACACATCTTACAAGTGAGATACCTTCAAGAACATGAAAATATCTTCAAGAACAAGGTTGTAGCTGTTATTTTCTGTTAGATATGAGAATGGTAAGACTTTGAATGAAAAATGAAGACAAACATATGAAATGACCAAAACCGGGTGACATGATGCTTACACTAGGTGTAGCCTACGGTTTGGAGTGTGTGGCTAGTCGAGAATGGCCTGGAAACCCTTGGAAAAATCTGGAGAATCTAGAACAATGCTGGAGAACCACAATCTTGCAAGATCCAAGAACTAAAGGCTCTCAAAATACCACTTTCTTGCTTGCTTGGACTCAACCGAGGGTGGTTTGTGGTTGATCTTCGAATGTTAGCTGAAATGGAGAGGGTTGTGTGTGTTGTTTGCTGGAGAATCTGAGAATAAGAGAAGAGAGATGGATTGTATGAGGTGAAGTTAAGTGTTGCATGTATGAAGAGTGGGTAGAAGGGGTGGTGGTGTAGAAGATAGGCGAGTGGAGGAGAGGGGGCGGCCGAGTCTTGTCCTCTAGTGGAGGGTTTTTGATTTAATTTTAGTTGTAATATAATTATGTAGTGTAGTATTGTTTGTAGTATTAGGTAGTATTTTAGGTGGTATAATTTAGTTAGTTGATGTCTCTTGTGCATGATGCATGCATTAACCGAAAATAAAGTGTGTAGGCACACAAATTAATTGTTTCAACCATGATTTTATTTTTACAAGGGTGACTAATTAACTTTCCTGAGACACTAGAATTTCCCTAACAAATGCTTGATCTAGTTAAACCATCACAAAAAGGCACATGAAATAACAATAATGACAATAATATCCATAATAATAATAATATTAATAATAATATTGGTAATGATATTAACATTAATAATATTTGAATGGATAATGATGCAGGTTGATAAGGTAAAAATTATGACCTAGAGGTTGGATTTTACAAAATATAACCCGCAACACTTTAGAAGTTCTAAAACATCCTTGTGAACTCTCCAAAGCATCCAAAACCTAATAAAACATTTAGACAAAATAAATAATAAAGATTAACCGAACAAATAAAGCAGCAAACATATTATATGATTAAGTTTGATAGAGTTGTGGTAAGAATGTTTGTAACTTCATCTAAAGAGGCTACTAACTCAATTTTAATAAATCGAATAGAATTTACATCTCTTAAAATTGTAGATCAAGTTCAAAATGTTTTTTTCATTCATAAAAAATGGATTTTCTATGATTGACATTGCCACATTATTATCACAAAACATTTTTATCGATAAATAATATGAAATTTTACTTTTTTAAACAAATTAAAATTTCACAAGAACTCGCAAGTAGTAGAGTATAGAGGTTGATACTATGCTTGTAATAAAAGAACAAGATATTGTATTATACTTCTTACTTCTCCAAGAAACTAGTAAGTCACCCAAAACACATAAAACCTAGTTATGGACCTTTTAGACACCAAACACTTTCTGAACTCGAAGTCAACATATGTATCTATATTAAAAATACTCACTTTAAGGAGACAAATATTTTCTAGCTGATATTTTTAAATCCAAGCAGCCTAAAAGCACTTTCCAAGTGCGTGTTTGTGGATGCATGCATAAACTAATCGGGTATGGTTAGAGGCATATATTAACTTTCCCAAAACCATAATATACAACTTCTATTCTAATAAGTATTTCAATTCTCTTAAGTCTTTAATCAAAAAACTTTAAACTTAAGAAACTTCTAACTTTTGTTATCTTGATTATTATTTTTAGATATAAAAACATCATTTACATAAACTAACAAGACAATGAACACGAATCAACATTTTTATAAACAAGTAGTAATTCCACACACTTTGCACAAAATCATTTTCAATAAAGACACATGTAAGCTCTTTATTCCAATTCCTAGGAGTTTGTTTAGATTATATAATGTCTTAACTAATTTACACACCCTATAATTATTTTTAGTATAGTATCCTTATGGTAATGGCATATTAACTTCTTTAGAAAGGTTCCTATAGAGAAAAGTATTATTAGTTTTTACATTGAAATACCAACCAATTGTCTAAACTGCAAGGCTAATCATACACCAAATGGTCACATTTTAGGTACATGATTGAAGGTATCATTATAATCAACCATTCTCTTTGGTTATAATCCTTGACAACCGGTCTAGCTTTACACCTTTTTATTTCACCATTAGACTTATACTTAACTTTGTAGAATCACTTACAACCTATGGGTTTCTTACCTAGGGGTAAAATCTACTAAATCCCATGTATTATTTCTATGTAATATTTCTATTCTACTCAACATTCATGGAATCTATCTAATATTTATCACTCACTAACCATGTGTTAGTGCCTGTGGTGTAGTGGGGAGTGATTGTATTGGGATGTAAAACATTGGTTCATGTGTGGGCGCCTATGGTGATGTTAGGTTATAATCACATGGGCGGTTCTATGTCATGATATTAATTAATATGAGTTATGATAGATGTGCATTCATGAACTCACCAGCAATAGCTGATGTGACTCTTAAGCATGTGTCACGGGTAACGATGACTAGTTCTTACACGTGATGTTCAACCTAGATCTGTGTGTGGTGGAGGTTTTGTATCTTAGGATGGGATTAGTCTAATTAAGATTTGTTCTTTCAAGTATCCAACTTTTGTACCATACAAATTATTGTCATAAAATAAGTATTTTCCCTATAAAAATGTATTAATTGTGCATTGGGCATCCTTATCGGGTGTGGGTGTCATAGTTGGTATTAGAGCTTAAGGTTTTAGCAATGAGATATTTTCTAGGGATATCTAGACTTCAACTGTCAAGTGCCAGCCACCTAATTCAGTTTTATACTTATGTGAGGTTCTTTTTAGAGATAAGTATGCTTGTAGTAGGAAAATGACATTATATCATTTGTAAGTATGCTTCCGTTGACTTTAGTATACATGTAAATGAATAAGATCCTATTAAGATGGATGTGTTGTATACTTGACATACATATTAGAGTCTTGGAGAATTACCTACGTAAAACGATAAAGTGGGATACCGGTAGAGACCTAGAGGATAATCGTTATGAGGATTAGGATAGCAGAGTTAAAATAATAAACTTAGGGTTACCAAATATAGAAATTCTAAACTGGATATTGCAACATGGTCCGAAAAAAGGCTTGAGCCAGAGAAAGGAAGTAATAGAATTCTGTCTCTATATGTGTTACATATGAAACCATGTTGTATAATATGTGAAATATTTGTTATAACCACTCTAAATGAAATTTTGAAATAGTGATTTTCTAGAATTCTAGAATATGTCGATAGAAAACAATTATCATTCTGATTCACAGGCTAGTACTCTAATCTTGTCTATAATGGGCGAGTGAAGAAAGGATGATACCTGAAAATGTTTTGATCATTTAACTCGCCATAATGGAACATTATAATTAGGTGAAGAGGATATAGATAGAATATCCATTCGATTTGCCCAAATCCTTACGGGTACACAAGGACAAATGAGGAAAGAGACTGATATACTAGCTAGGTCAAAAGGAAGCATTGCCTCCACACAACCAAAAAGATCTAAGCAAATAGATAAGTTGAAAAAAGACCCAATATCTTTGAAATATAAAGATACGAAAGTCTCAAAAGAATGAATTATAATACTTTTATGTCTTGCAATCCACCGATATTTGATAGATAGAAGAATGTTGTGGAAACACATGAATGGCTAAGTAAAGTAGAAGCCACTCTAGATGTTAATGATTGTTTAGAGAAAAAAAAGTTCATTTATGGCCATTTGTTTGAGTCCAAAGCACTTTTCTAGTGGAGAATCCATAAGGAATTTCAAGGTAATGATTTAGCTTATCATTTATGCAGGACCGTTTAAAAGGTACTAGCTTACAACACAACACCACAAAGGGGAGAGTGTGCAACAACACTTAACAGATCAAATGGAGAACTAGGAACTAGTTTAGTTAAGAAATAAGAAACACAAGTATTTAAGAGACTAAAAAAGAACAACACAAGTAGTTAGTTTTCAAGGATGATGTATATTCCTCTCTAGTTCCTTATAGGTGTTTTCAAAGCTCTCAATAAGATGCAAATGACCATAGATACTTATGCTACAACCTATAGTTGGCCATACTATGAAGGCCAGCTTGATACATGATTTAGACAACAACAAAATCAATGTAGAGTCAAAAGTCAAAATATATACATGATCTAGACAACAAAAAAATCAATGACATGCCATAGTTCACATCCTAATATATACAAAAAGGATTAAGTACATAAAGTAGAAAGTTACAAACTCAAGACCTCAATGTACAGTTACCAAAAGCATGGACCTTTTCACCAACTTATGTAAAGTTGGTGTCTCATCAGAGTTGTAGCGGAAAGGGGTCCAACTTTATAGAAAAGGTACATGAGATAAAGCATGTGTTCCAAAGTCTTTGAAAGAAATATGTCCTCAAGTGTTGGCTTCGGAAGACTTTGTCTTTGAAGCTTTGGAATACTTCATGTTTAGCTTCGGAAAATATTGGTCTTGGCTTCGGAAGATTTCACGCTTAGAATATTTTCTAAGGTAGAGTGTGAAACTTTTGAAGCATTCCACTACAGTACACTTGTGCATGCATGCAGGAGAGACTTTGGGTGTTTGGGTTGCATCAGCCTTATTTAGACCTTACAAACTTCCCCTAGGCTGATGCTACCAAAACTCTTGAAGACATCAGATATCAACAGTCCTCATCAGAATAATGACCATCCCTTTCTTCATAAGATGGTCAGGATCACTCAGACTATCAAAGTGTCTTCTCATCTCAAAGAGATCATGCAGAGGTAGATTGAACATGTCCTGCCATGTGTAGACATCTTCGACACCTTGATCTCTGATGACATGCCATCTTTATGGATTTGTAGTGTATGACCAGGATAAGATGGGTCTTCCTGATGCTAGAGGAGCTACTGGAATTGGAGTTGGTGGAGCTTCCTCTTGTTGCACATCTTCAGGATGTTCTGACTCATCTTGAGGTTTGGAGATGGATGTTTTCTTCTTCTCTTCTTTGGCTTTGGTCTGGAAGCCATCCTTTTTCTCCTCTTTGAACCTTTTAACTGAGAAGACTAGCCTGTCTGGTTGATCTTCTCTTTCTTTCTCAGTTGGGTCTTCCTCTATCACAGGTTCAGATTAAGAGGGGACAGAACCCAGCTGTGGATCAGAAGTGGAAGCTTGCTAAGGCTCAGCAGAAGATTCAAGTTGTGTTGTCTCAAATGGTTCAACCTTAATCTCCACTTCCTGAGGGACCTGACTTGGTGGAGAGTGTAAGTCAACAATTCAACTCTTTGAATTTTCTACTTGATCACCCTTATATGCTCATCCATAGTGGATAGAGACATGGGTCCAAGTCTCCTTCTGGAGAATCCATACAGCTTCAAGAAGCTCATCATCCTCTACCTATCAGCAGACTTCTTTATGCTCTTTTACATGATGGCTCTTGACTTTGCAGCCTCTTCCTTAACTTTCTCTTAGTGGTCTTTCTTTCTTTGACTAATTTAAATTCAACTTGTTTGAGGTACTCAAACTCAATGTAATCAAAGGGTAAGGGAAGAAGTGCATCAGCCTAATAGAGGCTTGTGGCACTCAAGTAGTTGATCTTGTTAATCCTATCAGTTTCTTTGTCTACCCGAGGTTCTTATGGAGCCACATCCTCTTGTACAGGACTTTCTTGAACTAGAGAGAGTAGGCATATGCTTGTAGAGTCTTTTCTATCTTCTTTCTTCTTTGATTTGAAGAAGTAATTTTGCATCCTCTGCCTCCTTTCTTTCCTTTGACAATTCCATGTCAGCTAGTTCATTTAATTCATCTAAGGGGAGAGAGATGATATTATCAATATCATAGTTTTTGTTCTGTAAGTAGTTGATCCTGACTGCCCTCAACTCATCATCCTAAGTGTTTGGCCTGGGGGCAATCTTGATAGCAGCTTCCATGAATCTTGCAGACCCAGTAGAGGAACTTTCTCCCCTTAGTCTCCTCTTCCTCTCTCCCTCCTCCTCCTCAATCTCCTCAGAAGTTAATTTTCTTTTCCCTTTGTCACACACAGACCTTTGTGACTTAGGGTGGAGAGAGCTTTGTCCTTCATTGCTTGGTGTAGCTTCCAAGAAATGGCAGAGAGAGGTTAAGATGCACCTTCACCAGCAGGTGTCTTATCAACGGAATGAATCTCTGTAGCAATGATGGTGAGACATGGCTCTCAAGTTCTACCACTGGGCCTTCAGTCAAGGTTTCTCCTATGAAACTAATATTAGGGTTTGCCTCAACATCTAGTTGACCAATGATATTGCATGATTGCCTTAGTCTCCTTCTAAATCTAAACTCTACAGTGATCCTATCTTGAATTTTTTAAGCCAGACTATCAGCTTGTCTAGATTGGCTTGGGTTGAAAAGTGGCATGCTGACAAGGTCAAGACTTTCATAAAAGTTCAAAGTCTAAAAACTAAAGACTTCTTGCTGCCCTGAACTCTTTGAATGATAAGGGCTCTTCTATTTTCATCATACATCCACCCTATAATGTGATTTGAAGTTCCTTGAGGTGGAGATGACATTGCCCTTTGAATACCTTCATCAAAGAGACTCTGAATGAGAGAGTCTATTGAGTCCACATCAATTTGAACTTGAAGAAGTTGCTGAGCATGAACAATTGAAAATGAGGATGGTGAGTCCTCAATGTCCATGCTCTATGAGGAACTCCTAGGTTTTGTGTCTGTGATGACTTTCTCCCCTTTTTTAGTAGCATCATCCACTTGCATAGATGAGCTAGAGGTTAGGCCAACCACATTCGGTTCTTGTGTTCCTGGTTGAGCTCTTTTTAGAGGTCCCCAAGCTAGTTTTTCCTTGAGATAAGAAATCTGAAGTTTCTGATCATTTACCTTGTTTTCTAGGGTAGTCACCTAAGATTCAAGGTGACTAACCTTTGATACTAAGTAGGTGTAACACCCGGCTATTTCTAGACAAAAAAGAAGATTAAGTGAAGAAAAAGAAGGAAAATAAATAAACCCCAAGTCCAGGGGTAAAAAGTGTCCAAAAGGACAAAATGTTTGAAAAGTGGGTGTAAAAAGTAGCATGGCCGCCCATGCCATGCCACTTTTCACTTTTGGTGTTCATATTTTAGAGAGAGAAAGAGCAGAGCTCGGGTTTGAAGAAGAACAAGAAGAAAGAATTCGAATTCAAGGTAAGAATTCATGCTTTTATGGTGTTCTTGACTGGTCATATCCACGGGTTTATGCTTATGTGTGTTTGTACGTGTTCGGGTATGTTTTTAGTGGGTTTCTAAGCAGTTGAATTCAATTTGCAAAAAACTTTGGGAGAAGCCATACTCAAGAGCTGCAAAGGTGAGTTCTAGGACCCCTCTTTTACTGGTTTTTAACTAATCTTGGGCTGGAAATGCATGAATGTATGTTTTATTAAACTGGGTTTTGGACTCGTGTGCTTGAATGTGTGTATGATGATGTTATGATGTGATGTGGGACTATGTTCATGCTTGATGATGTATGATTGTGTTTCTAAGGCTAAGAGGGTAAGAATTAAGCTTAGAACATGATGAATGGTGCATGGAAATTGAATCTGATGTTTTAGACCCACTTGATAAGTTTGTAAATCTGTCTACGTGTTTGGAAGTAAATGCGGATGAAAAGGGTTAATGCGGATGAACATTAACCAATGGGTAAGTCAATACGGATGAAGTCAATGCGGATGAGCATTGACTAAGTGCTGGAAATGCGGATGAGCAACGTAAGTCAATACGGATGAGGTGAGTCAATGCGGATGAGCATTGACTAAGTGCTGGAAATGCGGATGAGCAAAGTAAGTCAATGCGGATGAGGTGAGTCAATGCGGATGAGGTGAGTCAATGCGGATGAGCATTGACTTGTGGTGAGTCAATGCGGATGAGCATTGACTAAGTGCTGGAAATGCGGATGAGCAAAGTAAGTCAATGCGGATGAGGTGAGTCAATGCGGATGAGCATTGACTAAGTGCTGGAATGCGGATGAGCAAAGTAAGTCAATGCGGATGAGGTGAGTCAATGCGGATGAGGTGAGTCAATGCGGATGAGATGATGGTGAATGTACTTACCCTAGGTACTGGAGTCAGCTTCATGCATAATGTTCGAGGTCTATAAAAGACCTCAGGCCCAGTTACCCGCTTCGTGCACAATTTTCGGGGTAACGTACATTTCACTGGAAGTAAGGATGAAAGAATGAAAGTATGAACGAAAGAATGATGAAGATAATAATGATATTATCAGTATGTACGTACGATGTATGATCACGAACTAATGTAAAGTATAATATGATTTTAAAAAGGAAGGATGGTTTTAGGAAAGAAAAGTATGTTTTGCTATAAAACTAGAACTCACTCAGCAACGCTGACTTTTATGAATTTTCTAGTTGGCAGGTGAGCATTGCTGACGATGGCACGAGGCGGCTGCTCAGCTCTTTTGGGATGGCATCCATTTATTTAAAGCTTTTGTGATGTAATACAACAATGTAATTTTGTAACCGACAAACGATGCATTATTTTACAAAAGTTTTTATGATGAAATGAAATGCCATTTGTTCTATGTTTCTGCTGCAATGTTTTGATGATTAAATGCAAAGTATATGTTTTATGTGCGATGAATTACCAGCTGTAAGCGTCCCGGGAACGGGGCCTTACAGCAGGTGCATGTTTTTGATAGTTTTTGCACTTTTAGCCTCAGATTCCCCTCCTCTTCATCACAAGAATCATTGGAGGATGAGAAAATTAGGCCAAAGTCTTCTCTCTCACCACCAGCATGAAGTTCTTGGCTGATGGATTTCTCCTCCTTAGTGACAACTTCAATAGAACTGTCAATGGGCTGAGTTGCCATGGTTGAGGTCTGAATGATGTAATCACATGCTGAAGTGAGATCCTTTTCCATATGGATCTCCTGAATAGGTTAAGAAGGATCCACCTCAGTGATGGGTGACTGATGTGGGCTAGACATAGGGTATTCAGGAGTACTCATCTCTCTTTGTGTAGGGGAGGAGTAGAGAGACTCATGGTACCCACTAAAGCCTAAGTCTTCATCAGTATAGAAGTCAAGGTTGGGAATGGGTTGGGTTATGTCTAAAGGCTGGGGATGGTAGCTGTCCCTTGAAGGTTGTTCATCTAAGTGTGAAGACTTAGTGTGAAGGCTTAAGGTTGTTTGGCTTATGAGCTCATCAGTTTGAGCATGAGGAACCTCATAACTGATAGGTGAAGTGATGGGAGTGGTTTGCTCCTCAGGAGAAGTGGAAGATCTAGTTTCCACTTCTTTCTGTGTGAGTAGTGATTGGGGGCCTGTACAAACTTAGTAGCTTGTGCAGGGGTTCAACACTAGCTTGTGTTGCTAGGTTGTCACCTTGAGCAATGAGCTCTAACATTTCTGCGACCAGGCTGTTTCTACCCCAGAGAAGCCAACAGTTGGCTTTTTCAAAATCTTATAGATGTCGGGTTTCATCTGTCCTAATTTAAGAATATTACCTATTTCCTTCAACTGTGAGCCCAGTTTATAGTTGAGAATGTATTGAACATATCTAGGAAACATCTAATACTTTAAGGAGTCCAAGTTAGCAAGTAAATTTCTGTAAACAAAGTGAGAATACCTAAAATTGACCCCCTGAACCATTCCATGCTTGTTGGACAAGCTATGTATAACCACATGAAGTAGGTATTTCCACTAGGCCGAGACCTTCCCTTTCCTGAAGGCCTTTACAGAGAAATCTCCCTTATAGCCCATCTGCTCAAAGAATGATTAACAGTTTCCTTTGGGAAAGACAACTCACCTTCTTCATCATCCAGCTGAAGATGGGTGTTGATGATGGCTGGAGTGATGAAGATTATCCTCCCTTGCACTGTGGCAGACAATGCCTTCTCCTCATTTAGAACAACCTGTTGACAGATTTTCCAGATATCAAGCAATTGATCCTCATAAAGAACATGATCAGTGGTAAGGGAGGTAAAGTAGTTAGACAGAGCCAAGATTTGGCAAACCTCTGAGAAGTGTGGATCTTTCTCAGAGTTTAACAGAGCAACCCGGTTGTGTTGCATGTGTAACTGCATGGAGAAATTTGGCTCATTTCTTTAGTTAAGGTTAGCCATTTTAGAAAGCTTAAGCGTGAAGGAAAGATGAACAAAGGCGGTTGTAGAGAGAAATTTGGGTATTTAGGTTTGCAGGAAAGAAGAAGATGATAGAAAGAGGGGGAACCGTTGGGTTTATATGTGAAAAGGATTTAAGACAAAGTTAATGAAAGAGGATAAACTTTGAAATCCAGATTTTTGTCCCACCTCTGAAAAAGTAGTTTGTTTTTTGCTCAAAGTAGTTTTCTTGGAAGTCGAAAAAGCTTCCAAAGTTAAATTGTCTTTGGAAGTTTTAATGAAAAAGCTTCCAAAGCCAAAATGACTTCAAATGAATTTTCTAAGAGTTTTGAAAATTTTGCTTCGGAAGAGAATTAAGACTTGGACGTTTTGTTCAAAAGAACAAAGCTTCCAAGAGTTAATTTGCTTCAGAAGGAAATTGTCCTTGAAAACATATAAGTGCCTAAGAGAGGTTTTTTAAGCTTCGGAAGAGATTTCAGAAATTTCTTCCGAAGGGAAATTACTTAGGCAGTTATTTGTTTTGAAGGCATAATTTTCTTTCGAAGATAAAACCATATCTTCCGAAGGATCAATATTTTCAAATATCTAAGGAAACTCTTCTAAAAAGATTTTCATCCAGAGAAAACAAGAGCTTATGAAGGTAATAAACTAGACAACTTAGGGGACGCATATTTTAAGAAATAATATGAATTATTTTTAAGAAAAAGCTACTCAAAATTAATCATCCCAATAGCTGATATAAGATACCAAAATCTCTGTTCATCAAAGGCTTTTGTAAACAGATCAACATATTGTTCATTTGTGTTAACCTTGACTAGTTTAATTAATCCCTTTTCAAATTTATCTCTAATTAAAAGATACCTAATGTTGATGTGTTTTGTCCTTGAGTGTTGCACAGGATTCTCTGTGATAGAGATAGCACTGCTGTTGTCTATATGAATGGGAGTATCCTTAAAGTTTAATCCATAGTCAAGCATCTGATTTTGAATCCAAAGCACTTGAGCATAGCAGCTTGCAACATCAATGTATTTGGCTTCAGTAGTTGATGCAGAGACACAAAATTGTTTCTTGCATTGCCATGAGACAACCCTTCCACCAAGAAACTAACATCCCCCAGATGTAGACTTTGTAGTCATATTGCAACCACCATAATCACTATTTGCATATGCATACAGATTGAAGTCAGAGTTCTTGGGATACCAAAGACCAAGTGTTGACGCACCTTTGAGGTATCTTAGAATTCTTTTGACAGTGATCAGGTGTGACATCTTGGGTTGGCTTGATATCTTGCACAAATACATGTGGCAAACATGATATCAGGTTTGTTAGCTGTAAGATACATAAGAGACCCAATCATAGCCCTGTAAAGGTGTTCATCCACACACTCCCCCTCAAGATCAGGCCTAAGGGAGTGGTTTCTTGCTATGGGTGTCTTAGAAATCTTACAATCAGTCATGTTGAATCTTTTGAGTATTTCCTATACATACTTTGACTGACTTATGAAGATGCCATCTTCAACTTGCTTCATTTGAATTCCCAAAAAGAAATTGAGTTCCCCCATGGCACTCATTTCAAATCTGTCCTTCATCAGCTTCTCAAAGTCTTCACAGAGCCTTGGATTAGTTGAACCAAAGATGATGTCATCTACATACACTTGAACTAGCATCAAGTTATTTCCTTGTCCTTTGATGAAGAGAGTTCCATCAATAGTACCCCTTCTGTATCCATGCTTGCAGAGATACTGAGATAGAGTCTCATACCACTTCCTTGGTTCCTAGTGCAGCCCATAAAGAGCCTTATCAAGCTTGCAGACATAATCAAGATGATCAGGATCTGCAAAACCAGTTGGTTGTTGACATACGACTCTTCATCAATCACCCCATACAGAAAAGCACACTTGACATCAAGTTGATAGACCTTGAAGTTCTTGGATGCAGCAAATGCCAAGAATATCCTAACAGCTTCTAGTCTTGCTACAAGAGCAAAGACATGAGTGTAGTCAATTCCTTCTTCTTGTGTGTATCCTTGAACAACTAGTCTTGCTTTGTTTTTTTATGACAATGCCTCTATCATCTTTGTTATTCCTAAACACCCATTTAGTTCCCATAGTAGTCTTGCCATGAGGAAGAGCACATAGGTTCCAAACCTTTTGCCTTTTGAATTGAAGCAGCTCCTCTTGCATAGCTTAAACCTAACTTACATCCTTTACAGCCTCATTAATCTTCTTGGGCTCTATCTGAGATAAGAAACAAGAGTGAAGACAAACATTTGCCTCATGGGTTTATCTTCTTGTTCTTACTCTTGTGTCAACATCTCTTATGATGTTTGAGGTAGGATGAGACTTGTGGATCCTTAGCTGAGGGATCACAACAAGTTGCTGAGAGAGATCGAAATTAGAGAAATTTAAATCTGGCATTGAAGCTTCTCCCATCACAACAGCACACTTATCAAGAGAAACTTGATCCAATGAGTGTGTGACATCTTCCGAAGCCAAGACAATATCTTCCAAAGCCAAAGATGAAGCCTTCTAAAGCTTCAAAGACAAAGTCTTCCGAAGCCAACAATTGAAGACAGATTTCTTCCAAAGACTTTTGAACACATTCTTTATCTGATGTACCTTTTACATAAAGCTAGACCCCTTTCCACTGCAACTTTCATAAGACACCAACTTTACATAAGTTGGTGAAAGGTCCATGCTTTTGGTAACTGTACATTGAGGTCTTGAGTCTGTAACTTTCTACTTTATGTACTTTATCCTTTTTGTAATATATTAGGATGTGAGCTATGGCTTGTCATAGTCACTAGTTAAAAGGCAATCTGCCTTTTGACTCTACATTTGATTTTGTTTGTTGTCTAGTCAATTGTATCCAGTTGGCCTTCAAAGTATGGCCGGCTGTAGGATGTAGTATATGTATCTCAAGTACTTGTAACTTTCTGATATGCTTTTGTAACATTTGTAATAGAACTTGAGAGGCAATATACAGGATTCTTGAAAACTAACTACTTATGTGTTTTGCCATCTTGTTTTGTTTCATATTTACTTGTGTTCTTAGCATCTTTACAAAAAGGTTAACCAGTTCCCTATTTGATCTGTTAAGTGTTGTTAGCAACTCTCCTCATTGTGTTGTTGTGTTGTAAGTGCATACCCTTCACCAGTCCTACAGTTGGTATCAGAGCATTCTAGGCTCTTGATATAAGATCTCACCATCTTAAGATCCCTCACACACACAAAATACTTAACATCTCAAATGGAAGCTATTTCTAAATCTGATATGGAAACTGGAACCATGACAAAGTCCTCACTGATCACTCTTGATGACTTTGACACTTGGTGCCAAAGTATGGAAGGCTTTATCAAGTCTCTAGACTCAAGAATGTGGGAGTCTGTTGTCAATGGACATTACATACCAAGCACCTCTTCTACTGCTGGAGGTGGTATGATCCCCAAGGTTGTGGCTAACAACTTAGATGAAGATAGAAAGAGAGTAGAGATTGATCGAAAGGGCATGACAGCCCTTCAGACTGCTCTTCTAAACTCTCTATACAGAGTTTTAAAGAAATGCAAACAGCTAAGTAGCTGTGGGATGCATTGAAACTAATGTATGAGGGTTACTCTAAAGCCAAAGAGAACAAGAAGGATCTCCTGAAGTAGCAGTTTGAAAATTTCACCTTTAAAACAGGTGAGACCATGACTCAACAATACTTCCGGTATGTTAAGATTGTGGATACCCTAGTGGATGGTGGAATAGCTCTTAAGAACAGAGATATTGTAAGAAAGTTCATGTCCTCTCTTCCTAGGAAATGGACACACTACTATGTTGTTATCAAGGGAACTGAGAACCTGAAGACTCTTACCTTGAGAAAGTTGTATGGGATTCTCAGTGGTTACCAGATGGAGATGAGCATGTAAGGTTCATCGGGCAACTCCAGCAATCAAATGGGTTCAGCCCTTCATGTGATTGAAAGGGATAGCATAGATCCCCAACATCATCTCATATGCTACCCTGAAAACTCACAAAAGGGTCCTTTCATCACCTTCCCTGAGACACCAAGGGAGAACTATACTTAAGGAAGCCCATTCCAAGAGACAAGTTCTTCTCAAGCCTTTGTGTCTTCTGATGAAAGTTGTGGCAGGTTTCTCTTCACCCTTGAAGACCTAGACTGTATCCATCCAGATAATCTGGAGTATATGGAGATAGTCCAGCAAATGGCTCTTCTCACTCATAGAGCCAAGAAGTTCTACAAGCAGACAAGAAGGAAGTTTCCCAGCAATACAGCTAGTGGAAAGTTTGGACTGGATAAAAGCAAAGTCAAATGTTACAACTGTAACTTGATGGGCCACTTTGCCAGGGAGTGCAAGGAACCAAGAACAAATGGTGGCCAAACACAATCCAGACCAAACTACACTGATAAAGTCACCCAAAATGAGAAGCTAAAGCAGCAAGCTGTAGTTGCTGTTGAAGAAGGAGGCTTTGACTCGAGCTTTCAGGTGGAAGATGCATCTCCAAACCAAGCATTGATGGTTGACCATGATGAAGCCAAGGTATTGGAACATCTCTGTACTCAAGAATGTATTGCTAAAGTCAACAGATACAAGTCCTACAACTTAGAAATGATATCTGATCTTGAGTCCTTAAACATCTTAAAAGTTGATTTTTGAATGGCTGAAAGTGACTATAAGCTAAAGATGGAGGACTTAGAGAAAACCATTTTAGTTATAAAACATGAGCACATCAATTATAGGACTCAGATCAAGGATCTCGTAACTAAGTTGACTGAATGCCAGGCTGAGCTTGTGATGAGCAAGCCAAGGGAGAAAAATGTGTTCTTGAAGAACAGACCTTCAAGAACATGATATCCTCTTCCCTGCATGCCAAGGTGTATTATCAAAATAAGCAGCGACTGGGATCTAATGAGATATTTCCTCCACACACAATCTTGTTTGTAAGATCACCTAGGTGTGAAACTTATGAAGATGAACTTCCTCTCATAGACCCCTTGAGTGAAGAGGATAAAGAAGTGATAGTGAAGAATTCCTCTAAGAAGAGTGAAGAGGAGGATGCTAAGAAGGGTCACTATCCTTCTAAGGAGAGCAGGAAGACTGTGATGACCAAGTCTATGAGGAAGAACTTGATCAAAAAGAGCAAGAGAAAAGCTAGGAAGGCTCAAGAGATCAAGGCCATTTTTTATTCTAAGCAGAAACAAGTTTCTATCTCTATAGGGTTTAAAGTGATTAAGACTGAAGACATCAACCTAAACTCTTCTACCAAGAGTTCTGGTTCATGCTCAAATCATCTCAGCACCAAGAAGAAGGCTGATCTGTTGTGTACCACTGCTACACAACATGGACCATTCAACTCCAAGAACAGTTCTCATCCCAAAAATGACTGTCCCAGCATCGGCAAAGATGACGGTGGAGAAGGGATTGTGATCAAAGTCAGCCTTGTTCTCAGAAGAAGGCTCTTTGGAAGAAAAAGGTGGAATGTGTTATGTGTGAAAGTACTTCTCATCTTTCTAAGGATTGTCCATACAATCCAAGAGGTACTCTTCATATGACCAAAAAAGAGACTTCCAAGAGCTCTAAGAAGATTTCAGCTTCGGAAGGAAAATCTTTCCTTCGGAAGCTCCAAAATAAAGAAGGCAAGTGGAAAATTGGCTTTGGAAGAAATTTGGTCTCGGAAGAAAGGAATACTTCCAAAGCACTGAAGTCTGCTGCAGTGTTTGCAGGATCTTCCGAAGGTCCAGTCATCAAAACATCCAAAGTCTCAACAGCTTTCGAAGTGTTGAAGGTCAAGTCCAAACTTCCAAAGGTGGTGTGGAAGTCAAAGAAAGACCAAGTGACAGAATGTTCTCCATCAACAACAACACAAGATCCTCAAAGCACAACTATAGGATCTATTACTGTTACATTACCTTCTACTTCTTTTGATGAGCCTAAAACCAATAAGGTTTGAGTTTCTAGATGTAACTAATCATTTTCTTTGTGTAGGAACAACTCAAGACAAACAAGAATGTCTGGATCATTGATAGTGGTTGTTCCAGGCACATGACAGGAAATAGGTCACTACTCTAGAACTTTGAAAGAATTGATGAAGGGCTAGTTGCTTTTAAAGGAGATGAAGGTGGTTATATTTTTGGAAGGGGCAAGGTCACAAATGGTAATCTTAGCATTGAAAAGGTAAACTTTGTCAAGGAGCTTGGGTACAATCTTCTGAGTGTGTCCTAGTTTTGTGATCGGAGTCAAAACATGCTCTTTATTGAACATGAGTGCATTGCTCTCAAGCCCGAGGTGGTCATTCCTCATGAGCATACCTTGCTCAAAGCCCCCAGGAAAGGGAACATGTACAAGATGGATTTGCAAGAGACATCTCCCTCAGGAGAAGTTTCATGCTTCCTATCTAAAGCTAATAGCGATGAGTCTTTCCTATGGGATAAAAGAATGTGCCATGTAAACTTTAAGAACATGAATAAATTTATTAAGAATGATTTGGTAACTGGAATGCCAAAGAAAGAGTTTACAAGTGATGATCATTGTGTTGCATGCCTGAAAGGGAAAGCAACATAAGGTATCTCATAATCCTAAAGAAAAAAACTTCATCATTACAACCCTACACTTGTTACATATGGATCTCTTAGGCCCCACCAGTGTAATGAGTCTAGGAAGGACCTCTTATTTTTTTGGTGATCACAGATGACATTACAAGATTCACTTGTGTCTTTTTCCTTAAAACTAAGGATGAGACCCCTGAGATTCTGAAGAATTTCATCTTAAAGATTGAGAATCAATGTGATCGCAAGGTCAAAACCATAAGATCTGGTCAGGGAACGGAATTATAGAACCAAATCCTTGATATATTTTATGATGAAAAGGGTATTACAAGACAATACAGTGCTCCAAGGACTCCTTAACAAAATGGTGTTGCTGAGAGGAGAAACAAGACACTGATTGAAGCTGCAAGAACTATGTTGTCTGACTCTAAGCTGCCCATCACCTTCTGGGAAGAGGCAGTCAACATTGCCTGCTATGTGCAAAACCAAGTTTAGTGGTTAAGACTCTTGGCAAGACTCCTTATGAACTTTGGCACAAGAGGAAACCTTTCATTGGTTTTCTCAGGTCATTTGGTTGTCCTTGCACCATCTTGAATACCAAAGATCAAATTGCCAAGTTTGCTGAGAAATCAGATGATGGACACTTCATTGGATACTCTTCTCAAGCTAAGGCTTATAGAGTATACAATCTCATAACTAGAATTGTTGAGGAGTCAACCAATGTGACTTTCAATGGACACACACCCTGTGTGGCTGGTTCTTGTCCTGATTGCCTATTTGATCTTGATTTAGTTACCAACTATTTTAACAAATCTTGTGAGAATGTTTCAAGATCAACAGATATCTTACCTAAAGGTGATCCTGACCCAAGATTTGAGCTAAGAAGACCTTCAAGTTACACATCTTCAGCTCCAGTTCTAACTACTTCTACAAATAACGTTTCTATCCGCACCACAATGACAAATTCAGCTGATACATTAAGATGCCTTCAAATTCCAGCTCAGAGGCTCTACAACCGGATATAAACACTTCAAATGCAGAAGAAAATGATGGTGTTGGTAACAGTGATCAAGAATTTCTTGATACTGATAACCATTCCATAGATGAAAACATCAATGGTATCACACACTCATTGGATCACGTTTCTCTTGATAAGTGTGCTGATGTGATGGGAGAAGCATCAATGCCAGATCTAAATTTTTCTAATTTAGATCTCTCTCAGTAACTTTCTGTGATCCCTCAACTAAGGATCCACAAGTCTCACCCCATTACAAACATCATTAGAGATGTTGACACAGGGGTAAGAACAAGAGGACAAACCCAAGAACCATGTTGTCTGACTCTAAGCTGCCCATCACCTTCTGGGCAGAGGCAGTCAACATTGCCTGCTATATGCAGAATAGAGTTTTAGTAGTTAAGATTCATGGCAAGACTCCTTATGAACTTTGGCACAAGAGGAAACCTTTAATTGGTTTTCTCAGGTCATTCAGTTGTCCTTGCACCATCTTGAATACCAAGGATCAAATTGCCAAATTTGCTGAGAAATCAGATGATGGACACTTCATTAGATACTCTTACCAAGCTAAGGCTTACAGAGTATACAATCTCAGAACTAGAATTGTTGAGGAGTCAACAAATGTGACTTTCAATGAACACACACCCTGTGTGGCTGGTTCTGGTCCTGATTGGCTTTTTGATCTTGATTTAGTTACCAACTGTTTTAACAAATCTTGTGAGACTGTTTCAGGATCTGCATAAAATTTAAATACAGGTGATCTTGATCCAAGATTTGAGCTGAGAAGACCTTCAAGTAACACATCTTCAGCTCCAATTGGGACTACTTCTACAAATGAGGTTTCTATTAGCACCACAATGACAAACTCAGCTGATACATCTCGTAGGCCTTCAAATTCCAGCTCAGAAGCTGCACAACCAGATAAAGATACTTCAGTTGCTGAAGACAATGATGGTAGTGGTGATGGTGATCAAGACTTTCTTGATGCTGATAACCACTCCATAGATGACAACATCAATGATGTCACACACTCCTTGGATCAAGTCTTTCTTGATAAGTGTGCTTATGTGGTGGGAGAAACATCTATGTCAGATCTAAATTTCTCTAATTTAGATTTTTCTCAACAACTTGTTGTGATCCCTCAGCTAAGGATCCACAAGTCTCACCCCACCACAAACATCATTGGAAATGTTGTCACAGGGGTAAGAATAAGAGGACAAACCCATGAAGAAAATGTTTGTCTTCACTCTTTTTTCTTATCCTAGATAGAGCCAAAAAAAGTTGATAAGGCTCTGATGGATGGAAGTTTGGTTGAAGCTATGCAAGAGGAGCTGCTTCAATTCAAAAGATAGAAAGTTTGGAACCTTTGTCCTCTTCCTTATGGGAAGACTACCATTGGAACCAAATGGGTGTTTAGGAACAAGAAGGATGATAGAGAATTCATCATCAAGAACAGAGCTAGACTAGTTGTTCAAGGATACACACAAGAAGACGGAATTGACTACACTGATGTCTTTGCTCCTGTAGCAAGACTACAAGAGCCATGTTGTATGACTCTAAGCTGACCATCACTTTCGGGGCAGAGGCAGTCAACACTGCCTGCTATGTGCAAAACCAAGTTTTAGTGGTTAAGACTCTTGGCAAGACTCCTTATGAACTTTGGCACAAGAGGAAACCTTTCATTGGTTTTCTCAGGTCATTTGGTTGTCCTTGCATCATCTTGAATACCAAAGATCAAATTGCCAAGTTTGCTGAAAAATCAGATGATGGACACTTCATTGGATACTCTTCTCAAGCTAAGGCTTATAGAGTATACAATCTCATAACTAGAATTGTTGAGGAGTCAACCAATGTGACTTTCAATGGACACACACCCTATGTGGCTGGTTCTTGTCCTGATGGCTATTTGATCTTGATTTAGTTACCAACTATTTTAACAAATCTTGTGAGAATGTTTCAAGATCAACAGATATCTTACCTAAAGGTGATCCTAACCCAAGACTTGAGCTAAGAAGACCTTCAAGTTACACATCTTCAGCTCTAGTTCTAACTACTTGTACAAATGAGGTTTCTATCTGCACCACAATGACAAATTCTGCTGATACATTTAAGATGCCTTCAAATTCCAGCTCAGAGGCTCTACAACCGGATATAGACACTTCAAATGCAGAAGAAAATGATGGTGTTGGTAACAGTGATCAAGAATTTCTTGATGCTGATAACCATTCCATAGATGAAAACATCAATGCTATCACACACTCATTGGATCAAGTTTCTCTTGATAATTTAGATCTCTCTCAGCAACTTTCTGTGATCCCTCAACTAAGGATCCACAAGTCTCACCCCACTACAAACATCATTAGAGATGTTCAGACAGGGGTAAGAACAAGAGGACAAACCCATGAAGCAAATGTTTGTTTTCACTCTTGTTTCTTGTCCCAGATAGAGCCCAAGAAGATTGATGAGGCTCTAAAGGATGTAAGTTGGGTTTAAGCTGTGCAAGAGGAGCTGCTTCAATTCAAAAGGCAAAAGGTTTGGAACCTATGTGCTCTTCCTCATGGGAAGACTACTGTGGGAAGCAAATGGGTGTTTAGGAATAACAAAGATGATAGAGGCATTGTCATAAAAAACCAAAGCAAGACTAGTTGTTCAAGGATACACACAAAAAGAAGGAATTGACTACACTGATGTCTTTGCACCTGTAGCAAGACTAGAAGCTGTTAGGATATTCTTGGCATATGCTGCATCCAAGAACTTCAAGGTCTATCAACTTGATGTCAAGTTTGCTTTTCTATATGGGGTGATTGATGAAGAGTTGTATGTCAAACAACCAGCTGGTTTTGCAGATCCTAATCATCTTGATTATGTCTGCAAGCTTGATAAGGCTCTTTATGGGCTGCACTAGGAACCAAGGAAGTGGTATGAGACTCTATCTCAGTATCTCTGCAAGCATGGATACAGAAGGGGTACTGTTAATGGAACTCTCTTCATGAAAGGACAAGGAAATGACTTGATGCTAGTTCAAGTGTATGTAGATGACAGCATCTTTGGTTCAACTAATCCAAGGCTCTGTGAAGACTTTGAGAAGTTGATGAAGGATAGATTTGTAATGAGTGCCATGGGGGAACTCAATTTCTTTCTGGTAATTCAAGTGAAGCAAGTTAAAGATGGCATCTTCATTAATCAGTCAAAGTATGTTCAAGACATACTCAAAAGATTCAACATGGCTGATTGTAAGATTGCTAAGACATCCATAGCAAGAAGCCACTCCCTTGGGCCTGATCTTGAGGGGGAGTGTGTAGATGAACACCTTTACCGGGCTATGATTGGGTCTCTTGTGTATCTCACAGCTAGTAGGCTTGATATCATGTTTGCCACATGTATTTATGCAAGATATCAAGCCAACCCAAAGATGTCTCACCTCATCACTGTCAAGAGGATTCTATGATACCTCAAAGGTGCCTCAACACTTGGTCTTTGGTATCATAAGAATTCTGACTTCAATCTGTATGCTTATACAAATAGTGATTATGGTGGTTGCAATATGACTGCAAAGTCTACATCTAAGGGATGTCAGTTTCTTAGTGGAAGGGTTGTCTCATGGTAATGCAAGAAACAATCTTGTGTCTCTGCATCAACTGCTGGAGCTAAATACATTGCTGCTACAAGCTGATGTGCTCAAGTGCTTTGGATTCAGAATCAGATACTTGACTATGGATTAAATTTCAGGAGACTCCCATTCACATAGACAACAACAGTGCTATCTCTATGACATAGAATCCCATGCAGCACTCAAGGACAAAACACATCAATATCAGATATCATTTAATTTGAGATAACTTTGAAAATGGATTAATTAAACAAGTCAAAGTTAACACAAATGAATAATATGTTGATCTGTTTACAAAAGCCTTTGATGAACAGAGATTTAAGAATCTTATATCAGTTATTGGGATTATTAACGTTGAATAGGTTTTCTTAAAACTAATTCATATTATTTCTTATAATCTGTGTATCCTAAGTCGTCTAGTTTGTCACCTTCATAAGCTCTTGTTTTCTCTGGATAAAAACATTTTGAAGATTTTCCTTAGAATTCTGAAAAATTTTGATCCTTAGGAAGATATGCTTTTACCTTCGGAAGAAACTTATGCCTTCAAAACAAATAACTGCCTAAGTAATTTTCCTTCGGAAGAATGTTTGAAAAAATCTTTCGAAGCTTAAAAAACTTATCTTAGGTACTTGTATGTTTTCAAGGAAAATTTCCTTCCGAAGCAAATTAGCTCTAGCTTTGTTCTTTTGAAAAAAACATCCAAGTTTTAATTCTCTTCCAAAGCAAAACTTTTCAAAACTCTTAGGAAATTCTTCTGAAGTCATTTTGGCTTTGCAAGCTTTTTCATTATAACTTCCGAAGACAATTTACCTTCGGAAGCTTTTTGACTCCCAAGAAAACTAACTTTTGAGCAAAAAGCAAACTACTATTCAGAGGTGGGACCGACATCCGGATTTCAAAGTTTATCCTCTTTCATTAGCTTTGTCTTAAATCCTTTTCACATATAAACCAATGGTTCCCCCTCTTTCTATCATCTTCATCTTTCCTCCAAACCTAAAGTCCCAAATTTCTCTCTGAAATCGTCTTTGTTCTTCTTTCCTTCACCTTTAAGCTTTCTCACAATGGCCAACCTTAACCGAATAAATGACCCACATTTCTCCATGCAGTTACACAGGCAACACAGCCAAGTTGCTCTGTTAAACTCTGAGAAAGATCCACATTTCTCAGAGGATTTGTTGGACCAAAAGAACCAATGAGCCGGATCAGAAAAACCTTAAGTCCCACAGACGTCACAACAACTGCTGAAGTCCACAACAGCTGAAGACAAGTGCTGAAGACAAAGTCTGAACACAAATGCTGAAGACAAAGTCTGAAGACACAAGTGCTGAAGACAAAGTCTGAAGACACAAGTGCTGAAGACAAAGTCTGAAGACAAGTGCTGAAGACAAAGTCTGAACACAAGTGCTGAAGACAAAGTCTGAAGACACAAGTGCTGAAGACAAAGTCTGAAGACACAAGTGCTGAAGACAAAGTCTGAAGACAAGTGCTGAAGACCAAGTATCAGTAGTTGTCACAACAGCTAAAGAGGTCTTCTTCAGTAGTTGTGACGGTTTTCATTCAGTAGTTTTATGTTTTTCCTTTCAGTAGTTTTGTAAAACGACTGAAGAGCTTGTTCTTCAGTCGTTGTAGTTTCAGTAGTTTCGTATCAGTAGTTTTATGTTTTATACTTAGCACTCTGATATGTTCTCAGTAGTTGTGAACATTTCAGTAGTTTGTTAAGTTTTAGTTATTTTTGTAACAAATCTGCCAGATGTCACTACAGCAGTGATTGCACTCTATATAAGGAGTGTCAACCTAATTGTAATCAGTGAATGATTGAGCAGAAACATTTGATATTATTGAAACATTCCTTTTCATAGAAATATATTCTCTCTTTACAACCGTATTTGTTCCTAATGCATACGAATATCAAATTCTTGCTATAATTTGTCTAATTCTTGTTCTTATTCCGCTGCGTTACACTCTAATCCATCAAACTTGAGATCACTGATCCTGTCAAATGGTATCAGAGCAGGTTCATCATTGATCGATCTAATAATTGATCATTGAAACTGCTATCCAAGATCCAAGTTTGATTGAATTAGCATTTTTGCAAGAAACGGTTATAGAGATTGAATTTTCTGTGTTTTTGGTCATTCATCCTGAGATTTATTCTTGGTTTTCATTGAGTCTGTTGTGGTCTGTGTAAAATCTTTTAAAAGCTTGAATTAAATTGTATTTAGACCTAAAATGACTACTCCTTCCAATGATCCTCACAATACTGGTTCCTTAACCAAGCCTCCGATGCTGGTTAGGAATGAGTACAACATATGGCAACGATGAATGCTCCCTCACCTGTCTGTTAACAGCTCAGGTTGTTGGACATCAGTGGTACATGGTCCACACAAGCCTATGGTGAATAACCCGGAAACCAATCAAATGGTTCCGAAGAGGAGGGAGAAATACTCAGATGAGGATAAGAAATTGTTTGAGATTGATGCAAAAGCCCATGGAATTCTGGCCATGGCACTGCCCAATGAAATCTATTCTGGGCTAATGCATTATGAAACTGCCCATGACCTCTAGAATTCCTTGAAAGAACAATTTGGAGGAATAGATGAGGTCTTGGCAAATAATAGAGAAATCATTGCCCAACAATATGAGACATTCTCTCATAGGAAGGGTGAGACACTGACTCAACAGTTTGAGCGGTTCTCTTGTTTGATCTCTGAATTAAAAATGGTCAAACATGAGTACACAAACAGCCAGATGAATAACAGATTTATCATATCACTGCCTAAGAGATGGGACACGTATACTATTGTCCTATGCTCCAGTGCAAATTTGGACAAACTATCTCTCACCCAACTCCATGGGAAGTTGCTCATATTTGAGAGAGAGATAGAACAGAAACGAAAACTGTCATCATCTGGAAAGCTCACTGATGATTTTGTACCAGGAAACACTGCCTTGGTAAGTCATGAGTCAGAGTATGCAGGATCAGAATGCCACTATGATGAGCATATTGATTTCACCTCAAACAATTCTAATCATGCCTTTGTGAGTGTTGATTGTCATTCTGGTAATAACAGTGACAATCTATGCTTTATCATGGATGATTTGAAGGGCATTGCTGATGATGATTTAGAAGAGATGGATATTTTGAGCCAAATGGACTTGATCAATATCAGATCTCAGAAATTCTACAAGAGAACTGGCAGGAAATTTCCTGGACTCTCTGACAAAACCAAAGTCGGTTTTGACAAGAGCAAGTTGAAGTGTCACAAATGCCACAGGCTTGGACACTTTGCAAGAGAGTGTAGATCAACTGGATCTAACACTTCTGCACCCTTTTTGACTTTTCAAATAACAATTCACAATTCAAAGGGCAACACTCTGCTGGTTCTAGTCATTCATCACACCCTCAATCTCCTGCATATTTTGTTCCTCAGGGTCAAATGCCATATCCTTATCCCTGCTATTATATGCCACAGTCAAATCAAGTTCAAGCTCCTATAGTACCACAATCTCATGCACTACCAGAACCTCAACCATCTCCATCTCAATCACAACCTCATCACAGCTTCTTCACACCTGGAGTCGTTGACTGGAGTAGCTTACCTGATAACTTGTCTGGTCACACTGAGCAATACTATGCTGGTGCTAGTCAACATGGTGGTGAACACCCTTTTGGAATCTTGCTCTCATGGCCCTGGAGTCTACTAAGGGTTCCTGTTCAAATGCATCATCTTCACAGGTAACTCAGGTATCTTCAGAGGCTAAAGCCAAGTTATGTTCTGAATCATGCATAGCTGCCTTTGTATCTATTAGAGAGGCAAATGTAGCATTAATAAATCAAAAGCTTGAGCTTGAGAAAACCATTTTCAAAAGAAAAGCTGAGTATGAGTCTGCTCTTAACAGTAAAAGTGATGAGATTTATAAGCTTAAATGCCAATTAAATGATGAAAAGGCCAAGCTAGAGGTTATTCTGGAAGACCACAGGAGTCTCAAAGAAAAACTTGCAGTGACCCAAGTTGAGTGTGAACGTGGGTCTCATCATGCAAGGGATTGAAATGCTTCTTAGCAAGCAAACTGCTTCAAATGTGAAGTTTGGCATTGGTTACAACCATACTGCTCCACCAACAGACTTTACTCCTAACTCCATAGTTAAGTCTGAAAGTGAAAGCAATCTCCAAACCACATTATCGTGTGAGTCATTCTCCAATGATAATCTAAGATCAGAGAATGAAACCAGTGTTAAGATCTCAACAAATAAATTGACTGATGGTCTAACTACTGAGACTCATATGAAGCTGAGTACTTCAGATGTTGTTCCTCAATGTACCCCAAGTACTGAAAGAGACCCAACATCTGAAAAGCATTTCAAATCAGTTGAAATACAAGGACTAACAACTGCTGAGAATCCATCAAACAGTCTATTAGGACGGATGGAAAACAGTTGAATTACCAGTCTTCAGCTATTACAAATCCTTTAGTACCTAGTACTGATAGGAGGAAAGTACTGAAGATCACACCTTCAGTAGTTTCCATTTCAGTAGTAAAGATGTCCAAGATGAAGAATAAACCATGTGAAATTTGTGGTAAATTCAATCATCTATCTGATGAATGTTGGTACAAAAAGGTTTAAAGCTCCAAAGGGATGAGCTTATTAAACTAGAAAAAAATAAAATGAAAACTGAGTTTGAGACCAAGTTTGTACCACAATCATCTCAACCTGATAAACCCAAGGCCTTACCCGAATCCACTAAGAAGGATATGGTTTATCAGAAGACAGCTGATATTGTTCCTCATGATAAACATAAGACTAAGTCTGTGAAGTCTAAGAAGGAGGAAATGGTGGGTCACAGGAACTCATCAAAAACAAGCTCTGGAGTGTCAAATGAACTGAAAGCTCGAGCTTCAAATCAGACACAGCTTGTTATGATGGTTCAGCATCTGTTGGGGAGAGTTAACCAACTTGAAGCCCATGTGATCAAACCACTGGAGAGGAATTCCAGGCCCAAATCCATTTCAGCACCATCTCCATCTTCATCAGCTGTTAATCATGAGAAACATCTATGGTTAAATCTGTTGATAAAGTCAGTCCCAAAACCAAAAAGGTTTGGGTCTCCAAAGCTAACTAGTTTCTTATGATTGTGCAGGGTTCTTCAGCATGCCAAAGAAGCATCTGGTACGTGGACAGTGGAGGATCCATGCACATGACTGGGAGCAGCTCTTTTCTTCATGATTACTCTCAGGGAAAGAAGGGATTTGTCTCATTTAGAAATAATGCTAAAGGTTACATAATTGGAAAGGGATTTGTGTCTAATGGAGATATTAGATTTGATGATGTCAACCATGTGGAGAATCTCAAATACAATCTGTTGAGTGTCAGTCAGACGTGTGACAAAGGACATGTTGCTCTTTTCACAAGCCAGAACTGTAGGATTCTGTATTCTAAGGTTCTGAGCCTGATTGACAAGGTACTGGATGATAATACTCTCCTGAAGGCTAACAGGATAGGAAGAGTATATGCCTTGGATCTGTCAAAGAAAATTGAGTTTAGAGGCCATCCATGCTTGTTCTCCAAGGCCTCTCTCCAAGAATCTAAACTGTGGCATAGAAGGCTGGGTCATGTTAATCTCAAAAACATGAATCAGCTGATCCACAAGAGTTTAGTGAGAGGTCTTCCAATAAAGGAGTTCAATTGTGATGAAATCTGCACTGCATGCTTAAAAGGGAAACAACATAAAGTTTCATTCCCAACCATAGAAGAATCCAAGTCTAATGCCTGCTTACAACTACTGCACATGGATCTTTTTGGTCCTGTGAAGGTAATGAGTATGGCAAATAAGAAATACTATCTGGTAATTGTGGATGATTACTCTAGATATGTATGGACCTTCTTCTTGCATTCAAAGGATGAGGCTGCTCAGTCCATTATGAACTTTGTGTTACACGTTGAGAAGCAGTATTCCCTACCAGTTAAGTGTGTGAGGAGTGACAATGGTACTGAATTCAGAAACCACACTCTTGATGAGTTTTACTTGTCAAAGGGAATCAAGAGGCAGTATAGCATCCCAAGGACTCCAGAGAAAAATGGAGTAGTGGAGAGAAAGAACAGGACCCTCATTGAAGCTGCAAGGTCCATGTTGGCTGATTCTGGTCTGCCACTGACCTTTTGGGCTGAAGCTGTCAATACAGCCTGCTATGTACAGAATAGAGCCTTAGTAAATCAGAGGTTGATGAAAACTCCTTATGAAGTTTTACATCATTTAGCCCCTTGATTTCATTCTTTAAAGCATTTGGTGTCCTGTTACATTCTCAACACAAAGGATCAACTCCAGTTGGATTAAGTATGTTGGGTATTCTTCAATGATGCAGGTATTTGTGTGGATGTGGGTTCATACACATCCAAGGCTTATAGAGTATTCAACTGTCGGACAAAGATAGTTGAAGAAACCTGCATGTGAAGTTCAATGAATCCCTAAGGATACAATTCCACAAAACCCTGTGTTGTTGTTTGATCTGGACATTCTGCAATATGTTCCTTATCAACCACCTGTTGCAGATCATATGAATCCATCATCTTCTGTAGCTAGTCATCCATCTGGTGTTACTGATGATGATGATGACATCAGTAATCACCTTTTCAAGTTTAGTGATCAACTGCCTGATTCAGCTAGACCTGATGTTCCTGTAGCTTCAGTAGCACAATCCACAACAAATGCTGATGAGATTTCTACAACTTCAACTTCCTTTGAATTACCATCTACTGATTGGTTCAAGGAAATGCTTCACCATCACCATTGTTGCTGCTAAGCCTGCTACAAACACTTGCACAGATCTTATTGTGTACCAAGATCTAAAGAATCACCCTATGTCTCAAATCATTGGTGATATCAATGTTGGCGTTTCAACAAGAAGTCAATTGTCAAATTTATGCTTCTATGCTCTCTTCATTAGTCTGCAAGAGCCAAAGAACTATCATATTGCTTTAAGGGACAGCAAGTGTGGGAAAACGGTTCCTCTATCTCCAGGTAAGTGTGCAATAGGCACTAAATGGGTGTTTAGGAACAAAACTGATGAAAATGGGCTTATTGTTAAGAACAAGGCCAGACTGGTTGTACAGGGGTTTTCACAAGAAGAAGGTATTGATTATAATGAAACCTTTGCCCTGTAGCCAGATTGGAAGCAATTCGATTGTTTTTAGCTTATGCTGCTTATCACAACCTTAAAGTTTTTCAAATGATGTCAAAAGTGCATTTGTGTATGGGAAATTAAAGAAGAGGTCTATGTATGTCAACCACCAGGTTTTGAGGACAATAACATCCTAATTGGGTGTATAAGCTTGATAAGGCTCTCTATGGGTTGAAACAAGCTCCTAGAGCCTAGTATGAGACATTATCAAACTTTCTTCTGGAAAATAATTTCACTAGAGGCTCCATAGATAAGACTTTATTCATTAGAAAGCTGGGCAGCATAATCTACTTGTTCAAATTTATGTAGATGATATTATTTTTGCATCCTCTGATCCACAGTTGTGTGATGCCTTTACAAAGTTGATGAAACAGAAGTTTGAAATGAGTGCCATAGGAGAATTACAGTTCTTTCTGGGTTTGCAAATCAAACAAAAGGCTGATGGAATTTTCATTCATCAGTCCAAATACACAAAAGATCTTTTGGAAAAGTTTGATTTACAAAGATGTAAGCCCTGTTCTACTCCCATGTGCAACACCACACAACTGGATACAGATCAGAAAGGTAAAGTGGTTGATGAAACACTTTACAGATGTATGATTGGGTCCTTGATGTACTTAACAGCTTCTAGACCAGATATTATGTTTGCTACATGTGTTTGTGCTAGATTTCAGGCTGCACCTAAGGAGTCTCATTTGATTGCAGTCAAGAGGATCTTTAGATATTTGCAAGGCACTCCATCTCTAGGTTTATGGTATTCTACTAGACATTCTGGTAATTAGTTGCTTTTTCTAATAGTGACTATGCAGGGTGTAAGTTGACAAGAAAGTCCACTTCTGGAGGATGCCAATTCTTAGGCAACTGCTTGATTTCTTGGCAGAGTAAGAAGCAGACCTCAGTTGCTACATCAACTGCTGAAGCAGAGTACATTGCTGCTGCAAGCTGTACATCTCAGGTACTCTGGCTTCAAAACCAATTATTGGATTATGGCATAACAGAGACTAAGACCCCATTGTTAATGGACAGCTCTTTAGCTCTTTGTATTGTCAAGAATCCTGTCCAGCACTCTAGGACTAAACATATTAAAATCAAACACCATTTTATTAGAGATTGTTTTGAAAAAGGTCTGATTGATCCAAAATTTGTTCCTAGTGCTGATGAGCTTGTAGACATTTTCACTAAGCCCTTGGATAGCACAACTTTCCAAAACCTAGTGTTAAGGCTTGGTATGCTACAGCTAGAATAAGTGACAACTACTTGTGATCTCAGCTCACAAGTACTGATGATCATTAGTTTATTATTGTCATATATAAGTACTGAGTTATTTTCTCTCCGGAAGTTTTCTTAAACTACTAGAGCTTAACTTCTCAGTACTCAAGTACTTTATTTGTTAAAACAATGATGTAGTTAACAGTGATGTAGCTACAACTATGTTGTAAGCTACAATACTGATGTATGAAAGAAAAACAATACCATGTGCGATATGAAACATCTGAAAACAGATAAAAACGTCTGATGAGTACGTGTTGAGAAACAGTATGAAACAGCTGAAAAGCAATGAATTGATGACAACTACTGATGAGCCTTTTTGTCTTCAGTAGTTTCCCAACTGCTGTTTCTTTCTAAACAACTGAAGCAAAACCATGTCTTCAGTAGTTTCACAACTACTTATGACTAACACCAAGTCTTCAGTTGTTTACAACAACTGATGGTAAAACCAAGTCTTCAGTAGTTTCCCAACTACAGATGACTAATACCAAGTCTCAGTTGTTTCATCACCTAAAGTCAAAACTATCTTCAGTAGTTATAAACTACTGATGACTAAATCTTCAGTAGTTTTATAACTACTGATGACTAAATCAGAGACTTCAGCTGTTTCAACGTCTGACGGTTAAAACCAAGTCTTCAGTTGTTTTATAACAACTGCTGATCACACCAATACGGCCAGTCATTCCAAACCTCTGAAAGTTAATACCACGTCATCAGTAGTTTCAACAACTGATGACTAACACCAAAACCTTCAGTCGTTTTCTAACCCTACCCTTTAAATACTTATCCCACCTTCAGAGTTTTTACTTTCTTCTTCTCAAACCTAACGTTCAAAAACTCTGTAACCTCTCTTCATCAATGGCAACCATGCAACTAAAACCTCGACACAACTGTGTCGCACATCTCACAAAATCGCCATACTGGACCAAGTTTCACAACGCCATTGATTAATGGTTCAGTCACCTTACAAAACGGCTTTTTTGTTAAATCCCACCATATATGCCGAATCTCTTAACCATTCTGGACAAACGTCACTCTTGTCTCTGAGGAGAATGACAAAGAGTCTCTTCAATCGTTGTCCATCATCAAAAAGTGGTCATTACTCCAGACATTCTTCGCCAAACCTCAATCTGGATGATGCCACTTTCCCAACTGGTTATCCAAAGGGCACAATCGATCAATCATTTGCCCAGCATGGATACCAGGGTAACCTGAGTGCATCTACCATATTGAAGAAACATTTCCAGGATGCCGAACGTCTCATCTTTCACTGGTAAATGTCTGCCTTGCCCCCAAGACTTCATCATGGGATCAAATGTCCACAAGGTGGCAACAAGTAATGTACTCCATCCTTGAGCAACAACCTTAAATTTTTCTGAAATACTATTTTTAAAGCTCAAGGATATGGCCAAAAAACAACTTGCTAACCGTGGATATTATATCCTCGGTTCATAATGGCCATAATTGAAAACAGCTTCAAGCTGAGGGACTTGTTGGCCTGGGAGTCCCTGCTACGGCTGTATTGCCTGAAGTATACTCCCGGCACAACTCTGACCAATCACTAAAAATGGCTGCCAAGCTGCGCAAACCCACGCAGCTGGAACCCACAGCCACCACCTCCAAATCCAAAGTCCCCACCAAACCCACTAAAAAAAAGACAAAAAAGGCTACTCAGGGAAATGAGTCCCCTGAGGATGCCCTGCAACACAAACGCAGGCTATATCCACTGGTTATAACCCCCTAGTGGATACAAGGACTTCACCAGCCACAGCCGCTCAGGATTCCTCTCAAAAGGAGCCTGCAGCAACCAAAGAAGGGGTACCCACTAATCTAGGATCTTCCTCAGTTGAGAAGATTGCCATTGAAGAGCACCATTCTCCCCAGGTGCATACTGCTTTTACCTCATCCCCCACTGCAACCGCCCCACAAAGTCCTACTCTCATTATTGCAAACGTGCTGACTCAGCTGCATGCCTCTCCTCCTCCCCAACAAACACCAACAAAGGGGAAAACCATAGCAATTGAGGAAGAGGATCAACATGCTTCTGACAGCCCACAGCACAAGGGTTTAACTGTTCTATCTCCTGGTGTGGATATGGAGACCAGAACATCTAGTGAGGCTGCCACCTTTTCTGAATCAGCACATGATCAGACTGAGGCTGGTAACATTGCTAAGACCTCACCAGAGGCAACAGCTGATGAAGGACATCGTCCTGAGGCTGGAAGTCCCCAGTTCCAAGAAAAAGGGGCACATGCTAAAACTGGTCTACACCAGTGCATGTACATCCTGCTACAAGCAGGAGGTCAGGTGATTCAGCATCTGCTGATGATGACTTGGGCTTCTTTTATGATGTTCTGGCCCAGAACACAATTCTTGAGGAAGAAGTCAGTAGACTACAAAGACTACGTGACCAATTCTCTCAACAAGCAAGTCCATCTGCCACCAACATAAACCCACAGATGGCACCTTCACCTGAAGGTCTCCAACACACTCAGCCACTCAAAACTTCCGAGCCACCAGCTTCTATTTCTGGCACTGCTCTCAGGGACAGAACCCCTCTGAGCAAACAGCTGCTATCTTTCAGCAATCCCTACCTCTCATCACCCCAATGATCACAGACATTGTGATCAAAACCATGGATGAGAGGCTTCCCTCAATCATACACCCCTGGTGGAGGAGATTGTGAGCACAAGGCTTTCTGCTACTCAAACCCTTGCAACCAATGCAACCAAAAAGGGGGAGAGTCAGTCAGTGAAAGCAAAGAGGAAGAGCATAGAGGGGAAGAAAGAAAAGGAGACTGAGAAGGAAGAGGAGTTTGTGAAGGGAGCTGACATTGATCAAGTGGGTGAAAGTCACAAAGACTTTCATGTCACATATAAGAAGAGGAAGGTTGAAGGAAAAGAAAAAGAACTCGAACTCGATGAGATGATCAAAATGGCGGATGCTACACACAGTAAATCAATGGACTCCATTGATCAACTGTATAGACAGGGGTTCAATACTGCACAGCTTGACTCAGAGATTAGGATACTGAAGTTGAAGAAATTAATTCAAGATGGGCAAGTTATGATGCATTAGAAAGAGAAAGACTAGAGATCATGATCAGATTCATTGCAAAGTACCTTGGGAGATCATTGATCGAGATTAAGTCATGGACTAGGGACAGTATCTTGGCAATAACTACCAAGATCTATCGTCTGAAGCATACACTAAGGGATTGGTGATTGAAGCACTAAATGAGGCAGGTGCTGGGAACAGAAAGGAACTAGCAAAACACTCAAAAGCCTCACTCACTACAAGAATGCTAGAACAACCTGCAAAACCTTCCACTTCAAAATCACCACTACCACAACCCTCTAAACCAACTCCTTTACCCTCAAAACCAACAGCCGATGATGCACCCAAGAAGAAGAAGAGAAGGGTGTTGAGGCTAGAAGAAGAAGAAGAAGAGGATAATGAGGAAGAAGATAGGCTGCGTCTTTCCGCAGTCCTAACTTTGCCTAAAGCCAAACCTATGCCCATCTCCCACCTCACAGATGGAAGCTGTGAGAGTAAAGATAGAAGAAGAAGAACAGCAGCAAAAGCTTCATGATGATGAGATGCTGAAAAGCATAGACAAAACTTATGATGCTTCTTCATCAATAATCAGTATGAAGAAAGAAGCTTTGAGATTGTACACCCTTGCTAACACATTTCAATATCAAAAGGAAAAGGTGAGAATATGGCCTGATCCTAGGGTGGCTCACAGAATTGTGAAGAAAGACATTCCTTCGAGATACAAGGGCCAAGTAAAAAGGATCGTAGATGAAGAGATCATAGTAGTCCTTGTAGTATCACCCTGGAAAATTGTAGAAGATTTCAAGAAGGCCTATGAAACTAAACAGCCACCCCAAAAGATGTTAGAGAACAGAGTAATTAAAAAGGGGTTAGTCTACAAGAGGCTTGAGAACTTCAAACAAAATGAGCTCAGTCTGTTACTTGAAGGGACTCACCCAGATGAGTTTGCATACAGACAGATCACAACAGTTGAGCTCAAAAATGGCAAACAGGCTAAGTACATTTCAGAGCTGTATGGGCGTGAAGGACTGTTTGATGGTGGAGCTGAAAATCTTACCATGGAAGAACAAATTATGTTTCTCAAAGCATACACCAGAGAATCCTACAGGCTTATACATGGGAAGTAGATTTCATGGATAGGACCATAGCCCTGTGTCCAGTTCCCCAAAGTCAGGGCTCTTATCCATACTATGCCAACCAAATTTCAGAAATCTATTCCCAGGCCAGTGCTTAATTGGGTCATCTTCTTAGTGATCAAGAAGGAAAAAGACCAATCTTATTGCCAACAATAAGTGGGACATCAATAAAGTTAAGGTTTTGGCTGCATTGTTCAGGGGGAGTTTGTTGGACCAAAAGAACCAATGAGCCGGATCAGAAAAACCTTAAGTCCCACAGACGTCATAAAAACTGCTGAAGTCCACAACAGTGAAGACAAGTGCTGAAGACAAAGTCTGAACACAAGTGCTGAAGACAAAGTCTGAAGACACAAGTGCTGAAGACAAAGTCTGAAGACACAAGTGCTGAAGACAAGTGCTGAAGACAAAGTCTGAACACAAGTGCTGAAGACAAAGTCTGAAGACACAAGTGCTGAAGACAAAGTCTGAAGACACAAGTGCTGAAGACAAAGTCTGAAGACAATTGCTGAAGACCAAGTATCAGTCGTTGTCACAACAGCTGAAGAGGTCTTCTTCAGTAGTTGTGACGGTTTTCATTCAGTAGTTTTATGTTTTTCCTTCAGTAGTTTTGTAAAACGACTGAAGAGCTTGTTCTTCAGTCGTTGTAGTTTCAGTAGTTTCGTATCAGTAGTTTTATGTTTTATACTTAGCACTCTGATATGTTCTCAGTAGTTGTGAACATTTCAGTAGTTTGTTAAGTTTTAGTTATTTTTGTAACAATCTGCCAGATGTCACTATCCCGTGATATCAGCAGTGATTGCACTCTATATAAGGAGTCAACCTATTGTAATCAGTGAATGATTGAGCAGAAACATTTGATATTATTGAAACATTCCTTTTCACAGAAATATATTCTCTCTTTACAACCCTATTTGTTCCTAATGCATACGAATATCAAATTCTTGCTATAATTTGTCTAATTCTTGTTCTTATTCCGCTGTGTTACACTCTAATCCATCAAACTTGAGATCACTGTTCCTGTCAGGTTTGTTGTTTCTTGGATTTTTCTAACTACTTCACCTCCCTTACCATTGATCCTACTCTGTATGAGGATCATCTGCTTGAATTTTGGAAGACCTGCCAAGAGGTTGTTATGGATGGGGAGAAGGCATTTTTGCCACAGTGCTGGGGAGAACAATGTTCATCACTCTGGCCATCATCAACAATCATCTTTAGCTGGATGATGAAGAAGGTGAGGTGTTCTTCCGAAAAGAAGTTGTTACCACTCTTTTAAGCAGTTGGTCTATGAGGGAGATTTCTTTGTAAAGACCTTTAGGAAAGGGAAGGTCTCATCCAATGGAAATACCTGCTTCATGTGGTTATCAATAACTTGTCCAACAAGCATGGAGGGTGGGGCCAGATTCCTGAATATCTCTCCTTCATAGTGCATGGGATGGTTCAGGGAGTGAATTTTAGATACTCTCAATTATACAAATCTGCTTGCTAACTTGGTCTCCTAAGAATACTACATGTTTCCTAGATATGTTCAATACATTCTTAACTGTGAACTGGGCTCACAATTAAGGGAAACAGGTAATATTCTTAAATTGGGACAAATGAAGCCCGACATCTTTAAAATCTTGAGGAAGCCAACTGTTGGCTTCTCAGGGTTGAAACATCCCTTGTCCCAAAAATGTTAGAGCTGATTGCTCAAGGTGACAACCTAGCAGCATGAGCTAGTGTTGAACCCACACCTTCTACATCTCAACCACTACAACAGCCACAAATCACCCTCATCTAGCAAAGAAAACTCAAACGAACCCCTACTCAGAATATTGAGTCAGTGCAGACCCCCATATACTCACCCATATATGAGGAAGTGGATATTGGAGCTCCTACTTCTCCTGAGGAGCAAACCACTCCCATTACTTCAATAGTCAGTGTTGAGGTTCCTCATGCTCAGCCTGATGAACTCGCAAGCCCAAATGCCTTAAGCCTTCACTCTGAGTCTCAACACTCAAGTGAACAACCTTCAGGGGACAGCTACCATCCCCATCCTTTGGACTTAAACCAACCCATTCCTAACCTTGACTTCTATACTGATGAAGACTTAGGTTTCAGTGAGTACCATGACTCTCTCTTATTTTCCACTTCTCAAAAAGAGATGAGTGCTCCTGAGTCTCCTATGTCTAGCCCATATTAGTCACCCATCACTAAGGTGGATACTTCTGAACCTGTTCAAGATATCCATATGGAAGAGGCTCTCACTTTTGCAAGTGATTACATCATTCAAACCTCAACCATGGCAACTCAGCCCATTGACACCTCAACTAAGGTTGTCAGTGAGTAAGGGAATCTAGCAGCCAAGAACCTAAAGCTGGTGGTGAGAGAGAGTACCTTGGTCCAATCATATCATCCCCTAATGATTCTTCTGATGAAGATAAGGGGAATTTAAGGCTAAAGGTGCAACAACTATCACAAGCATGCACCTATTTAGTCTCCAAGGTCAGTCATCTTGAATCTCAGGTGACTACCTTGCAAAACAAGGTCAATGATCAGCAACTTGAGATTTCTTATCCCAGGGAACAACTAGCTGGGAGACCTTTAAGAAGAGCTCAACCAGGAACATAAGAACCTGTGAGTGTGATTGACCTAACTCCTAGCTCACCTATGCAAGAGGCTGATGCTACCAAAAAGGGGGAGAAAGTCATTACAGCTACAGAACCTAGGAGTTCTTCAAGGAGTATGGACATTGAGGACTCACCATCCTCACTTGCAATTATGCATACTCAGCAACTTCCTCAAGTTCACATTGATGTGGACTCCATAGACTCCTACATTCAGTGTCTTTTTGAGGAAGGAATACCAAGGGCAATGTCATCTCTAGCAACTTCAAATCACATTATTGGGTGGATATATGAGGAAAAAAAAAAGCCCTTATCATTCAAAGAGTTCAAGGGCAGCAAGAAGTCTTCAACTTTCACACTTTGAACTTCTATGAAAGTCTTGATCTTGTCAGCATGCCACTTGTCAACCAAAGCCAATCCAGACAAGTTGACAAGCTGGCTCAAAGAATTCAAGACAGAATCACTACAGAGTTCGGCTTCAGAAGAAGACTAAGGCAATCAGGCAATATCATTGGTCAACTAGATGTTGAGGCAGACCCTAAGATTAGCTTTATAGGGGAAACCTTGACTGAAGGCCTAGTGGTAGAACCTGAGAGCTCTATCACACCATCAACTGCTGCAGAGGTTCATTCCTTTTATGAGACACTTGCTGGTGTAGGTGCATCTCAACCTCTCTCTAACTAGAGCTTGGAAGCTACACCAAGCAATAAAGGCCAAAGCTCTCTCCACCCTGAGTCATAAACGTCTGTGAGTGACAAAGGGAAAGAAAAATGACTTCTGAGGATATTAAGGAAGAGGAGAGAGAGAGAGGAAAAGGAAGCTAAGGGGAGAAATTTCCTTTACTAGGTCTGAAAGACTCATGAAATCTGCTATCAGGGCTTTCCCTAGGCTAAACACTCAGAATGATGAGTTGAGGGCAGTTAGAATCAACTACTTGCAGACCAGGAACTATGACATTGAAAATATCATCTCCCTCCCCTTAGATGAATTAAATGAGCTGGCTAACATGGAATTGTCAAAAGAAAGAAAGGAGGCAGAGGATGCAAAGCTACTTCTTCAAATCAAAGAAGAAAGAAGAAAGAAAAGACTATACAAGCATGTGCCTACACTCTCCCTAGTTCAAGAAAGTCCTGTACAAGAGGATATGGTTCCACAAGAACCTCAGGTAGACAAAGAAAAGGATAGGATCAACATGATCAACTACCTGAGTGCCACAGGCCTCTATCAGGTTGTTTCACTTCTTCCCTTACCTTTTGACTACATTGAGTTTGAATACCTCAAACAACTTGAACTTGATATAGTCAAAGAAAAAAATATCACCAAAAGAAGTTAAGGAAAGAGGCTGGAAAGTCAAGAGCCATCATCCAGAAAAGTATAAAGAAGTCTGTTGATAGGGAGAGGATGATGAGCTTCCTGAAGTTTTACGGATTCTCCAAAAGGAGACTTGGTCCTATGTCTCTATTCACCATGGATGAGAACATCAGAGTGATCAAGCAGAAGATTCAAAGAGGTAAACTTATTGACTTACCTCCCCACCAAGTCAGGTCCCTCAGGAAGTAGAGGTTAAGGTTGAACAACCTAAGATAACATAACCTAAACATCCTGCTAAGACTTAGCAGGCTTCATCTTTTGATCCACAACAGGGTCAAACTCCCTCTTCTTCTGAACCTGTGAGGGAGGAAGACCTAACTGAGAAAGACAAAGAAGATCAATCAGGTGTTGCAGGGTAGTCTTCTCAGTTAAAAGGTTCAAAGGGGAGAAAAAGGATGGCTTCCAAACCAAAGCCAATGAAGAAAAAGAAAGAAGCATCCATCTTCAAGCCTCAAGATAAGTCAGAACATCTTGAGGATGTGCAAATAAAGGATGTTCAACCAACTCCTATTCAAGTAGCTCTTCTAGCATCAGGAAGACCTATCTTGTCCTGGACATACACTACAAATCCAGAAAGATGGCATGTCATCATAGATCAAGGTATTAAAAATGTCTACACATGGCAAGATATGTTTAATCTGCCTCTGCATGATCTCTTTGATATGAGAAGACACTTTGAGAGTCTGATTGATCCCTGATCATCTCATGAAGAAAGGGATGGTCATTATCCTAATGAGGACTGTTGATATCTGAAGTCTTCAAGTGTTTTGGTAGCAACAACCTAGGGGAGTTTGTAAGGATTAAATATAAAGGTTGATACAACCCAAACACCTAAAGTCTCTCCTGCATTTATGCATAAGTGTACTGAAGTAGAATGCTTCGGAAGTTTCATACCAGCATCAGAAAATACACTAAGTGTGAAATCTTCTGAAGCCAAGACCAATATCTTCTGAAGCCAAAGATGAAGTCTTCCGAAGCTTCAAAGACAAAGTCTTCCGAAGCCAACAATTGAAGACAGATTTCTTCTGAAGACTTTTGAACACATGCTTTATCTAATGTACCTTTTACATAAAGTCGGACCCCTTTCCGCTACAACTCCGATAAGACACCAACTTTACATAAGTTGGTGAAAGGTCCATGCTTTTGGTAACTGTACATTAAGGTCTTAATTCTGTAACTTTCTACTTTATGTACTTTAACCTTTCTGTAATATATTAGGATATGAGAAATGGCATGTCATAGTCACTAGTCAAAAGGTAATCTGCCTTTTGACTCTACATTTTATTTTGTTTGTTGTCTAGTCAATTGTATCCAGCTGACCTTCAAAGTAGGCTAGCTGTAAGATGTAGTATATGTATCTCAAGTACTGTAACTTTCTGATATGCTTTTGTAACATTTGTAATAGAACTTGAGAGGCAATATACATCATTCTAAAAACCAACTACTTGTGTGTTTCGCCATCTTGTTCTATCTCATATTTACTTGTGTTCTTAGCATCTTTAAAAAAAGGTTAACTAGTTCCCTATTTGATATGTTAAGTGTTCTTAGCATCTCTCCTTATTGTGTTGTTGTGTTGTAAGTGCATACCCTTCACCGGTCCTGCATCATCTATGGAGTGGTTGTCAGCATGAAGAAATTCTTGATCACTATCACCGCCACCATTGTCTTCTACATTGAAGCTTCTTTATCTCGTTGTGGAGCCTCTGAGATGCAATTTTAAGGCATCTCAGATATATCAACTGAATTTGTCATTGTTGTGCTGATAGAAACTTCATTGCAGAAGTAGTTACAACTGGAGCTAAAGATGTATAACTTGAAGGTCTTCTTAGCTCAAATCTTGGATCAGGATCACCTGGAGGTAAGATATCTGTAGATCCTGAAACATTCTCACAAGATTTGTTAAATAGTTGTTAACTAAATCAAGATCAAATGGCCAATCATGACTGGAACCAACTACATAAGGTGTGTGTTCATTGGAAGTCATATTGGCTGACTCCTCAACAATTCTAGTTCAGAGATTGTATACTCTATAAGCCTTAGCTTGAGAAAAGTATCCAATGAAGTGTCCATCATCTGATTTCTTAGCAAATTTGACAATTTGATCTTTGGTATTCAAGATGGTGCAAGGACATCCAAATGACCCGAGAAAACCATGAAAGGTTTTCTCTTGTACCAAAGTTCATAAGGAGTCGTGCCATGATTCTTAACCACTAAAACTATGTTTTGCACATAACAGATAGTGTTGACTGCCTCTACCCAGAAGGTGATGGGCAGCTTAGAGTCAGACAACATGGTTCTTGCAGCTTCAATCAGAGTCATGTTTCTCCTCTCAACAACACCATTTTGCTGAGGAGTCCTGGGAGCACTGTCTTGTTTTGTAATACCCTTTTCATCACAAAATGTATCAAGGATTTTGTTCTTAAATTCACTTCCTTGATCACATCTTATGGTTTTGACCTTGTGTTCACATGATTCTCAATCTTTAAGATGAAATTCTTTAGAATCTCAAGATTCTCGTCCTTAGATCTAAGGAAGAAGACCCAAGTCAATCTTGTAAAGTCATCTCTGAACACCAAACAATAAGAGGTCCTTCCTAGACTCATTACACTGGTGGAGCCAAAGAGATCCATATGTAACAAGTGTAGGGGCGTAGTGATGGAGTTTTTTTTCTTAGGCTTGTGAGATACCTTGTGTTGCTTCCCTTTCAGGCATGCAACACAATGATCATTACTTGTAAACTTGTTCTTTGGCAATCCAGTTACCAAATCATTCTTATCATTTATTCATGTGTTTAAAGTTTACATGGCATATTCTTTTATGCCAGAGGAAAACTCATCAGTATAGCTTTAGATAGAAATCATGAAACTTCTCCTAAGGGAGATGTTTCTTGCAAGTCCATCTTGTACATGTTCCCTCTCTTAGGGGCTCTGAGCAGGATATGTTTTTGAGGAATGACCACTCTGGCTTGAGAACAATACACTCATGCTCAGTAAAGAGCATTTTATGACTCTGATCATAAAATTGAGATACACTCCGAAGATTGTATCCAAGATCCTTGATAAAGTTTACCTTATCAATATTGAGCTTACCATTTATGACCTTGCCCCTTCCAGAATGTAACCTCTTCATCTCCTTCAAAAGCAACTGGCCCTCCATCAATTTTTTTCAAAATTTTGGAGTAGTGACCTATGCCTGTCATGTGCCTGAAACAGCCACTATCAATGATCCAGACATTCTTATTTGTCTTGAGTTGTTCGTGCACAAGAAAATGATTAGTTACATTTGGAAACCCAAGCCTTATTGGTCTTGGGCTCATCAAAAGAAGTAGAAGGTAATAAAACAGTAATAGATCCTATAGTTATGCTTTGAGGATCTTTTGCTTTTGTTAATGGAGAACTTTCAATTACTTGATCTTTCTTTGTCTTCCACGGCACCTTTGGAAGTTTGGACTTGACCTTCAACACTTCGGAAGATTTTGAGACTTCAGAAGTTTTGATGAATGAACCTTCGAAGATCCTGCTAGCACTGCAGCAGACTTCAGTGCTTTAGAAGTATTCCTTTCTTCCGAGACCAAATTTTTTCTGAAGGCAATTTTCCACTTGCCTTCTTCTTTATTTTGGAGGTTCCAAAGGAAACAGATTTTCCTTCCGAGCTGAATTCTTCTTAGATCTCTTGGAAGTCTCATTCTTGGTCACATGAAGAGTACCTCTTGGATTGTATGGACAATCCATAGCAAGATGAGAAGTACTCTCACACATAAAACATTCCATCTTCTTCTTCCTAAGGCCTTCTTCTAAGAACAAGCTGAATTTGATCAATTCCCTTCTCCACCTTCATATTTGCAGATGTTGAGACAGTCCTTTTAGGGTAAGATCTGTTCTTGGAGTTGGATGGTTCAGGCTGTGTAGCAGTGGTACACAACAAATCATCCTTCTTCTTGATGCTGAGATGATTTGAACATGAACCTGACTCTTGGTAGAAGAGTTGAGGTTGATGTCTTCAGTCTTAACCACTTCAAACCTTGTAGAGATAAAGACTTGTTTCTGCTTAGAGTCAAAACTAGCCTTGATCTCTTGAGCCTTCTTAGCTTTTCTCTTCTCTTTCTGGTCAAGTTCTTCCTCATAGAATTGGTCATCATAGGATTTTTGCTCTCCTCAGAAGGAAGGGACCCTTCTTAGAACCCTCCTCTTCACTCTTCTCAAGGAATTCTTCACTATCACTTCTTCATCCTCTTCACTCAAAGGGTCTATAAGAGAAGCTCATCTTCACAAGTTCCACACCTAGGTGATCTTACAGACAAGATTATGTGTGGAGAAGCTATCTTACTAGATCCCAGTCCTTGCTTGTTTTGATAACAAACTTTTGCATGTAAGGATGAGGATATGATTTTCTTGAATGTATCTTCTTCAAGAACACATTTTTCTGCCCTAGCTTTGCTGATCACAAGCTCAGCCTGGCATTCAGTCAACTTGGTTATGAGATCCTTGATATGAGTCCTATAATTGGTATGCACATGTTTTAGAACTAAAATGGTTTTCTCTAAGTCCTCCATCTTTAACTTATAATCATTTTCAGCCTTTTTGAAATCAGATTTTAAGATGTTCAAGGACTCAAGATCAGATCTCTTCTCTAAGTTGTAGGACCTGTATCTATTAACTTTAGCAATACATTCAGGAGTACAGAGATGTTCCAATTGACTGGGTTTGAGTAAGAGAGATTTTTAGGATCAGTGATCTAAGTTGATTTATTAGAGAGTATTGCAGCGGAATTCGAACAATGAATTAAACAATTCACAAGAACATAATTGATATTCAATGTAACATTAAACGGTTATAGAAAGAGAGAATTCTGCAAAAGAAATATTTCATTCATATGCTTTCGTGGTGGCTCACTGTGTCACGTTACAATTAGGTCAACATTCCTTATATAGGAAATGTGATGTCTGCTAATGTCACTTGATAGTGACATCTAACAGAATTATTCAAACTGCTAAAGCTATGCAAACTACTGAGAATGTTCTCAATACTGATTACATCTCAGAGAATGCTTAAGTACAAAAACATAAAACTACTGAGCTACAACTACTGAAACTATAACTACTGAAAAGTAAATTACAAGTACTGAAGGGAAACCATCACAACTACTGAAGTTAATTACTTCAGCTGTTGTGACAACTACTGATCACTTTGGTCTTCAGTCTTTGTTCTTCGGTACTTTACTTTCAGACTTTGTCTTCAGCTGATGGCTTCAGACTTTGTCTTCAGTCTTTGTTCTTCAGTACTTTACTTTCAGACTTTGTCTTCAGCTAATGGCTTCAGACTGTCTTCGGACCTTGTAATCAGCTGATGTCTTCAGCTATTGTGATCTTCTTCAGCAGTTGTAATGCCTGTCGGACTTAGAGGTTTTTCTGATCAGGCTCATTGGTTCTTTTGGTCCAACAAACTCCCCCTGAACCAATGCAGCCAAAACCTCTAAACTTATTGATGATCCCACTTATTCTGGCAGAAACACCCTCTTGATCAGCTTCAGAGGTAATCAGTTAAGCACAGGCCGGGAAAAGGTTTCTAATCTTTTGATTTGCTAAGTATGGAAGGGAACTCTGTCTTGGGAACTGGACACAGAGTCTTGTCCCAACCATGAAACCTAATTCCCATTAATGATCTATAAGACTCAATAGCATAGGCCTCAAGGAGAACAACTTGTTCCTCCTTGGTGAGTTCTTCTGCTTCTCCCAAAAAGAACTCTGGGCCATAATACTCAGACAGGTATCTCACTGTCTTTCCATTTTTTAACTCCACAGTTGTTATCTCTCTGTAAGCAATTCATCAGGGTGAGAGCCTTCAAGCAACAACTGGAGTTCACTCTTCTGAAGATCTTCAAGTCTTTTGTATAACACCCCTTCTTGATCATTTTGTTCTCAAGAATAGATTGAGGGTTGTCTTGGAGTTGTGAGCTCTCTTGAATTCTTCAATGATTTCCCAGGGTGAGACTACCATGGCCAACGTAATTGCAGCATTCAAGGTCTTCTTCACTTGGCCATGATATCTACTTGGTATATTCTTCTTATGAATTCTAGAACTTACCCTGGGGTCTGGCCAGATCCGCATTCTTTCTCTTTGATGGTGAAAAGTATGTCTAAGAGTGTACAACCTCAGAGCCTGTTTGTTTATTTCTTGAATGGATGAGGACTGAGGGAAATCCTTGTCAACCATCTTGAGAAACTGCTCATCGTGCTGCTTCTGTTGTTCTGCTTCTTCAATCTTTACCTTCACCATCTGCATTTGCAAGTCAGGTGTAATCACTTGTTGACTTCTGTGCTCAGGTGTTTTAAGGTTGAGAACAGCAGAAATTGGCAGACAATCTTCATCATCATCCTCTTCTTCATCTTCTTCTACCCTCAACACCCTTCTCCTCCTTCTGGGTGTATCACTGGGTAAGGTTTGAGGTGGTTTTTGGGGTAAAGGAATTGGTTTTGTGGGTTGAGTTGTGGGTGGCTTTGGTTTAGGGATAGATTTGGGAGATGTTAGAGATAAGGGTTGTGTTTGAGTGGGAGTGTGAGAAGACTGACTTAGCATTTTGGTGGTGAGTTTGGCTTTGGAGAGCTTTGCCATTCAGTTCTCTTCCCTGCACCTGTTTCATCAGTGCTTCGATGATCAACCCTTTATTATAGCCTCCAGCAGAGCAGATTTTCTTGGTTATCTCCAAGATACTGTCTCTGGACCAGGCCTTTATCTCTATCAATGATCTTCCAAGGTATTGGCAATGAATCTGATCATTATCCCATATTTCCCTTTCTAACACACTAGAACCAGCCCATCTAGCTTGATCTCTTCTATTTCCAGCCTTCTGATCTCAGTGTCTAGTGTGGCTGTGTCATGACCTTGTCAAAAGAGCTGATCTATAATTTTATCCATGGATCTACTGTGAGCTTCATCAGCATCTTTGACAAGATCTTCTAAGGATTTATCTTCATCAGCTTTTGACTCGGCACTTTTCTTTCTTTTATATGATCAGCTAATCTTCCTTCTCTTATCTGTGATCAGCTGTTCTCAGATCAGTTCTTTCTCCACCTCCTTCTTTTTTGCAGGTTCTTTCTCATCATTAACTCTTTTTCTTTTCTTTTCTTTCACTGCCTTAGACTTGGAAGTCTCCCCCTTTTTGGTTGCATTGGGATCAGGGGCTTGAAAGGCAGAAAGAGATTTGTGAACAGCATCATCAATAAGGGTGTGTAGATTTGAGGAGATTCTCTCATCAATGGCTTTATGCACTATGTCAGTGATGATGGGAGTGATGAGAGGTAAGGAGTTTTGAAAGATAGCAACCATCTGCTCAAAGGGGTTCTGTCCCTAAGAGGTGGTGCCAAAGTAGTGGCTGGTGGCTCAGTTAAGTATGTAGGCTCAGTGTTTGGTGAACCTTCAATTGAAGGTGCCATCTGTGGGGTTTGTGGGGTAGATGGACTTTGATCCTGAGACATTTTGGCTAGCAGCTCTTTGAGTCTGCTCACCTCAGTCTCTAGAATGGTATTATGGGCTAATACATCATAGAAAAAGCCCAGGTCATCATCAGTGTGTGCTGAATCACCTGACCTCCTCATTGAATCAGGATGTACACGCTCTAAGGATGTACATGCTCTGATTGAATCAGGATGTACATGCTCAAGATCTTGGTACTGGGGACTTCCTGCTTTAGGACTGTGTCCTTCATTGGCAGTTGCCTCTGGTAAGGTCTTATAGATGTTACCAACTTCATCCTGATCATTTGCTGAATCAGTAGAAGTGGCAGCCTTACCAGATGTTCTAACCTCCGTTTCTACATTTGGAGATTGAACATTGTAACCCCTGTGTTGTGGGTTATCAGAATCATTTGGTTCTCCCCCTCAATGGTTGAGGTATTCCCAGTGGTAAGTGGTTTCTGGTAGGGGTGAGAATGCTGACTCAGCACTTTAGCAACTATCAGTGTTGGGCTTTGAGGGGCGGTTGCATGTGGAGATTGGTCCGAAGCAGATTGCACCGGGGTGAGAGGTGCTCTTCAATGGTAACCCTCTCAATTGAGATAGGTTCCAGAAATGTGGGATCCCCAATTGTGGTTGCAACAGGATCCTGTTGAGAGGATACCTGTGCGGCTTCAGCAGGTTGAGTCTTGGACATAACTGGGGGGTTAGAACTAGTATGTATTTCCTGTGTTTGTGGTACAGGGGCATCCTCAGGGACTCATCTCCCTGACTAGCCTTTTTGGGCTTTTTGGATTTGGGTTTGGTGGGGACTTTGGATCTGGAAGTGGAGGTTGTGGGTTCCCTCTGCTTGGGTTTTAGCATCCGGGCAGCCCCTTTTAGAGAAGGGTCTGAGTTATGTCTGGAGTATACCTCAGCTAAAACAGCTGGAGCAGGGACTCCAAGACCAACAAGGCCATCAGATTTTAATTGATTTAAAATTATGGCCATCAGAAACCTGGGATAAAGTAGCCATCTGTTTGCCACAGGTTTCTGAGCCAGATCCTTTAGTTCCATGAACATATCTCAGAAAAATTTAGATTTTGGCGTTCAAAGATCTAGTACAATACATGTTGCCATCGGGAAGACATCTGATCCCAAGAAGATGTCTTTGATGCAAGGCAGACATTTACCATATGAAAGATAAGTCGTTCAGCATCATGGAAGTGCTTTTTAAGTATGGTTGTAGCACTTAAGTCGCCTTCATACCCGTTATTGATGAAGACATATTAGTGGTGCCTTCGGGTATTCTTTAACATAGGTGCCATCATGCAAATTTAGGGTTTTACGAATGATGCCGGGGTGATGAGCACCTGTTTCTGTTCACCAACGACTGGAGAGTGAGTTGGCTATCATTCCACCAGTTATTACAGAGACGTTGGTCTAGAACTGGGTTAAGGAATCAGGGTATATGGTAGGATTCAGAAGAAAGGCTGTTCGGTATTGGGAATCCACCATAAGATCGATGGCATTGTCAAACTTGTTCCAGAAAGCCGATTCGAAGGTAGGCAACACAGTTGTGTCGGGGTTTGAGTTTCATGGTCGCCATTGTTGAGAGAGAAAAGGTTTGAAAAACGGCTAATGAAACGTTTGGCTATAAGTGCAGGTATTTATAGGTTAAGAAAAGGCTGAAAAGAAAACGACTGAAAGTGTTGGTGTTGGCATCAGTTGTTATGAAACAATTGAAGACTTGGTTTTAACTATCAGACGTTTGAAAACAACTAAAGACTTGGTATTAGTCATCATTAGTTGTGAAACTACTGAAAACCTTGGTTTTGTCTTCAGCTGTTTTAAACAACTAAGGACTTGGTGTTAGTCATCAGTAGTTTTGAAACTACTGAAACATGGTTTTGTCATCAGCTGTTTAGGGTGACACAGCAGTTTGTGGAAACGACTGAAGAGAAAATTCTCATCAGTATTGTTCGTCAATTCTTAGCGTTGCAGCTGTTTCATACTGTCTTCAACACTTACTCATCAGACTTCTTAGCTGTTTTCAGTGGTTTCATAGGACATCATACTTATCTATTTTTTACTGACATCATTAGTTTGTAACAGAATCAGTACATATTTGTGACATGTTTACTAATGATCATCAAACTTGTTTACTGAGATCATCAGTAGTTATCACTTATTCTAGCTGTAGCATACCAAGCCTTAACACAAGGTTTTGGAAGTTGAACTATCCAAGGCTTAGTAAATATCTGCAAGCTCATCAGCACTAGGCACAACTTTGGATCAATCAGACCTTTTTCAAAACAATCCCTAATAAAATGGTGTCTGGTCTCTATATGTTTGGTCCTAGAGTGCTGGACTGGATTCTTGACAATGCACAGAGCTGAAGCCTATCCATTAATAATGGAGTCTTAGTCTCTGTAATGCCATAATCCAATAGTTGGGTCTGAAGCCAGAGTACCTAAGATGTACAACTTCCAAGCAATGTACTCTGCTTCAGCAGTGGATGTAGCAACAGATGTTTGTTTCTTACTCTGCCAAGAAATCAAACAGTTGCCTAGGAATTGACATCCACCAGAAGTTGACTTTCTGGTTAACTTACACCCTGCATAGTCACTATCTGAAAAAGCAACTAATTTGCAAGAGTTTCCAGTGGAATACCAAAGACCTAGAGATTGTGTACCTTGCAGATATCTAAAGATCCTCTTAACTGCAATCAAATGAGACTCTTTAGGAGAAGCCTGAAATCTAGCACAAACACAAGTTGCAAACAGATATCTGGTCTAGAAGCTGTTAAGTACATCAAGGACCCAATCATACATCTATAAAGTGTTTCATCAACAGCTTTACCTTTCTGATCTGCATCCAGTTGTGTGGTGTTGCACATGGGAGTAGAACAGGGCTTACAATTTTGTAAATCAAACTTATTCAAAAGTTCTTTTGTATATTTTGATTGATGAATAAAGGTTCCATCAGCCTTTTGTTTGATTTGCAAGCCTAGAAAGAACTGTAATTCTCTAATTTCAAACTTTTGTTTCATTAAACTTGTAAAATCATCACACAACTGGGGATTAGAGGAAGCAAAAATAATATCATCAACATAAATTTGAACAAGTAGCTTATGCTGATCCACTTTCTTATAAAAAAAAGTTTTATCTATGGAGCCTCTAGTGAAATTATTGTTAAGAAGAAAATTTGAAAGTGTTTCATACCAGGCTCTAGAGCTTGCTTCAACCCATAGAGCCTTATCAAGTTGATACACCCAATCAGGATGTGTATTGTCCTCAAAACCTGGTGGTTGACACACATAAACCTCTTCTTTTATTTTACCATATAAAAATGCACTTTTGACATCCATTGAAAAACTTTAAGATTGTGGAATGCAGCATAGGCTAAGAACAATCTAATTGCCTCTAGTCTGGCTACAGGGGCAAGGTTTCATCATAATCAATACCTTCTTCTTGTGAAAACCCTTGTACAACCAGTCTAGCCTTGTTCTTGACAATAAGCCCATTTTCATCAGTTTTATATTCCTAAACACCCATTTAGTGCCTATTGCACACTTACCTGGGGGTAGAGACCCAGTTCCCACACTTGCTGCTTTTTGAACTGAAGTAGCTCAAGCTGCATGGCTTCAACCCATCCATTGTCTCTCAAAGCAACATGATAGTTCTTTGGCTCTAGCTGGCTGATGAAGAGAGCATAAAAGCAGAAGTTAGACAATGACTTGTGGTTGAGACACCAGCATTGATATCACCAATGATTTAAGACATGGGGTGATTCTTCAGCTCTTGGTATACTATAAGATCAGTGCAAGTGTTTGTAGCCGGTTCAGCAGCAGCAGATGTGATCCAGATTCTTGAAACCAAGTATTAGATGGCAAGTCAAATGATTAGAGGAGTTAGAAACTCATCACATTTGTTGTGGATGGAACTACAGAAGCTACAGGAACATCAAGTTTAGCAGACTCAGGCAGTTGGTCACTAAACTTGAAAAGGTGAGTACTGATATCATCATCATCTTCAGTACCACCAGGTGTAAGACTTGCTGCAGAAGATGATTTATCCACATGATCTGCAACAGCTGGAGGTTGATAAGGAACATATTGCAGTATGTCCAGATCAAACAACTCCACAGGGTTTTGTGGAATTTTATCCTTAAGAGATTCATTGAATTTCACATGCAAGGTTTCTTCAACTATCTTTGTTCTGCAGTTAAAGACTCTGTAAGCCTTGCATGTGGATGAATAACCTACAAAATACCCTGCATCCACCTTAGGATCAAATTTGTGGAGTTGATCCTTTGTTTTGAGAATGAAACAAGGACACCCAAGGCTTTGAAGATGAAATTAGAGGAACCAAATGATGTAGAGCTTCTATGGAGTCTTCATCAACCTCTGATTTACTACACTCTATTCTGCACATAGCAAGCGTGTTTAACAGCTTCAGCCCAAAAGGTCAATGGCAAACTAGAGTCAGCCAACATAGACCTTGTAGCTTCAATTAGGGTCCTGTTCTTTCTCTCCACTACTCCATTTTGTTCTGGAGTCCTTGGGATGCTAATTGCCTCTTGACTCCTTTGGATAGATAAAAATCATCAGTGTGTTTTTTCTGATTCAGTTCCATTATCACTCCTTATACACTTGACTGATAGGGAATACTGCTTCTCAACATACAACACAAAGTTTATAATTGTCTGAGCAACCTCAACCTTTGAATGCACGAAGAAAGTCCATACAAATCTGGAGTAATCATCCACAATTACCAGACAGTATTTCTTCTTTGCCATGCTCACCACTCTCACAGGACCAAATAGATCCATGTGCAGTAACTACAAGCAGGCAGTGGACTTGGGTTCTTCAATAGGAGGGAATGAGACTTTGTGTTGTTTTCCTTTTAAACAAGCAGTGCAGGTTTCATCACAGTGGAACTCCTATATTGGTAGACCTCTCACTAAACTATTATGGATCAGCTGATTCATGTTTTTGAGATTAACATGACCCAGCCTTCTATGCCACAGATTCCTGAGGAGAGGCTTTGGAGAACAGACAAGGATGACCCTTCAAATCAATCATCTTTGACAAATCCAGGCATATACTCTTCCAATCCTGTTGGCCTTCAGGAGAGTATGATCATCTAATACCTTGTCAATCAGCCTCAGAACTTGGGAAGACAGAATCCTACAATTCTGGCTTGTGAAAAGTGCAACATGCCCTTTATCACACATTTGACTAACACTCAGTAGATTATACTTGAGATTCTTCACATGGTTAACATCATCAAATCTGATTTCTCCATTAGACACATCCTTCCCGATGATGTACCCTTGGCATCATTTCCAAATAAAACAAATCCCTTATTTCCTTGCGAGTAGTCATTAAGAGAGAACTGCTCCCAGTCATATGCATAGATCCTCCCTGTCTACATACCAGATGCTCCTTTGGCATGCTGAAGAACCCTGCATTTATCATAAAGAACTAGTTAGGTTTTGAGACCCAACCTTTTTGGTTTTGGGTCTGTTTCATCAACAGATTCAACCATAACTTGTTTCTTATGATTAACAGCTGATGAGAAGGAGATGGTGCTGAAATGGATTCCTTGGATTTGGGCTTGGAATGCCTTTTCAGTGGTTTGATCACAGTGCATCTAGTTGGTTAGCTCTCCCCAACAAATGTTGAAACATCATAACAAGTTGTTTGATTTGTAGCCAAAGCTTTCAACTCTTGTGACATATCAGTACTTGTGTATGATGAGTTCCTATGGCCCACCATTTCCTCCTTGAAATTCACAGACTTAGTCTGATGTTTATCATAAGGAGCACTATCAGCTGTTTTATGATAAACCCTATCCTTCTTTTGGATTTGGATGAAGGCTTGGGTTTATCACATTGGGATGACTGTGTACAAACTTGGTCTCAAACTCATTTTTCATTTCATCCATCTGATTTTAATGAGTTATCTCTTGTTGAGTTTGGAACCCTTTGGTACCAACATTCATCAGAAAGATGATTGAATTTACCACATATTTCACATGCTTATTCTTCATCTTGAATTGATCAACTGCTGATGTGGAAACTACGGAAGGTGTGCTTTTCAATACTTTCCTCCTTTCAGTACTTGTGTTAAGTACTGAAGGATCTATAACAACTGAAGACTTGTTCTTCAGCTGTTCTCTATCAGCAGTTGTTAATCCTTTTATTTTAGCTAATTTGAAATGCTTTTCAGATGTTGTGTCTTTCCCTTCAGTGCTTGAGATACTTTGAGGGACAACATCTGAAGTACTCAGCTTCAGTGCTTATCAGTAGTTGACCCATTAGGCAATTGATTTGCTGAGGTATCAACATCGATTTCATCTTGTGATTTTGGGTGATCACTTGAGGATGATGCACATGATGATGTGGTTTGGAAATTACTTTCACCTTCAGGTTTTACTATTGATTTTGGAGTAAAATATGTAGGTGGTGCAATGTGATTGTAACCTATTCCAAACTTCACATTCGAAGCAGATTGCTTGCTGAGCAGCATTTCAAATCCCTTGCAGGATGATACCCAGCGGTCACACTCAACTTGGGTAACTGCATGTTTTTCTTTGAGTCTCTATGGTTCTCAAGAAGACCTCTAGCTTAGCCTTTTCATCATTAATTGGCATTTAAGCTTATAATCTCATCATCTTTATCCTTAAGGACAGACTCATATTTAGCTTTTCTTTTGGAAATAGTTTGCTCAAGCTCAGATTTTGATTAATTAAAGCTACATTTGCCTCTCTAATAGAGATAATGCAGCTATGCAAGATTCAGATCATAGCTTGGCCTTAGCCTCAGAGGATACCTGGGTTATCTGTGATGAAGATGCATTGGGGCATGAACTCTCAGTAGACTCCAGGCCATGAGAGCTAGATTCCCAAAAGGATGTTCACCACCATGTTGACCATCACCAGCAAATAATTGCTTATTACCAGAGAGATCATATGGTAAACTGCTCTAGTCAAAACCCAGGGGTGAAGAAGCTGTGATGAGTTGTGATTTAGATGATTGAGATGGTAGAGGCTCAGGTAGGCTTGAGGTTGTTATGCAATAGGAACTTGAACTTGATTTGGCTGTGGCATATAATAGCAGGGATATGGATAGACATTGGACCCTGAGGGACAAAATATGCATGAGATATAGGTTATGAATGATGACCAGAACTAGCAGGATGTTGCCCTCTGTTTGTATGGACTATGCTTGGAAAAGTCACAAAGGGTGCAGAGGAGTTAGATCTAGTTGATCTACACTCTCTTTACAAAGTGTCCAAGCTTGTGGCATTTGTGACACCTCAACTTACTCTTGTCAAAACCAACTTTGGTTTTGCCAGAGAGTCCTAGAAATTCCTACCAGTTCTCTTGTAGAACTTTTGAGATCTGATATTAATCAAGGCCATTTGGCTTAGAATATCTATCTCTTCTAAGTCATCATCAGCATACCCTTTAAATCATCCATAATGAAACACAAATTGTCACTATTACAACCTGTTGACTGTCAACACTAACAAATGCATGATCTGAACTGTTTGAAGAGAAATCTATATGCTCGTCATAATTGCTTTCTGATGCAGCATATTCTGACTCATGACCAACCAAGGCAGTGTTACCTAGTACAAAGTCATTAGTGAGCTTTCCTGATGATGCCAGTTTCTTTTCTGCTCTATCTCTCTTTCAAATGTAACCAGTTTACCATGGAGTTGGGTGAGAGATAGGCTATCCAGATTTGCACTGGAGCGTAGGACAATGGTATATGTGTCCCATCTCTCAGGCAGTGATCTGAGGAATCTGTTGTTCATCTGACTATTAGTGTATTCATGTTTGACCATTTTCAGCTTAGAGATCAAACAAGAAAAACACTCAAACTGTTGAGTCAGTGACTCACCCTTCTTATGAGAGAATGTCTCATATTGTTGGGCAAGGATTTCTCTGTTGTTTGCTAAGACCTCATCTGTTCCACAAAATTGTTCCTTCAATGCATTCCAGAGGTCATGAGCAGTTTCATGATGCATAAGCCCAGAATAGATTTCATTAGGCAGAGCCATGGCAGAATACCATGCGTTTTAGCATCAATCTCAAGCAGTTTTGATCCTCATCTGAGTATTGTTCCTTCTTCTTTGGAACCATTGGTTGGTTTCCGGATTGTTCACCATAGGCTTGTGTGGACCATGTACCACAGATGTCCAACAACCTGAACTGTTAACAGACAGGTGATGAAGCATTCTTCGTTGCCATATGTTATACTCAGTCCTAACCAGCATCGGAGGCTTGGTTGAGGAACTGGTATTGTGAGGGTCATTAGAAGGAGTAGTCATTCTCAGATTCAACCAAATTCAATTAAGTTTTAACTGATTTAGAACAAAACACAACAAACCAATATGAACAAGAGAAAACTCAAAGCAAATACCGAAAGCAGCAGAAATTCAATGATCTATAACCAATTCTTGCAAATATGCTAATTCAATCAAACTTAGATATCGAAATAGCAGTTTCAATGATCAATTGTTAGATCGATCAATGATTAACCAGCTCTGATACCATTTGTTAGGATCAGTGATCTAAGTTTGATTTATTAGAGAGTATTGCAGCGGAATTCGAACAATGAATTAAACAATTCACAAGAACACAATTGATATTCAATGTAACAGTAAATGGTTATAGAAAGAGAGAATTCTGCAAAAGAAATATTTCATTCATATGCTTTCGTGGTGGCTCAATGTCACACGTTACAATTAGGTTAACATTCCTATATAGGAAATGTGATGTCTGCTGATGTCACTTGATAGTGACATCTAACAGAATTATTCAAACTACTGAAACTATGCAACTACTGAGAATGTTCTCAACTACTGATTACATCTCAGAGAATGCTAAGTACAAAACATAAAACTACTGAACTACAACTACTGAAACTATAACTACTGAAAAGTAAATTACATACTGAAGGGAAACCATCACAACTACTGAAGTTATTACTTCAGCTGTTGTGACAACTACTGATCACTTTGGTCTTCAGTCTTTGTCTTCAGTCTTTGTTCTTCAGTACTTTACTTTCAGACTTTGTCTTCAGCTGATGGCTTCAGACTTTGTCTTCAGTCTTTGTTCTTCAGTACTTTACTTTCAGACTTTGTCTTCAGCTGATGGCTTCAGACTTTGTCTTCAGACCTTGTAATCAGCTGATGTCTTCAGCTATTGTGATCTTCTTCAGCAGTTGTAATGTCTGTGGGACTTAGAGATTTTTCTGATCAGGCTCATTGGTTCTTTGGGTCCAACAGAGATATTCTTACTGAGAATTGAATATGATAATCAAGATGATTGAGTGGCGGAAACAAACAATCAAAGAACATTCAAGCAAGAAAATTATTCATAAATGTTGTTGTATTGATATATGAAAGTTGATAAGTTACATAGAATATTACAACCAAATTTCTCTATCTATCAGCCGTCACCTCAGTACGAGGTTAACTATTCTATTTATAGGCAGACAAGATGCCTTTACAAAATGACTAAACTACCCCTGACCTATTACATCAGAATACAATTTCCTCTACTTCCATCTTTTTCTTCTTATCCAGGGGATTGACAAAAGTTTTATCTTTTCTTAGCAAATTGTCTTTAATGAATTGAAGTTGTTTGTTCTTCTGAACATCTTAAGTATGTTCTCAAATTCATATCCCCTGAACATAGCTGCATGATTGATCAGTTCAAGTTGAGCTAGTTCCTTCAAATCATGAATCTCAAGGGCATTTACTAGAGCTGAGTACTCTGTAAAGAATTGTACTAGCCTTGAGATTCTCTTCACGTGAACATGTTCCATGTGCTGTCATAATTCCATGTTGTTATCTTCTGATCTACCTTCCCCTTGGGAGTAGACACCCCTCTGATCAGTTCGCAGTAGTCAGTCCTTCTTGCAACTTCAACTGAGATGGTTCTGCAAACCATTTAGGGTATTTGTGGAGCACTGGGGCAAGTAGTTCTTGGTCTTTTATGTTCAACAACATGTCTTCAGCTGATATTCTGCTTCTGGGTTTGGTCCTTGTCAATTATTCTTCCAGTTTCTTGAGTTTATCTTTCTTTTCATTGATCAATTGAAGAGTTGCAGCCCTTAAAGAATTTTGTCTTCATGTTGGCAATCTTTCTTTTTTGTGAATCCCTAACTTGAGAGATATTCCTTCATTTCCTTATCAGACATGTTATAAGGATCAGGAATAATGATTCATGGATGAGGTTAATTTCTTCATTTGAGATAGCTTTTGTAGGGGACCCCTACTTGGCAGTGGAATTTCATACCTTGTAGATTTCTTCAAGGATGAGTCTTTATGTTTGTGGCGTATCCTTTGTCATTGTCTTCTCATATTCAGTGTCTATTGTTGGATCAGCAACAATTTTCACTTTATCTTCCTCCTCTTTCATTCTCTCATAAGTCATTCCAATACTTCATCAGGATCATAGCCTTGATTGATTAAAAACATAGCTTTAATCATCAGTCATCAGTTTGAGCTTTGGTACCATGTCTTCCACTGACTGTTCTTCTTTAATAGGACTGTCCATGAGAACATCTTTTTAGCTTCATATTCATCAACAATTTCTCCTTCTTCTAAATCAATTACTTTAGCCAACTTTTTCAATTGAGCTTCTGCCTGCTCATGTTCTTCCAAAAATTCAGCAATTGCTGCTAAACTTCTTGGGTCTCTTTTTGTTTCTTTACTGGTTCTTCTTCAGTTATTGGTCTCTGCCTTTAGCTTTTCAGCCAGATACTTCCTCTTTCGTGAGTAAGTTGAAGTGAGCACTAGAGGTTTCAGTTTGTTCTTTGGCTCAGGGATCTATTCAGGTGTACTTGGCTCTTGATCCTTCATTTTGCTTTTCTCATTTTCTTTCTGTTCAGTCTCAGTTTCTTCTTCCTTTCTTGTTCATATCTTTCTTTGAGTTCTTCCTTTTGTTCTTCAGTTAATGATATAGCAGAGACAATTTGCAGAGTTAATTCCTTTTCCAAAGGCACTGGTGATTTGGGAATAAAGACAATAGGCTCTGCTAAGTTCTTTGATTGTTTATGATTCCAGAATCATCATCAATGTTGAATTGTTCAATGAAAAAACTATCCAAAGCACTGAAGAGTTCTTCAAATTCACCCTTTTTAGAGTCAGAATATCCAGTGTTTCCAGAATACACTACCATGTCTAGGCTTTGGTCTTTGATTTCATTTGACCTTCATCATCTACTTGTTCTTCATTCTCATCTATACTTGGTTGTCATCATCATCATCACCTTTTCTTGTTTTCTATCTCATCATCATCCTTCACTTTAGTTCTTTGATCATTATTTCAATCTCGGATATTCTTTGGTCTTGCTCTTATTTCCTTTTCAAGTTTTGAGATGATTCAGCTTGTTCTTTTATGATGTTTTCTTGTTCCTCCATTGCATAGTTTGTATTTCAAAGTATCTATATGTCCACTACTTCTTCTCTTGAGTGTTTCAGTGCAGCTTTTAAATTGACAATCTCTTGTCTTGTTCTTTTTGTTCAACTGCATATTTCTCTTTAAGATCTTTCAATTCACATTCTTTCTCATCCAGTTCCATGATTCTGTCATTTATGATTCCTGCTCTCCTGTTGAAAGTTCTTTCCTTCCTTTCCACTTTGAGTAACAACTCATATATTAATTCATCTTTTCATCAGGCCTGTTGATGTTGGATTCAGCATAGCTCTCTGAAGGAGCAGCCTTAAAAGGTTCTTTCAAAGCTTTGGTTTGATCATGATGATCCTCCTCATCAAAAGATGATTTGGATGTTTGGATGCACTTGTTGATCCTTCTGTTTTAGCAGGGTGATCAATTGATGATGGAAAAGTGGTAAGGAGAAATAGGTGATTGGTGTGGTGATATTGGAGATTGATGATGTGTGATATAGGTGAGGTTGAGTTGAGTGTCATGGTGTTGTTGGTTGTGGTGATGGAAGTGATGATGGTTGAGGTAATGTTTGAAGAGATGGTTGGAGAAGAGATTGGTGTGTAGAAGGTTGTGGTATTTGTTGTGGTGATGGCATTGGTGATGGTATTGGGGATGGTATTGGTGATGGTATTGGGGATGGTTGTGGAATTGGTTGAGCTATTGGTTATGGAGGTGGTTGTGCTTGACCTGCTTGATGTATTTGTTGAAGCATCCAAGGAAGAAGGAGTGAAGTGCACCACTGTACAAGTTCCTTGGTCCTTCTTCTTGATGTACTTATAGGATCTTGCATCATAATGAGGAATGTTGAGCACAGGACCTTCATTTACAATGTCATGAATGATTCATTGATTAGACATTAAATGAATCTAGGGTACATTAGAAACTTGTATCTCAACCCTTCTTGAATGTTGGAGATTAGGCCATTGAATACATATGCGGACATGTTAAACCGTCTGTTGGTGCAGAGAGCACAGATTGTAGAAGATGTGAGGACTGGAATGTCATTCCATCATGTTTTCCTTTTAGACAGACAATGTTGGAACATATGAATTAGGAATCTCCAAGGCAGATCCACTAATCCTTTAACTATCTGTTTTGCTTCATAACTCCCTTCATAACCAATTTCAGAGAAAAATGTGGTTATTTCCTCATCATCCAATTCAAGAGGATCATCTGCATTATCATTGAATTGCAGACATCTTCCAACTGATTCTTCTGTGATTCTCAGACTGAGTTCACTGTTGATTCTCCCAGTTAGAATTTTCAGTCCATCCTCTTCAACCACTTCAGCTGATTCCTAGAATGACTTGATGGGATTCTCGTAGATTGTTGGTCTTACTGTCATGGCATATGCTACCCTTGTGGTAGATAAGAATCTTATCATATCTCTAAGACCTTCGGCTTCAGGCATATCGGTTTAGATAACCGCTGACGTTATGGCTTGCTCCATGTAAGGTTTGCCATGTAATCTGCACAAGAGACATGTGTGTTAGTTAACAATTTTGACTTTAACTTTTCTTTGATTTGTTAATATGACTTTGTTTGTTACACAATTTTCTTTTTCACTTTGCTCTGTTTTTTGCAGTAAACATGATTATCAAGGTTTTCAATATCAGTTGAATTCCTATCAATTTATATGTTTATTGAGATCAAAAATGTGTATTACATCACATTAATGAGTTTGATTTTGGTGTTCTTCATAATTTTCTAGTTCATTGTCGATTTAGGGTAACAGTCCAAGACTTAGGTTTTGGTTTCAAAATCTGTTGAAGTTATACCTACCTTCGAAACGACTGTGGTTCTGAATCGATGACAAGAATGTTTAAAGATGAAACACAACAAAATCTTTGAATGTTTATGATGATAATGATGATTGATGGGGTTGTACTGTAGGTTTGTGCTCGTCTCACTATAAGTTCTCTCAAATTTGAAATTATTAAATGACCCGTTCGAATTCCTTTAAATAGTCAAATAATACAATTTGAGAAATTTTACAAGTTTACAAGCAGATACAGTCAACACTGTAGCAAATGCGAAGGTTAATTTGTTTGATTTTGGTGATCCGCATTTGTTAACTGTAGCAGATGCGGAAGGTGAACTTTTGACATTGACAGTCCGCATTGACTGCTTTTGGTCATCCACATTTGTTAACTGTAGTAGATGCGGAAGACGAACTTTTGACATTGACAGTCCGCGTTTGACTGCTTCTGGTCATCCTCATTTGTTAACTGTAGCTAATGCGGAAGGCTTAATTTTTGACTGATTGTCCCATTACTCTACTTTTACAAATGCGGAAGTTTTGTTTCTTAATGTTTTATTCTATCCGCATTTGGGTACTGTTGCAAATGCGGAAGTTAAACTTGAAATTTTGGCTGTCCGTATTTGAGTTGTAGTAAATGCGAAGAACATTGTAATAAATGCGGTTGAGTTGCTTGTTTTACCATATCCGTATGTACAGTAGCAAATGCGATAGAACAAACTCCATTTGTGCAACTACAAATGCGGTTGACAAGTCAACACAACACTGTAGCAAATGCGATAATGACCTGTTCATGCGCATTTGTTGACTGTATCAAATGCGGTAGAGTAAATTTCACATACACTTCACACACTAATGCGGTAGAGTAAAATCATTGTCCGCATTAGTTACACTTCAAAAATTATTGTTACCTGCATTAGTTACATGGATGGGTTACCTTCACCCGCATTAACTAATGCACTTACCTGCATTACCTTTTGAACTTAATCAAAAGTTAATGTGATTGAATTGATTATTCATCTTGTGAGAGGTGTCCTTGATTGATTTTTCTTATGAAGTTGCTGTTGAAGTGTCAATTCTTGCTTGGATCATCTGATTTTGGTGATCCTGGACTTATCATGCTTCTAAGAATCTGCATAAGCTGAGATATATGGTATGACTTATTGCAACAACACCAACTAAAATTCTTTTTGTTTTGTGTTTTCAAAATTGAGTTAATATAAACAAAAATTTGAACTTACTCAAAAATTTTAAATTACTCCCCCTAAAGTTATGTCCACATTTGGAGAGAAACTTTAAAGTTTAAAATTTTGAATTTATTTTGATAATGAAGAGAAAATCTCTTGTAGGGATCATATCAATCTTACATTACACATGTGCATCCTTTATGATTAAATGGACATGATTATGAACTTAAAGATTGAAGGTATGTTTGTCCTCTTAAGCTCATACCTGGTTGATATTTTGATGCAAATGACTTTTATCATGTTTGATTGATTTATTATTCAATGTATACCTCAAACACACATAAGCATGAAATGATCAACCCTCCTATACATTGCATGGTAGAACTTTGTCACAACTTTTCTTACCATGTTACTTAAGTCATGAAATCTCATTTTCACTGATCCTCATTGGGATTCTTTTAATTTGATCCTTTTTCATGTTGATCCACATTGGGATTCTTTTCACTTCACTTTGGAAGGTGATCCATGATATGATTCTTTTGTTCATTCACTTGGAATGTATTACTTTGTTGATTCATCCAATTTTTGGATGTGTTTCACATTGGGAATCTTTTGGATCATGACATCTGCATTATGTGCAAGTTTCATTAGGTCTTTGCTCAGCAAAACAAAGATGAAACATGATGTGGTGAAAGAGATTCATAAAGTATCATTACCTGGTGTGTTTAGGCTACTACACCATGCATTCAGATAAGCCAATACATACCTGTACTTTGTGATGAGTGTTTCACAATTGAATATGTTTTTAATTCATCACTGCATGTATCTTTTCTTCCAAGTTGAGCCTACCAATATATCTGGTAAGTCATTTCAGTCTTTTACATTTTGAAATTAAGCACAGTGAATGATATAACGACTATAATTATATCATTTCCCATAATTCTTTTCTTCATAAAACTTGATTTCTCTTTGTGGTTTTTCTGATGTTTTAAATTGTTTTTGATGTTTTTCATAGTTTTTACTCAAGGTTAATCATGCCAATTGACTGAACCAGAAATTCAAACCTACTAGGTTCAAATGCCTTGTAAACAAATCAGCTAATTGATTTTTTGTTGGTACTTGAATCAATTTGATTAAACCTTTTTCAGCATAGTCTCTCAAAAATGATATCTAATTTCAATATGTTTTGTTTTTGAGTGCTGAACTGGATTATTAGTTATAAAGACACAGCTGTGTTGTCAATAGAAATGGTGTATGCAAAAAGTTAAAACCATAATCAAGCATCTGGTTTTGAATCTAGAGAACTTGAGAGCAACATGCTGAAGCAGCAATATACTCAGCTTCTGTGGGACACAGACACATTTGTCTGCTTCTTGCATTGCCAGGATACTAGTCTGGGACCAAGAAATTAACAACCGCCAGAAGTGGATTTTCTGTTGAAGTTGCATCCTCCATAATCACTGTCTGTGTAGGCATAGAGATTAAATTCTCCTTCCTTTGGATACCATAATCCGAGAGCTGGTTTGCCCTTCAGATATCTGAATATCCTCTTGACTGCGTTCACATGTGATTCTTTTGGATCAGCTTGATATCTTGCACACATACAAACACCAAACATAATGTCAGGCCTACTGGCTGTTATACATAAGTGAACTATCATTGATCGATAGTGAGTTTGATCCACTGATTTGCCTTCAGGGTCAGGTCCAATCTTCACTTTAGTATCTACAGGAGTTCTGATAGACTGACAGTCAGCAAAGTGGAATTTCTTCAGTTGTTTCTACATATTTGATTGATTGATTGATGAAGATTCCATTTGCTGTTTGCTAGACTTGCACCCCTAGAAAGAATGTGAGTTCCCCCATAGCACTCATTTGGAACTTTGAATGCATAAGATCTTCAAATTCTTTGCAAAGTTGCTTGTTTGTCGAGACAAATATAATGTCATCTACGTAGATCTGGACTAACAGCATGTCTTTTCCTCTTATTCTTCTGAAGAGAGTCTGATCAATCTTTCCTCTTTCATACCCATGTTCAAGAAGAAAGGATGATAGAGTCTCATACCACTTTCTTGGAGCTTGATGAAGACCATACGGAGCTTTGTCAAGCTTGAACACTCTGTGAGGGAAATCTGGATCTTCAAAGCCGGTTGACTTACATAGACTTCCTCAAGCTCTTCCATACAAGAAGGCACACTTTAATCCATTTGATAAACAGTAATTTCATGGACGCAGAATATGCAAGAAAGATTCTGATTGCTTCTAGTCTGTCAACAGGAGCAAACACTTCATCGTAGTCAATTCCTTCTTCCTGAGTGTATCCCTGTGCCACTAGTCTTGCTTTATTTTTGATGACTATCCCTCTATCATCAGTCTTGTTTCTGTACAGCCATCTGGTACCGATAGGGTATTGTCCTTCGGGAAGATCTACCAGCTGCCATACTTCTTGTTTCTTGAATTGAAGCAATTCTTCCTGCATTGCTTCAATCCAACTATTGTCTTGAAGCGCCTCTTTGATGTTTCTGGGTACTGTTTGACATAGAAAGTAGGAGAACAAACAGATGTTTGCAATACTGGACTTGCTTCTTGTCACCCTCTCTTAAGATCACCAATAATGGTTTCAACTGGATGATTCTTGTGTATTCTTGTGGTTGAATGGTGTCACCAGCAATAGTTACATCAAGATTGGAGACATTTAGTTCATTATGGTCAGAGGCACAATCATCTTGTATTGTTGTTGAATTATGAGATTGTCAACTTCTGTTTCAGTAACTGCTACATCTTCAGCAGCACTAAGGTTGCTTGCATCATTTGAAATACCTTGAGTTTCTTCTGGATGAGAGCCTGTTTTTGATTTCTGATCTCATGTGACAAGTCATCTGAGTGAGATGGTACCAGGCTGGGACCTTCTTCAGAAGAAACACTAAGGTTTTGTGACAAGTGTTTGATGGGATCAGCTTGAAGAGGAACATCTTCATTCATATGTTCATCGATGTAGGTGGAATCAATGGATAATTTTCTCTTCTTTCTACAGTTGATGAAGTATCACCTGAATGTATAGTTCATGCATCAGACAAGTGAAATTGGTCAAATGATTTAGTAAAAGTGTCAATATCAACAACCATCAGGACCATTTGTAGATTTGGGAAACGAATGTTGCTTGAATTGAACATTTGTGGATTCATCGATAATGTTCAGTCTAGGATTGAACACTCTATAAGCCTTTGAGACGGAAGAATAACCTACAAAAAATCCTTCATCAGACTTAGATGAAAATTTCCCAAATGATCCGGGTGTTTAATATTGAGACTAGACAACCAAATGATTTAAGGAGTCCAATAAATGGTTTCCTATGAAATATCAGTTCATAAGGTGTCATGTTACTTTCTTTAACAATCAGAGTTTGATTTTGCACAAAGCGCGATGTGTTAACTGCTTCTGCCAGAAGGTGATTGGCAGTTTAGCATCGGCTAGCATCGTTCTTGCTGCTTCAATCAGTGTTCTATTTCGCCTTTCAGCTACCCCATTTTGTTGAGGAGTTCTAGAAGCACTGAATTGATGGGCACTGCCTTTGGTTGCACAAAAGGAACTCATATTTTCATTTTTGAACTCTGTACCATTGTCACTTCTTATTATTTTGACTTTGAGATCAAGTTGATTTTCAATTTTAGTGATAAATTCTTGAATGATTTGGGATGCTTCATTTTTATGAAGTAGGAAGAACACCCATGTGAATCGAGAAAAGTCATCAATGATCGCTAAACAATATTGTTTCTTTCACATACTCATTACATGAGTTGGTCCAAACAGATCCATGTGAAGTAACTTCAATGGAGTATTGTTAGTGTTCACCAGCTTGGTTTTGTGAGATGATTTGTGTTTTTTTTCTTTGGGGCACGCTGAGCATTGATCAATAAATTGAATTCTTTTTTAGGAAGACCAATTACATGGTTTCCTTTGACTAACTTGTTCATATTTTTAAAGTTAGTGTGCCCCAACGTCTATGCCAAAGCTGTGACTCATCAAATGATGCTTTAGACAAAAGACATGTTTTTTTCTTAGGTGCGCAGAACACAGGTTTAAGACATATGTATTATTCTTCCTCGGAGTCTTTAAGACAACCCATTCTTCAGAAATTTGAAATCCAGGTTTCAGAATATAGCAGTGAGTGTTTGTAAAGTGAGGAATATTTTTTGTCGCAGATCTGAAACACGCTTAGCAGATTGAAATTCAGTTCTTCACAGTAATTCACTCTGTCAAAGCTCAGCATCCCATCTGTCACAGATCCTTCTCCTGTAATCCTACCACCTTCTGAATCTCCACCGAATGCCACAGTAGTTCCTTGTAAGTACTTGAAATCATGAAGGAGGAAACGATCTCTAGTCATGTGTCGGGAGCATCCACTGTCTACATACCATAGGCTATTAGACCTGTGTGGATGAACCTACAAACAAAAAGAACTAATTAGAATAAGGAACCCAAGCCATGATGGTCTTGGGTTTCCGTTCCTATTCATGATAGTCACCTCCTGGTATTTCCCTCTGAATAGTGATTTAGATGGAGGTGATGTGGGAGATTTTTGGTAATGAATTGGTTGAGTCATCTCATCAACTCTACTGAGGATTCAGATGAATAATAAAATCGTGGTCTCTATTTCTTTGTAAAAATTTAGCCTGAGTTTCATTATCAAAAGTTGGTTTTTGCTTAGGAAGGTCAAGTTTGTGTTTCGTTGTGAGATGATTTCTTTGACCCTTCCTTAAATCCTTCGAGTATTTTTTGTCATTTGTTGATCTAGGTGTCCTAGATTGAGTATTATGAAGATGAGATTTGACAGAATGCAACACAGTAGATGTTTTTGAGATGGGCTTGTGTTGTGGATTCTCACCCCCTCTGATTGAAATAACAATCAGATGTATTGTGATTGTTCATGTCACAGATTGAACAATACTTATTGAAATAGCAATTTTTGGTGGAGTGATTGTTCATATCACAGATAGAACAATATTGATTGAAGAAGCATTTATTTGTCTTGTGATTGAACATGTCACAAATATCACAATACATTTGTTTGTTTCTTGAATCAGATTTTTCTTTGCGTGACTCAACTGATACTTTCTTTTGATGAGCCACCTTCTTTTCTTTAGGTGATGAATCAGAATTAGCCCTTTTATTAGATTGTTTCACAACACTACTTTTGTTCATTTTTCTGGACTGTTTCTGTTTCTTCAACCTACTTCTCACCTCTTTCTCAAACTGGTCAACATGTTCTTTGTTACAGATATCAAACCCAACTCCCTACCTTAATTTTGATGACTGAGGGTCTGATGAAGTTTTATGTGTTGAACTCAGTTTTACAGTTGGTTTCTTTTTCAATGAAACCTTTTCTGATTTGCTTGAATTTTGTGGAGATACAATCTCATTATCAGAACTACTTTCATAGTGGGTTTCACTGTTTTGATATATTTTTTTTGCCTTTAAAACAGATGGTATGAATTTTATAAAAGGTACAATTGCTTTTACAGGGCTTGATGGTTTGATGACATTCACTGTCTTGTCTGGGCACTCTTTGATTTTGATTGGGTGTCCTAACTTGATTTTATCCTCATTGGTTTCAAAATAAACATCAGGTTTGTTTTGAGGATTTGTCACTTGTTTCACTACTGATTTAGAGAATGATACAGAGTCAAGCATGACAGTGTAATTGTCATTGTATGGTAGAGGACATGAATTGTACCCAATCCTTGACATGTCCTTTGGATCCTTTTGTGAATCCAGCATTTCTTGCAGCTTGACTGAAGACATTTGAAACTTTTCAAGTTTCACTTCAGTCATAGATTGTTGAGCTTTAGCTTGAGCTAACTTTTCAGTAAGTAGCTCATTTTCAGCTACAAGATTGTATTTCTCACCATGCAATTTTTCTATATCAGAAATGAGAGATTTGATTTTGATTTCAAAACATTTTAGTTCTCTCTTCATCATTTCTGACTTCACCTTTTCTTTAATTTTATCTGCCAGTTTATGATTGTGTTCTCTATACTCTTGTAATTCATTTATGCATTTCTTACTACAAAGGTTAGTTTTTACCTCAGTAGGCATTGCAGATGGTCCATCATTGATGTGAGCCATAAGAGCATGATTTTGGAATTGAGGCTTGACTTCCTTAGCATACACACTCTAGTCACATATCCCATCTTGTTTGATCACAAGGGCACTGGTAGAAGGCTGACTGCTTGCATGAGCTTGATTTGTCAGTTGTGGTTGATTCTGGTATGTTTGTTGATGATGAGAATGATGGTACTGTTGTTGTTGATTGTTTGAGTGATAGCTTGAATTGGGTTATGATGATGATTGACTAGGAGAGTTCCTTGAATGGTTGTTTTTTAGGAGCATTGCACTCTCTTGAGAAATGGCCACTCATGCCACAGTTGAAGCATTTTACCTTGGATTTGTCATATCTAAGTTTTGTGTTCTCATTCAGGCTCAACTTTCTTCCTTTTCTGAAGAATTTCTTTGCTCTCATGGCAATCATTGCCATTTGCCACTATAGATCCATCTCCTCAACATCATCAGAATCTAATTCTTCCAAATCTTCCTGTATTAAGTGGGCAGAAGTGAGTCTTCCCCCAAGATATGCTTCAAAACTTGCAACAAAGGCATTGTAAGTTGCTTTTTGCTCTTCTGATTTTAAGTCTTCTGGAGAGATTGGAGTGTAGTGGAGACTTTTGGTGCTTGAGCTAAAGTTGAATGGTGATTGAATGGTGGAGATGCAATGAACCCAGTATTGTTCATTTGATCTCTTGATGAGATGAAGTCATCTTCCTCTGTGATGAAAGCATTTTCAACAGAATGTGATTCTGAAGGGAATTTGTAGGCTTCAATCACTCTTGGCCCATTCAGATTTCTGCTTCGTTCATCAAGTTCCAAAGCTTCAATCTTGGCTATCATAATGTCTAGAGTGGTACTCTCAAGATCAAGAGTATTTTTCAGCATTGTGACATTTTGCTTCTAGCTTTCAGGTAGATGTGAAGCATTTTCTTGTTGAGTTCTTTAATGTTCTATGAAACACCCATAATTTTCAAGTCATTGACCAACTATACAAATCTATGAAATTTTTTTGATATGGATTCTCCTCTGGTGTGATGAAAGATTTCATACTGATTGACCAGCTTGTCTTTATTAATTTCAGCAACTTCACTGCTACCTTCACACATAATTTTGAGAGCATCCCAAACAGCTTTAGCAGTTCCATATTTTTCCAATCTTTTCAGCACATCCATTTTGAGTGCTTGAGTCAAAATAGAGTATGCTTTAAGATCAATTTTGATTTTCTTATAGTCATCTTCATCCAGAGTTAAGTCTTCAATTGGTATTATAGCAGTCTTGTACAGTGCAGCTTGAGCTGTTGATAGAGTAACAGGAATATGTGGACCCTTACATATTGAGATCCAAAAGTCAGGATCTACACCTGTGATATAATTTCTAAACCATATTCTCCATTGTTTTAACTCAGATTTGTGTTAAGCATAGGAGGTTTAGGTGTATGACCTAATTTAGAGTAACTGTTAGAATCCATGTTGATTTGTGTAAGTATAGATGTAGTTGATTTTAAGATTGATTATGTTTGATGAGTCTAACTTGTTCAAGCAGTTCTGTTGAGGTTCAGAATGAGTGTTCTTGCTATTTGACAGGAGTATTTTTGCTGTTTGCTAAGTAGAGATGATAATATCTACTACTAGCAACTTGATTATCAGATCAATCGAGTTCTATTTAGTCTGTGCGTAGATATGAAAGAGAATCGAGAGCCAAAGCTCTGATACCAATTGACTGGTTTTGAGTAAGAGTGATATTCTTACTGAGAATCGAATATGATAATCAAGTCAATGATTGAGTGGCGGAAACAAACAATCCAGAACATTCAAGCAAGAAAATTACTCATAAATGCTGTTTGTATTGATATATGAAAGTTGATAAGTTACAAAGAATAATTACAACAAAAATTCTCTATCTATCAGTCGTCACCTCAGTACGAGGTTAACTATTCTATTTATAGGCAGACAAGATGCCTTTAAAAAATGACTAAACTACCCCTGACGTATTACATCAAAATTAGTCTAAGTCTTGATCCGTATCTCTGCTTGTTCATCTGCATTGACAAATGAGGATGAGATAATCTTGATCAGCATTTCCACTTGATTATCAGCATTAGTAAGTTGGTCATCCGCATTGGTTAATACGGATGAACAAATACTGGTGCGCATTTGGTTGGTCATCCGCATTTGTCAATGCGGATGATCAAGGTCTTGTCCGCATCTTCTTTTGTTCGTCCGCATTAGTCAATGGGAAGAGTAACTTGTTCAGTATTAGTATTATGTCTTCCGCATTAGTCAATGCGGAAGAGTAAACACTTGTCCGCATCAGAGTTTTGTCTTCCACATTAACTAATGCGGAAGATAACACTTGTTATTTCTTGGCAGATCTTCATCTGCATTTCATCTTGGACTTGTGGGATTCCAGCTGAACAATCATCAATTCACCCATTGAGTTGGCATGTATGATCCTTTTAGGGTGCAACACCAATACCTTGGCTTCATCATGGTCAGCCATCAATGCTTGGTTTGGAGATGCATCTTCCACCTGAAAGCTCCAGTCAAAGCCTCCTTCTTCAATAGCAACTATAACTTGCTGCTTTGGCTTCTCATTCTGGGTGGCTTTTTCAGTGTAGTTTGGTCTGGATTGTGTTTGGCCACCATTTGTTTGTGGTTCCTTGCACTCCCTGGCAAAGTGGCCGATCAAGTTACAGTTGAACATTTGACTTTGCTTTTATCCAGTCCAAACTTTCCACTGGCTGTATTGCTGGGAAACTTCCTTCTTGTCTGCTTGTAGAACTTTTTGGCTCTATGAGTGAGAAGAGCATTTGCTGGACTATCTCCATATACTCCAGATTATCTGGATGGATACAGTCTAGGTCTTTAAGGGTGAAGAGAAAGCTGCCACAACTTTCATCAGAAGACACAAAGGCTTGAGAAGAACTTGTCTCTTGGAATGGGCTTCCTTGAGTATAGTTCTCCCTTGGTGTCTCAGGGAAGGTGATGAAAGGACCCTTTGTGAGTTGTCAGGGTAGCATATGAGATGATGTTGGGGTTATATGCTATCCCTTTCAATCACAAGAAGGGCTGAACCCATTTGATTGCTGGAGTTTCCAGATGAACCTTGCATGTTCATCTCCATCTGGTAACCACTAAGAATCCTATACAACTCTGTCAAGGTGAGAGTCTTCAGGTTCTCAGTTCCCTTGATAACAACATATTAGTGTGTCCATTGCCTCGAAGAGAAGACATGAACTTCCTTACAATATCTCTATTCTCAAGAGCTATTCCACCATCCACTAGGGTATCCACAATCTCAACATACCTGAAGTATTGTTGAGTCGTGGTCTCACCTGTTTTAAAGGTGAAATTTTCAAACTGCTACTTCAGAAGATCCTTCTTGTTCTCCTAGGCTTTAGAGTAACCCTCATACATTAGTTTCAATGCATCCCACAACTGCTTAGCTGTTTGCATTTCTTGAAACCTCTGTATAGAGAGTTTAGAAGAGTAGTCTAAAGGGCTGTCATGGCCTTTTGATCAATCTCTACTCTCTTTCTATCTTCATCTGAGTTGTCAACCACACCTTAGGGATCATACCACCTCCAGTAGTTGAGGTTCTATGCTATCCCTTTCAACCATATGTAAGGCTAAACTCATTTGATTGTTGGAGTTACCAGATGAACCTTGCATGTTCATCTCCATCTGGTATCCACTAAGAATGCCATACAACTCTGTAAAAGAAAGAGTCTTAAGGTTCTCAATCCTCTTGATAACAACACAATAATGTGTCCATTGCCTAGGAAGAGAGGACATGAACTTCCTTACAAGTCCCTATTTTCAAGAGTTACTCCAACATCCACTAGAGTATCCACAATCTCAACATACCTGAAGTATTGTTGAGTCATGGTCTCACCTGTCTTGAAGGTGAAATTTTCAAACTGCTGCTTCAGGAGATCCTTCTTGTTCTCCTGGCTTTAGAGGAACCCTCATACATTAGTTTCAATGCATCCCACAACTGCTTAGCTATTTTCCATTTCTTGGAACCTCTGTACACAAAGTTTGAAAGAGCAGTCTGAAGGGCTATCATGGCCTTTTGATCAATTTCTGCTCTTTTTCTATCTTCATTTGAGTAGTCAGCCACAGTATTGGGGATCATACCACCTCCAACAACAGCTAAAGAAGTGCTTGGTATGTAAGGTCCAAAAACAACATACTCCCACATTCTTGAGTCTAGAGACTTGATAAAGCTTCTATTCTTTGGCACCAAGTGTCAAAGTCATCAAGAGTGATTAGTGGAGACTTTGTCATGGTTCTAGTTCCCATATCAGCTTTAGAGATAGCTGCCATTTGAGTTCTTAAGTATTTTGTGTGTGTGAGGGATCTTAAGATGGTGAGATCTTACTATCAAGATCCTGGAATGCCCTGATACCAGTTGCAGGACCATTTAAAGGGTACTAGCTTACAACATAACAACACAAAGAGGAGAGTGTGCAACAACACTTAACAGATCAAATGGGGAATTAGGAACTAGTTTAGTTAAGAACTAAGAAACACAAGTATTCAAGAGACAAAACAAGAACAACACAAGTAGTTGGTTTTCAAAGATGATGTATATTTCTTTCTAGTTCCTTAAAAGTGTTTTCAAAGCTCTTAATAAGATACAAAGGACCAGAGATACTTATACTACAACCTACAGTCGGCCATACTTTGAAGGCCAGTTGGATACATGATCTAAACAACAACAATCAATATAAAGTCAAAAGGCAGATTGCCTTATGACTAGTGACTATGACATGCCATAGCTCACATCTTAATATATTAAAAAAAGAATTAAGTACATAAAGTAGAAAGTTACAGACTCAAGACCTCAATGTACAGTACCAAAAGCATGGACCTTTTCACCAACTTATGTAAAGTTGGTGTGTCATCATAGTTGCCACGAAAAGGGGTCCAGCTTTATGGAAAAGGTATATCAGATAAAGAATGTGTTCAAAAGTCTTCGGAAGAAATCTATCTTCAAGTGTTGGCTTCGGAAGACTTCATGTTTGGCTTCAAAAGATATTGGTCTTGGCTTTGGAAGATTTCACACTTAGAATATTTTCTAAGGCAGAGTGTGAAACTTCCGAAGCATTCCACTTCAGTACACTTATGCATGCATGCAGGAGAGACTTTGGTGTTTGGGTTGCATCAGCCTTATATTAAACCTTACAGTCTAACCTAGAAGGACTTCTTTAAACTATAAAGTGCCCCGAGTGAGACAAATCAAATCAAAATTGAGTTATGAGGATTAGGATAGTAGAGTATTGATTTTATGCTACACTAGCCATAGAAATTCAACAAAAGAAAATCCACAATTCTACCCTATAGATTTCAAGGATTTAAAGGGGAAATATAGACCCCAACCAAACTGCCTAACATGTGGAAAAGGACATGATGGTCCATGTCTTTAGCTTGTTTGTAGAAACTGTAAGAAACGTAGACACATTCCACGAGACTATAGAGAGCCTCGTAAGTGTTTTGAATGTGGAAAAATAGGGAGGGCTTTTGTCCTAAATGCCAAAGAAGCACATAAGAACCATGATGTCATAACAAGTACGTTTCTCCTAAACAAATTCTATGCTAACATACTATTTGATACTAGTATTGATAGAAGTTTATATCCAAGCATTTTAAAGTTTCGACCAATCAAACTCCTTGTAAGTTAGATAAAATATATAGTATAACTTGCATATGGAATAAAAGGACAAATTGTGAATATTATCAAGGATTGTACCATTCATATCATTGGTGCCTCAATGCCTATACACTTAATAATAATGAAACTTGGAGAGTTTGACATAGCAATAGCAATGTATTAGTTGTCTGATCACCAAGCACCAATACTGTATGATAAAAAGGAGATTCGTATTTTGGATCCAAAGGGAAAGAGTTTAACGATTCATGGGAAAAAAATTAGTAAGCCTATAAGCCTTATTACTCTAATAAAGGTAACTAAGAGTAATCAAAAAGATCACGTAGCCTATCTATTGTATGCATTAGAAACCAAAGAGGATAGAAGATTAGAGGACGTGACTATAGTGGCAAAGTTTCCTAAGGTATTCCATAAGTACATTCCTAGATTACCACTTGATAGACAGATCGAGTTTAAGATCAACTTTATTGCAGAAGCAACCCCTATCATCAAAGCCTCACATTGCCTTGCCTTAGGGAACACCCATTCTTTTTGTTAAGAAAAAGGACTGCTCTATGAGATTATGCATTGATTATAGAGACTTGAACAAGATCACGATAAAGAATCGATATCCATTACCTCGAATCGATGAACTCTTCAATCAGCTACAAGGCGCTAGCTACTTCTTGAAAATTGACCTACGGTCCAGATACCACCAATTGAAGGTAAGAGAAGAAGACATACCCAAGAATCCTTAGGATAAGGTATGTCAATTACAAATTTCTAGTAATGCCATTTGGCTTTGCTAATGCGCCAGCTGCATTCATGTACCTTATGAACAAAGTTTGCAAGCCATACCTAGATCAGTTTGTGATCGTCTTCAGAGATGATATTCTTATCTATTCAAAGAACAAAAAAGCACATGAACTTCATTTACATGTTATTCTTAAGTTTCTAAAGGAAGAATAACTTTATGCTAAGTTTAGCAAGTATGAAAGTTTGACTAGGGAAGTCAAATTCTTAGGACACATTGTTAATGAAAAGGGCATACAAGTAGACCCTACAAAGATTAAAGTAATTTAGAATTGGGAGACACCAAGAAACCCCATAGAGATTCATCATTTTTGGGATTAACAGGGTATTATAGAATGTTTATTCAAGATTTTTCTAAGATAGCTACGCCTTTAACAACCCTAACACAAAATAATACTCCTTTTGTTTGGATTAATAAACAAGAAGAGTCATTTAACCTTTTGAAGACGAAACTATCTAGTGCTCCTATTCTTGCTTAACCTGATGGCATTGAGGATTTTGTAGTATATTATGATGCCTCGCATTATGGACTAGGGCATGTGCTAATGCAAAGAGGCAAGTTCATTGTCTATTCATTTAGATAGTTAAAACTAACAAAAAGTTACACCACCCATGACTTAGAGTTAGGAGCAGTGGTATTTTTCCTCAAGATATGAAGGCATTACCTATATGGTATAAAGTGCGTGATCTATATTGATCACCAAAGTATTAGATAAATCTTTGAATAAAAGATGTTAAACGTGAGGAAAAAGAGATGGATGGAGATGGTGAATGATTATAATTATAAAATTCGCTACTATCAAGGAAAGGCAAATGTATTTGTTGACGCTCTTAGTCGTTCTCTGTTGTTATATTCAAGCTCATTATGAGCTAAATCTTGTTATCATCCTAATTGGATGAAATTTATGTAATTTGTGATGAACTGATGGTGTGATATATGTTATGTTAATGTTATGGTGATCTTGGGAAAACTTTTGATGGGTAGCATCTACATATGAACAGGAAGTGATAAATTTATGGTTTGTAATTGCGATTGTTATACACAGTTAAAAAACGTATGATCAGCTTTTATTCGCAAAACCATTCTTTATAATAAATATATGGCTAATGAACTAGAGATGGTTATTAGAAATCATATCACCTTAACTTTGTGATCATTTGCGAGCTCCTTTTTATTAGTCTGAGAAATCTACAGTAATTGTTACGGTTTCTAACATTAATGGTATGTTAGGAAGGAACTTGATCAACATTTCAGACATCGTATGTCAAAAGGTCACAAAAGATTTACCTACATTACTAGGGCTTTGATCTAAGCAATAAAATTAGCCTGACGTGATGATAGTCACTACGGCAGCATAATAGACAAGAAATCACGCCAGCTCATCTTTATAAACATTAACATAACTACATTAATCAATATCTTTAAATCACACCACCAATTCATCATAGTTACATAAGTGTAATCTAACTAGGATGATAACCTGTATTCCCTAGTTTTAAATCCAAACGCTTCAATCTTAGTTTATTTTATTTTTTAGTATTGTTTTTAAACACTAAAAATCTTATCAATGCAATTTATCATTTTCTTAAACAAAAACCAAATCTGATAGTCAAATCTTAAGGTTGTTGAGTAGGTTAGGTGTGTCCATGGATTGATACTTGGTTCTTACCAACACTATATTGCCACATGACATGTACACTTGCCTTTTGTGTGTGTGGTTTAGTATTTGTAATAACCAATTAAAACTAAATCTTTGCAAAAAATCCTAATCAAAATATATATTATCTGCATCGCATCAGTGATACACAAATTATTCTTTTTACTAATGTGACTTAATTACCATTGTTGATCACATCCCTAGTAGTTTTAGTATTTGGTTTCTTGTAATAGTTAGTGATTAAGAAAAAATTTAATAATAGAAAAAACAAAAGAAAAACAAAGAAAAATACAAAATGCTAGTTATGGGTTAAATGTGTACCGTGGTTTTGTTTTGTTTGAGCAATAGTTATACTAATAAGAATATCAATAGTTGATATTTACCTTGATTTTTATTTTAATCATTTTCATAGCCAAACATTCTTACCCGAACCTAAGTCCAAAACCGATAAGTCCTTTTGATTGTATATATTAATTTGTTACTTTGGAATTTTGATCGTCACTCAGCAAATGATAACAAAGTTTCATACGTAAACCTTTTGAGTGATCTATTGGTGTATTCTTTGTTAATCTAGAAATAAACCACGAGGAGTGAAAATAAAAACCAAAAGCTTGTTAGGTTTAGTTAGGTGGATTTTATTTTGAAGTTAATGTAACATAAGCTTGCTACCAAAGATGATTATTAATTCTAGAATGGGGTATAACTTAGCTAAGACATAGTAAGGGACCTTGGTTTATATACTGTTATTTAGTGTTTTGAATGGATTTGCTTGAGGGCAAGCAAAGGTTAAATGTGGGGATCTAATGTGAGTGTGTTGGAACGGTATTTGAAGTGTTTAAATTGTAAAATTAAGTAAGATTACTCATATTTATTCATTTGATTGTGTGGAATAGGTTAACTAGGAGTTGGAAATGATTTTTAGGTAAAATGATCAAATTGAAAGCTTACATGGTGAAATAAGGCATTGGATGGGTCAAGAAACAAAGATTCAAAATGCAACAAAAGGCTCCATAGTAGCCTACTATAGCCACCGTAGGCTACGGCAGAACATCAGAACAACATAAAAGTACCCGGTGTAGACTACGAAAGGGCCTTCGTGGACCACCTATAAAACTGTATTTTTGTTATGTTTCACCCACCACTTTCTCCTATAGCCACCTAGGAAGATTTAAGATGAATTTTAGGAGTTTCTAGGTCATTGATTCACCATTCCACCTCTCTCGAACAACATATTTTTAACCATCATCCATTATGCATATAAAAAATAATTTTGAAGATCATTCAAGAATGATGAGCAGCTATCTTCTTGTGATCTACTTTAGGTAATAGGTTTTAAGTGATTAGGTTTTCATTTGTGTATGACTTGTGTTGAAATTAAACTTTAGAAACCCGGTATGATCTTTTATAAGTTTAACTTGTGTTTTGATTATTTAAACAATTTTTTTTGTTAACCTTGATTTAAACATCATTTGATCTTGCGCGAATCGTATGGCTATAAAGTGTTAGTTGTTAATTGAACTAGCATTGTGTATTAAGACCAGTTAAGTCTTGATTATCGATATCACTTAATCATTGCATGCATGGAATCCTCGTGAATGATTTTCCACCAGGTTGGAGTAAACGCTTATGAAAACCAAACCTTAATCCCTAGGTGGATTACTTTTTCTCATAACAGTCTTCTTAATAAATTTTTATTTGCAATTTTTTTTCCTAGTTATCTTGTTAATCATTTAAAATTCTAATTTTTATAGCCAAGAGGCAATAGTTTAAGTAATTTGATAATTTGGTTAATCGTTTTTTTATAAATCAATTCACAACACACCGACCACTAATTCCATCAGGATCTACAACCCTAATTACCCTAACTAGTTTAAGGTGAATAGAAACACACATTTTAACATCTTATTTGATTGGTACTTCAACATCGAACACCTACATCGTACCACCACCACATCGCCACCTACCCCTACCACCACTGATTTGCTGGCCAGCCGTACCACCCACGTAAAAACTTCATTTCTTATTTGTCTTCCTCAACAAGTTTACCCACCCATTTTTTCTAGTCATCTTCTCCGACAAAGGAAGATGATTCCGACAACACACCAGACAACCAATGTCGTATACCATACCACTCTGATTTCATCATCATGAAATGAAATTAGAATTAGCAAATTAGATAGAGACAAGAAGATTTGGTTTATTATTCCTCAAAGGTGGTCGATTATGGTTGAGGGGTGCGGTGTGGTCGTGTGGCGGTCATGACGATGGCAATGTTGGCAGATGGGTTGAGCGAGAGTGGCTATTAAGTGAGAAAGGTGGGGGAGAGGAAGTATACTGATGACAGGTCGCCGGTTAAGGTACCGGCCGATATAATGGTGTTCGCCAATGATGGTGGTGGCTGAAGGTGATGGTGGGTGGCTGGGAAGACGACTATTTAGATGGGGTTTCGTGTACTTGATTTTTAGTCAAGTGGGCTCCATTGTGTGTGTATGTGTGTATTATATGTTTTTGTTTGTTAGTAGGTGATGGGTTTTTTAAATAATTCTTTTTTTTTTGGTTTTATAAATAATGGTATTTTAGTCATTTAAAAAATTTTAACAATTAAAATTAATGTCCATTCATTTTAGGAAAGAAGTTTGTTACATTTGTGCCAACTATTGTAGCACTTATGAAAAAAAATTTCACATGTGGTTATTAGAAAAAGATAGCGTTCATCATGACAATAACCATTTTTGATATATTTTTTCAAACATTTAAACTGACCTTGTAATTTTTCAAATCTAGTGTCTAAAAGTGAAATCAAAATTAAACACCACCTTTCATGTAATTAATTCTTGTAATTTTTAAAAGTTATAGACTAAAATTGAAATCAGACCTAACATAAAAACCATTAATATAATTAACATGTCACTTTCTAATAAAAATTAATGGTCTATAGCATATTGAGAGTTGAGACGGCAGTAAGAAAACAAGTTCTTAATGATACAAAAACACTTTCAACAATGTTGATGCCCGATTTCACACCAGTTGAACCGAAGTAAAACTGCTTTATACAAAAAAAAGGAAAAAAATTAAAAAGTTTGATATAAACTACAGGGAAAATGTCACAGAATAGTAACCAAGTTTCTAAAGTGTTCTAATTTAATCACTCATGCATATTTTTCTCAAATTGGACCTCCAAACGATCAAATCGAGTCATTACTAATTTTGTTATGATAAAAAATTAATGATGGAAAAAATATTGGAATTATAATTTTCAATATATAAAATAATATGAATAACCTTTATTTTTATGAAATAATATATCACTTAACTACAATAAAATAAAAGAGGACGTTAATAATATTATAAATTAAGTTGAAGAAGTTGAAAGATGAGGTGGGTGGATTCACATGGGTAGTAGTCTGACATTGACAGTTGCATCACATACTTCAATGAAGCTTTGCTTCCAAACCATACTTATGGATCGCATGGTCCCTTTTTTTTCTTATATGTTTTTTCTAATATTTTCATTTTAAAAGTGAAATGTTTCATTGAATCCTCATTAAATATTTCTTTTACATATCCACCGTGTTTGTTATTATTTATTGTAGTCAAACCCTTTATTTTCTACGGAAACTAGCTAACCACCCGTGTATCATACGGGGTTAAAAAAGATATTTAAATAGAGTAAATTACATGTATGGTTCTTATGTTTTGCAAAACTTTTGGGGTTTGTCTTTAAAGTTTAAAATTACGCATATGATCTTTAATATTTCATTCTTTTTCATCTATGGCTCAAATTCTGTTCATCAACAATTAATAATGTTAAAAAGTAAAAAAGTAACATTTTACTCACATCAACCATTCATTTAACTTACTATTTAACCTATAGTATTATTTTGATTTAGGAAAGCTTTATATTCTTGTGTTTAGAACAAAAAATATTTTTTAATATTTTATATTTCATTATTAATATGTTTATTATATAATAAATTACGTTTAATACATGAATAAATTTTTTAATAACATATTTTATTAAATGTTTGTTTTTTAACTTGTTTAAACCATCCATTTTCAACATATTGTTCTTAAAACCATTTGATATTCTAAACGTTCTTATAAAACTATTTGGTTTTCTAAATTTTTTTATTAAACCATTATTTTTCACAGCATCATTAAAACCCAATCACTTCTTTATGCATCTTTTCAAAAAATTCATTATCAAATGACATTTTTAATATTTTAAAACATTCAATAAACAAGTCTTAAAAAATATTTAGAAAATGAATAAAAATTACATTTAAAAACCGAATGATTTTTAAGAAAGACTATAATGATTTAAAAAGTACCTCTAAAAAATCAAAAAGCTTTAAGAGAGACATTTTAGACAATCAAAAGTTTTTGAGAATTATTTAAAAACCTAAACATTCTAAAAATGAGATTTTTACAAATATTTTTAGTTAATAAAAGTAAATTACATTGATGATCGTTGTAAGTAAAATAATCATTTCAAAAAATTTAACATTAGTAACCAAACTAACAGAATAAGAACCATTGATGAAAGATAAATATAACATTAAAGACTGCTATATTTGATAGTAGGAGAAGTTCTTCATGCAGAATACTGGACTCTTTGATAACAGTAGAAGTTATTTCGTATAATAAAAGTAATGATTTTATATAATCTTTGATAGTGGAAGAATAATAAACAAATTGAGATTGTTGTATACATATTATAAATAATGGTTTTATGTTATATAATGCAGACAAATACAATATTATTAAATATAGAAGATTTTTAAAATTTGAAATTTATTAACCCAAAATACTTTAATTGATTGTTACCATTATAACTTAAAATTTGTGAAATACATAATTGAATTGAAGATTGAGTTTGAAATTTAAAGTTTTTTGAAATTCTATTTCAATAAATAAATTTTAGAATCTTAATTAGACAGTAAATACTATTTAAATATTTTCTTTTAAAATCATATTGCTAATAAATATCATATGGCAATTGTATGCTATGAATATGTCATGTGACATTTAAATTTAAATTAAAAGTTGATATATAGTTATTATTAAATAGAAATAATCGATACTTAATTTAGGTTTATTCCAAAAGTAATCAATAGTAAATTTTAAAAAATTTAAATAAGCTTGATACTAAGTTTAGTAAATATAATTACATATGAATTTTATATTATTGCCTTAATTAATTATCATTATCAGACAAAAAATAACCAATACTAAATTTAGAAAAAATAAAATAAGATTGATACTAAATTTAGAAAAAACAAATACAAATCAAGTTTAAATTTGAATTTAAATTATTGCCTTATTATCGCCCTACCCATTATTAAACGAAAAACTAACATGTGTCTGTTATGTTTTGAAAATAATATCACATGGCAATGTAATAACTAAAATCAAGTCATGTGGTAAAACCTTCTTTCATTTATTATATAGAGATAATAGATATGCCCTATCAAGATCATGTCATCATCACTACAAATACAATGTGTTAATTCAAAAACAATATGAAACATAGAGTCGAATGTAATGTTTTTGTGTGTGTTAGTATAGTCATTTAACTGTCTTACGTTAAGACGGGATATCTCTTTTAAACAATGAGGGTTTGAGTTCATCGTTAAAATATGTAACTGTCGAACAATTCACAACTAAAACAATCGCTACATATAGTTTTTAAGGTTTTCCGCTTAGATTAGTTCTACTTTCAAGTCTTATATAATATATATACACACACACAAATATATAACACAAGTGATTAGTAAAAGTAAAAGAAAAAAACTTAGGCAGCAGTTGTTGGCTTCTAAAAAGGTTTCATGTATTGATAGAACTAGTATTCGACTCCCGCGCTACGCAACAGGGAAGTGAGGGTGAAACTCACGGTCTGTGAAAATAAGTATAAATAAGCACGTCATTTGTTTGTACAACCAAAAAATAAAAATGATGATAATCTTTATATAGAAAAAACAAAACATATATATGTTGAAACTTTATACTCAAAAAACCCATTGTATGACAAGTCAATACCGATAACAATATTCGAACTTTATATAAATAAACAAAACCATTGATAAAAAACACTTGTAAATTTAAAATTTTGTAAATGATTGTATTTTAAAGTTGTATAATGTAATGAATAATCAGCTTTAAATAAATACATATCTATCTATATACCTATATAAGAGTTATATAACTGCATATTTGCACATAGGAAAAGATGGATCATGTATATGGTTATACTATATGCATAAAGGATTGTAAAAAAAATTACTTGTTGGATACAATTTTGAATTTATGGATCTTAAACTCTACCTAACGCTATTCTAACTTTTTTTGAAATCCAATGTCTATGCGTAAATGTATTTGAAATCATGTAGATTGTTTATTTATGTCAAATCGTATAGCCAACACCACCGCCTGGACGAGGACATCACATCCACCGCTATCTCTTCCGATAGACTTTCCTTTCAAACACATTTGACCTTCACGATTTTTGTGGGTATTGGGTGACACCATTGATCGAGATAGTAGCGGAAGGTGGGGTGGTGGGTTCCTCAGCAGTGACCGCCTACCCTCACCCTCCTTAGACCACCGTCGACCTCATCAACCCTTGATATATGTTCGGTCGACCGATTGATAAATCATGCGTTTGGCTGCTCCTTCTTAACCTCTTTGATATCACCACCTCCTACCACCACCACAAACCGCCACCGTCGGTCACCAGCATCGTCACAACTTGGTTGCATTGGCAGGAGATGGCATTGGTGCACTGCCGGAGCGCATGAGATCGGCGTTAAGTTGGCTATATATGGCTGTCCAAAGTAAAGAAGAGAGTGAGGGCACGTGTAAAGTAGACGAGCTGGCAATTAAGTTGTACAAAACGCTCTAGTTGTTGTAACTGAGCTACAGTAAACTCACTCACAACACCGTCCTTTGTGATTAATATATATATATATATATATATATATATATATATATATATATATATATGTATATATATATATATACACACATACATATATATATATACACATACATATATATATACATATATATATACATATATATATATATATAATAACTCATAAGAAAACATAAGGGACCAATGCTTCCTTTAATAAGAGTATCAGAAAAATAGACGCTTGGCAAAATTTATGTCCTTCATCCTATCAAAGCCGGTTACAAGTTTTTAACGTGTTTAACGACTATAACAACCCAAACTCAAACTTACAAATAAGTCAAACTTCTGTCAAAATTATTCAAATTGGATTCGTTCAAGGCCAACTACGTCAAAACCTCGATCTTGGGTTCGGATCAAGATTGCTCAACGAGCCTTGTTCCCTGTTTAATATATTCAAGAACTAGGTCATGCTCAAATTCATGAAACTATCAACCTGGCGAGTCAATGTCAAAATTAGGCTAAAGGTAGTAGAACACAGCTCAAGCTTTATGTCAACCATACACATTCGCAACAGCATTACATCCTATTGCCTGCTTTGATTTATAATCTATCCAAAAAGTTTAAGATCAATCCACTTCCAATAAACACAACAAAACAATTAAACTCTTTCGGTAATGATTTGAAGATCGTAAATCTAGTTGTGTGATCTATAAAAAAGAAGGTCAAGGGCATGGTAAACATATGACCAGCAAAGTCAACAACCAAAATCATACCAAAATGTGAAGGAAAGATGTCTCTCCTCATATATGGTTCAATGTTCAAATCCCATGGTAAATAAAAAATGTAGGATGAAGATGTGTAGGCCATCCCTTCTAAAAAAGAAAAACTTAAAAAGAGTTTTTTTCATACAACATTGTTATGGGCAAGATTCTTTAAGGGTGAAAAGAAAGCTACCACAAATTTCATCAGAGGACACAAAGGCTTGAGAAGAACCTGTCTCTTAGAATGGGCTTCCTTGAGTGTAGTTCTCCCTTGGTGTCTCTGGGAAGGTGATGAAAGGACCCTTGGTGAGTTGTCAGGGTAGCATATGAGATGATGTTGGGGTTCTATGCTATCCCTTTCAACCATATGAAAGGCTGAACCATTTGATTGTTGGAGTTGCCAGATGAACCTTGCATATTCATCTCTATCTAGTAGCCACTAAGAATCCTATATAACTCTGTCAGAGTGTGAGTTTTGAGATTCTTAGTCCTCTTGATCACCACACAGTAGTGTGTCCACTACCTAGGAAATAAGGACATAAACTTCCTTACAATGTCTCTATTCTCAAGAGGAACTCCTCCATCCACAAGGGTATCCACAATCTCAACATACCTAAAGTATTGTTGAGTCATGGTTTCACCTGCTTTGAAGGTGAAGTTTTCAAACTGCTACTTCAGGAGATCCTTCTTGTTCTTCTTAGCTTCATAAGAACCCACATACATCAGTTTCAATGCATCCCACAGTTGCTTAGCTGTTTTTCATTTCATGAAACCTCTGTATACAGAGTTTGGAAAAGCAGTGTGAAGGGTTGTCATGGCTTTTCTATCAATCTCTACTCTCTTCTTGTCTTCATCAGAGTAGTTTGCCACAGGCTTGGGGATCATACCACCACCCGTAGCAGAAGAGGTGCTTGGTATGTAAGGTCCATTCTAAACAAACTCCTATATTCTTAAGTCTAGAGACCTGATGAAGCCTTCCATTCTCAGGAACCAGGTGTCAAAGTCATCAAGAGTGTGATCAGTGGGGACATGTTCATGGTTCCAGTTTTCATATCAGTCTTGGAAATGGCTGCCATTTGAAAAGTTGAGTATTTGTATGTGTGAGGGATCTTAAGATGGTGAGATCTTATACCAAGAGCCTGTAATGCTCTCATACCAAATGCAGGACTGTTGAAGGGTGGTCAAATACAACACAACAACACAAAGAGGAGAGTAACTAAACTTAATCAAACAGTAAACTGGATTAACCACAAGTAAAAACACTAAGAACACAAGTAATTAAGAGACAGAACACAAGAACAAGATACACAAGGAGATGATTTTCAAGGTTGCAGTATATTGCTTTCTCAATGTTCTATTACAAGTGTTATAAGCATAAAGGAAAGTTACAAGAACATAAGATACTTATACTACATCCTACAGCCGGCCATATTATGAAAGCCAGCTGGATACAATTGACTAGACACAAAACAAAATTAATTATAGAGTCAAAAGGCAGATTGCCTTTTTGACTTTGTGACTATGACATGTCATAGCTCACATTCTTATCTATTACAAAAAGGATAAAGTACATGAAGTAGAAAGTTTACAGACTCAAGACCTCAATGTACAGTTACCAAAAACATGGACCTTTTCACCAACTCATGTAAGTTGGTGACATTTCAGAGTTGCAGCAGAAAGGGGTTCAGCTTTATGGAAAAGTACATCAGATAAAGCATGTTGTTAAAAGTATTCGGAAGAAATCTGTCTTCAAGAGTTGAGCTTCGGAAGACTTTGTTTCTGAAGCTTCGGAAGACTTCATCTTTGGCTTCAGAAGATATTGGTCTTGGATTCGGAAGATTTCACACTTAGAATATTTTTGTTGCTTGTGTGAAACTCCGAAGCATTCTTCTTCAGTACTTGTGCAGTCATGCATGCAGAAAGAGTTTGGTTGCTTCAGCCTCTTCAAATAGTCTCTATAACTTTTGATGGCTTCTACGTTAACCATTCTACCAACAATAGTCCTCCCATGCAAGCTTGAAAAACCATTAACTTTATGATCAACATTAACAGTCTTCCCAACTAGTATATCTTTAAACGAAAACTCCCCAGATTCAAACTTAGTCCCCATATAATCCGGCCCATGTTTACGCTTAGAGTTTTCAGGATTATTCACGGTTGAATTACCTCTATGCACATTAATCTCCCCATCTTCTAAAACAAATCGTGCAATATTGAACCACAATTGTTGTTTCCCATACAAATGTTTCTTAGATTCTTGAGCAGATCCGTTTTGTCCCATATCCAATATTGATAGGAATCCAAACCGGTTACCCATTTTGTCTCTTTTCCTTGTAATGTATAAGCCATATATCTGTCCGTAAACACGTACATGACTCGCAAGATCAGCCCCACTGCATCCCTCCGGTAGGTTTGTGACAAAGATCTTCGTAATACGACGTTGAACGGCTTCCCGAATTGGTTTTCGGCGATGCATCCCTCCGGTAGGTTTGTTATAAAAAATTTGGACCATTTCTCGATTTATGCGTGTCATCCTTGTGCAGGGGTCATGCTAATCTTCTCTGTATCGTTCCAATTTTATCGGATTGAATAGTTTAAAATAGTTAAAACACATCAAATATTTTAGAGCGTAAAATATTTTTAAAGTGTTAAATAGTTTAATAACATCGTAAGGGAATGATTTTGAACGTTAAATTATTTGAATATAAAATGGATTTAAATTATAAATTAGTTGGAAAGTACTTGTATTCTTTAAAATGGATCGCATGGTCCCTTTTTCATTTCTTATATATGTTTTCTAATATTTTCATTTGAAACTTTGAAATGTTTCTTTAAATCCTCATTAAATATTTCTTTTACATTCCAACCGTTTTGTTATTGATTATTGTAGTCAAAACCCTTCATTTTGTATAGAAATAATAGCTAGGGCCTATGAGGATCACGTCATCATCACTATAAATACAATATGTTAATTCAAAAACAATATGAAACATAGAGTCGAATATAAGGTTTTTGTGTCCGTTAGTATAGTCATTTAATTGTCTTACGTTAAGACGTGATATCTCTTTTAAACAATGTGGTGTGAGTTCATCGTTAAAATATGTAACTGTCAACAATTCACAACTAAAACAATGCTACATATAGTTTTAAGGTTTTTTGCTTAAATTAGTTCTACTTTCAAGTCTATATAATATATATACACACAAATATATAACACAAGTGCTTAGTAAAAGTAAAAGAAAAAAACCTAAACAGTTGTTGGCTTTTAAAAAGGTTCATGGATAGAATAACTCATAACAAAACATTAGGGACCAATGCTTCCTTTAATAAGAGATCAGAAAATAGAAGCTTGGCCAAATTTATGTCCTTTATCCTATCAAAGCCGGTTACAAGTTTTTAACGTGTTTAACGACTATAACAACCCAAACTCAACTTACAAATAAGTCAAACTTCTGTCAAAATTATTCAAATTGGATTCGTTCAAGGCCAACTACGTCAAAACCTCGATCTTGGGTTCGGATCAAGATTGCTCAACGAGCCTTGTTCCCTGTTTAATATATTCAAGAACTAGGTCATGCTCAAATTCATGAAACTATCAACCTGGCGAGTCAAGGTCGAAATTAGGCTAAAGGTAGTAGAACACAGCTCAAACTTTATGTCAACCTTACACATTCGCAACAGCATTACATCCTATTGCCTGCTTTGATTTATAATCTATCCAAAAAGTTTAAGATCAATCCACTTCCAATAAACACAACAAAACAATTGAACTCTTTCGGTAATGATTTGAAGATCATAAATCTAGTCGTGTGATCTATAAACAAGAAGGTCAAGGCATGGTACATATGACCAGCGAAGTCAACAACCAAAATCATACCAAAATGTGAAGGAAAGATGTCTCTCCTCGTATATGATTCAATGTTCAAATCCCATGGTAAATAAAAAGTGCAGATTTAGTAGTAGGATGAAGATGTGTAGGCCATCCCTTCTAAAAAAAGAAAAACTTAACAGAGTTTTGTCATACAACAACATTGTTATGGGCAGGTTCTTTAAGGCTTGCAACAGCCGAGTTTTTAAAATGTCATCGTCCCGGCTAATACACGAAATGGCAATCACAAAGGTATTACAGAACTATGTTGTAGCTGGTCGGGGTAATTTGACCAACTCCCAACGAAAATACAAAGAAACCATCTCCAGTTATTCCGACTTTTGCTATGAAAATGCATATAAGGCGGTTAGCGGAAGTAAACAGACACCATAGGGATGTCAATGTCATTCTCCTCCTCATCTTCACAAGCCACCATCAGATCCAGGTGGCGGCGATATGGTGGAATCTCCATCTTCGCCACATCCCGGGCCAAATCCACCACCTTCTTATCCATCCGGTCTTTATGCCTAGGAAACAGCTGTTATACAACAAACAGCTTCCACACGAATGCTATAAGCATCAAGTCCCTTATCAGCAAGCCATTTGATGAGCTCCTTAATGTAGGGTTGCCCTTAATCGTCCATCTGTCCCACACGGTCCAGCTCATATCCTGGTGCTTGATGACTTTTGCTGGGACCGGCTCAGCCATGGAGAAAAGAGGGAGTGCCAGGTTGGCAAATGTGTTACGGTAGTCCTCCACTTTGTGGCCCCCGTCGATAACTTTGTAGAGCTCCAGACAGACCAAACCGGTGGCCATTGCAGTTGATGTGGCGATTGCAGGAATAATTCTTCCTGCTATGAATTTGGCTCTCAGTTTGTCAACTTCAGGGATGCTGTAATTCCTCGCTCTCATGTTGGCCAGTCCAGCTATGAAATCCATGTGGTAGTTGGTGTCATCATCCTGAAAAAACAAAGTGTGTTTTAGCATGAAGTACACGTGCAGACATTATAGAGGTGGCAGGATGGATGGGTCAACTCAAAACAGGCTCAGGTTGGAACAGTTTTTCAAGGGTCAAACCAGGACGGGTTATGTTGGGCTGACCCCCAAACATCTTTTGTTCATTTCAAAACGGGTTGTGTTTTAAGGAAATTAAATTTTAGAAAAAAAACACAAAAATATAATGATAATATGATAATCCAAATCTGAGCAAAAACTTTTAAAAAGGTCGTATGCAATAAACCTATACTTTTGGCATCTGTAAACCTGTTAAAGATCAAACCCAACCCAATTGATTCATAAGTAAATGGGCCAAAACTGACACCTACAAAGAAATAAGAAAAACAGTGGGAACCTTCTCAAATTGAATAGGTTTCATGACAAAACCAGAAGGAAGAGTCTTTCTGCGTGTTCTAGCTTCTTGATTAGTTCATCAATAACTGCAGCATCATCTATAGATGCAGAAGATAGGCTGGTAGCATTCTCATCAGTCTCAATTTTGACACCCTGTTTTGGTTGAAAGTCAGGAACAATAACCTTGTCAACAGCCTCAGCCAGTTTCTTGGATTTTTAGCCCAATCAGGAATTGGGATGCCAAATGTTTCAGCCCGAAGAATGGAGCCCGCCAACACAAAGTTAAGGTGGCTCAGGTCAGAAACAGAGAACTCCAGTGGACGTGGGAAACGCTTCGGGGCTGACCAAAATGGAGCTCCGTTACTGTCACTGCATCCTCTGGGAATGTATAAATCAGTTGCTTCATACGGTTAGAGAAGTATCTTCAAACCTAGAAATAGATTTATAAAATTGAAATAAAGATAAGAACACAAGCATTATACAGTGTGAACAGCATATGGATCTGAATATAAGAGCACAAGAAATATACACTCGAGGTAACAGGTCAGCTGGGTTGGCTTACATGTCAAAATGAGTTTTGAGACATAACATTTTCAGTACAGGTGTTTTAAACACTCATTATACACTTGTAAAAAAATGTAAATTGTTAACGAAGTTAATTATAGAAACAATATTATTACAGTAACAGTAGAAGTCTATGAATAAAAAGATTAGAAGGTTGTAGAGTTGTAGTGCCTGGCAAATGACAATTTGCAACCCATTCCTCCTTTCCCTAAAGGAAGATTCAATTAGATATTAGAATATACCCAAATCAACCCATACAGGCGGAAGTTGCTACCTCTTACACACTTTATTTCTATCATGTTTGTGTGTTTGCATGACAATAAATATATAATGCAAGAAAAGAAAAAAACAAAGTGAACAAGGGTACTACTTTAGACGAGCCCAAGTGATGCAATCTTGGAATGTTTCACATCTTTCCCTGTCAAGACACTCAAGAACCCGCTCTAAGTTATCCCTAGCTTGAGCATCACCAGCGTTCCTCATTGCCGTTGTATACTCACTGGGGTTTGAAAGATAGGCGTTGACTTCTGATGGAGTTTTCTCAAGTAACCCTTCAAACTCTGACCGTGCCCAAGTCAAACAATGGTCAATGTTATGTGGGAACGAATGCACAGTACATGGGTGCTTGCTTCTCTGGTGGGTCCCTAGAGGCACCATAGTTTTCAGTCAAGTGAGGAATAACCATCTGAGTGTTGCATTTAGCACCTAGTGTACCAGACTCGAGAAGTGGCTTCTGGAAATAAGCATCTTTGATCAACATAAAGTCTTGCATTGACATTATCTAAAGCATTAATGACAACATTCAAATTCTCCAGAAAGTATCATCAAATACGTTTTCGGTCTCTGGGCCCACACGGTTTTGTAAAGCTTCGATCTGAAGACGAGGGGTAATCAATGCAGCTGCAGAAGCAGCAACGGTGGATTTGGCCTGCCCAATATTCCAGTCACGAAACAAAAATTGCCTGCTAAGATTGCTTTTTTCAATCACATCATCATCGGTGACTGTTAATTTCCCATGAGGGCCACATGAAACACCCATTAAAGCTAAATTTTTCAAAAACTCGCATCCCAATGCACCAGATCCTACAACGAAAGACCGAGTGTTTTCCAATTTTTCTGGAACTTAGCCCCAAATACTGATATCTGGGCATCATAACGGGTGTTCAAAGGTTTGTAGTCACTGGGTTCCAATGGTTCCGTAGGAAGTGACTCAACCGAATCAAAATAAAAGAACTGTAAAACACAACGAAAAAAATTCAGACCAACTCAGAAATAGTGTACACTCAGGGTGGCATTTTTTACCCATTTACTAATGGATTAGTTGATATGGGCTGTATTTTATCTCAATGGTGTCAAATAGTGCAAATGGATTGAACGTCGCCCACAGTCTATTTCAGTGCATACAACATCTTAAATAATTTTTTAGAAGTTTTTAGTTTACTAGTGTAGTAATATTTATGAAAATTTTACAAAGACGACAAAAAAGTGTTTACAGAAAGACCAATTCCCACCTAGCCCAATGCCACCTCTAGTGTAGAACATAGAAAATATTTCAACAAGCTGAACTAGAGCGCAGCGCATATGTTTAAATAGGCAAATAACATGTCAATACTAACCTGAAGAAGTGGATGAAACTTTCCAGAACATGCCTTGACAACTTCTTGACCAACTATGCCACCAAACATGGCAGCCATGGGATTAAGCACAGCTCGAGCCCCATAAGCAAAATAACGCAAAATTTTTGGATTTAAATCATCTAATTTTCCATCACCCAGGCTCTCATTCATGGTGGTGGCAATAGATATCAACTTTTGTGCATCATCATCCGACCCAGCGACAGGTAACCTCCCGAATTCACAAATGAACTTATCAAGTGCTTGGAACGCTAGATGCAAAAGAGGAGGGCGATCAAATTTAGAGAAATCACTCAATAGAAACTCACCCGGAGTTTTAAGAGCTTCTTTTAAAGGCTAAAATTCAAGACCTTTGACTGTTTGACTTGAGTCACGATACCACCTTTGACGTAGGTGCCAAATTTGGTGGTGTCTTCTTCAAGAAAGAATGAATATGTCTGCAGTTTTTGACCTTTCTTGGTTTTCCATCATTAAGTTCTGTCATCCCATGAATTTCAGAAAATATGACAAGATCACCATCTTGGAACTCCAACCTTTCATCATCAACACAAGTTACAAGTGCAGGGTTATCGTTACTAATGGATGCAATGATGCCAGTATGTGGTTCCTCCCCATCAACATCAATTACAGTAAACTCAGGGCCGAAGTCACAGAAAATGTTACCAAAAAGTCCTCTGACTTCACTCTTGATGAAAGCAATAGGAGGTTGATGGCTGTGGCAATAATCATCAAACTCAATAGCTTTTTCTAAGTTGACGTCTGTAAAGACCACAGCCTGTAATATCATATAATAAATCGTCAGAAAATTGAACATATTAGCAATAAATCTTATTGCCAGAACAGCAGGATTCTCAGTCCTCTGTAGAAAAACTGTACAATTACTTTGTTGTTTTAAGTGATTGCATAATAAGTTAGTTATTTTAGATCATCTTAAACTAGCTGTATACATCTAGGCTTCCAGTTATAGGATTTGCTTTGGTAGTTCACAACTCTGGATTCCATGATTGTCATGAATGTAGTAGGAATTAGGAAAGGACTGTCTTGTATAAAAGCAATAAGAGGCTAAATGTGAAAACTGAAGCAACGATATATATAGTGAATTTAGTGTTTATTTTTAATTTGCAAGGCAGTAAAGAAAGAAAGTGTTTTAGAAAGAGAGTTGAAAAGCTGTGATTCAAGCTTGAATACAAAACAAAATTGTGGAGCTTGAAAGAGTATAATAACATTTATGAAATAAGTGTGGCCCAATTGAAGTTTCTGAAGTGTTCTTGAGGTAAGTTCTGTATTTAAGCTTTATGTTTTTGTGTTCTGTATTTATGATACAACAGCCCCTGTTAAAGTGTATTCACGTAGGAGGAAAGCCCAGTCACTTGGATCAAAAGATAATCTCGGCCCAAATGACCATCTAGGCCCAAATGACCCGGTAGCCCAATTTGAGTATTTAATGGGTAACCCACGTGACCCATTTATCCCTAAAACCAACTTGCAATTATTATTAATGGGGCAACTGATTTAGTGGAGGGAATCATGGAGGATCAGTTATTTTTGGAGGGGCTGATTTATTGGAGAAATAGTTGAAGAGTTACCAAATTTAGTTATTTGTTTTCTTTTATAACAGAGTTGTTTTTCTTTGGGTTTTTGTTTTTGATTTGTTTAATTGTTCTTAAGTTTGGAGACCTGTCCTTCTCGAAGTGGACGACCCTATTGCAGTTTTTTCATAAATATCTATCTTTAATTTCCTATCTCTATCATTGGTTCCATTGCCGGAAATCGAAAGCAAAGATGGTGCAGACCCGGAATTCGGAAACGACCAGTTCTAACCCTAATCCAGTTGCAACACAGTTAGCGGCAATCGTTGCTAAACTCGAAGCCATGGAGAGGCTGCAAGACGATGTGGCTGTCTTGAAGTCGCATGTCGAAAAATCCAGCAGTGATCCGGGCAAGTATGACGAGGGTGAATCCTCCCGAAACCGTGGCCGCCAATTCGACCATACAACAAAATCGAGTTTCCCACGTACAGCGATGGCGACCCACGTGGGTGGATTCTTAAAGCCGAAAAGTATTTTCGGTATTATCACATACCTGAAGAAGAAAAGGTTGACATAGCTTCAATGCACTTAGAGGGAGACGCATTAGATCTATTCTCGTGGCTGTCAACTGACCAGGAAATTGAGTTATGGGAAGACCTGACTCTTGCTTTCCAGAAACACTTCGGACCTGCCGAATTTCAAAACCCCGACGAATATTTATGTAATATCCGACAGACCGGATCGGTACAAGAATATCGTCAAGAGTTTGCAAGACGATCTTCACGGGTTTCTAATTGGCCCGAGCATTGTTTGCTAGGGGTATTTTTAAATGGCCTCAAAGAGGAGCTTAAGGTCGATGTCAGGCTTCACAAACCACGGACTGTATACAAAGCCATGAGTCTCGCTCTTAAATACGAATCCAAAATTAGCCATGCAAAATCGGGAAAGAGTTCAACCTGGCTCGCCCATTCCAAACCACCCCCATCTGACTCCAAAACAACAACATCCACACCAGGTCAGCAAACATCCCATCTTAAGCCTCCTGTTCGTATCTCTGATGCAGAAAAGCAATCTCGCTACCTCCGTGGTGAATGTTTCCGATGTGGCGACAAGTATGGACCCGGGCATCGATGCAAGACTGGCACTCTTAAGTTGTATGAACTTAATGAAAAACGGGAGGAACAACCTGAAGTTGAAACGGGGAATAATATTGACGAAAAAGATGAGGTTGCTGAGATAAGTTTACACGCAATTCTGGGAAATTCACATCCCACCACCATGAAGGTTCACGGGCTGCTCAAGTCCACCGAAGTTCTTATTCTAATTGACGGGGGCTCCACACATAATTATTCTGATGTGTTGGTGAACGAGATGAAATTACCGACCCATTCAGTACCCCCTTTCGGTGTCCAAATTGGCAACGGGGATGTGATTCGGTGCAATCAAGTGTGTAAAAATCTCACCGTTCAAGTGAACGACTTGAAGATCGTCCAAGATTTTCACCTTTTCTCTATAGGTGGGGTTGATATTGTGCTGGGAATTCAGTGGTTAGCCACGTTAAACATGGTACAATCTAACTGGAAAGAAATGTATATGATATTTTCAATTGAGGGAAAGCGATACAAGCTACAGGGAATATCAACCGGACCCCAAAAATCTTCGGCATTTCAACACTTGGCTATTGAACCTGAGGTTAGCGCCAAAGTACCTGCTCCACTTCAACCTCTAATCAACGACTTCGAGCAGGTATTTCTTGAACCCACTACATTGCCCCCTTTTCGTACTCATTGTCACTCTATTCCCCTTATACCGAATTCAGTTCCTCCTAACATTAGACCTTATCGCTACCCCCATTCCCAAAAAACAGAAATTGAAAAACAAGTAGATGAGTTATTAACAGCAGGGTTTATACAACCAAGTCAAAGCCCATTTTCCAGCCCAGTTTTACTAGTGAAAAAGAAGGATGACACCTGGAGAATGTGTGTAGACTACCGGGCTGTAAATCGAATCACCATTGCTGATAAATATCCTATTCCGAACATAGATGAGCTGTTGGATGAATTATTTGGAGCTACAGTTTTCTCTAAACTAGACCTGCGTTCTGGTTATTATCAAATAAGGGTGAACCCTTCGGATATAGAGAAAACCGCTTTCCGGACGCATTCGGGTCACTACGAATTCCTAGTGATGCCCTTCGGTCTAACAAATGCTCCTTCTACGTTTCAAGCGGCCATGAATGACCTGTTTCGGCCCTTTTTACGTCGTTTCATACTTGTTTTCTTTGATGATATTCTTGTTTACAGCAGGTCTATGGAGCAGCACTATGAGCACTTGCGAACAACATTGGAATTGCTTTCTTCTCAACAGTTTTATGCAAAAATATCCAAATGCTGTTTTCGGGCAGCCCCAAGTTCTGTTCTTGGGTCACATTATTTCCGATAAAGGGGTACAAGTAGACCAAGAGAAAATCACGGCCATTCAAAGTTGGCCCATACCGACCAACGTTCGCGAGGTACGGGGATTCTTGGGCTTAACGGGATATTACCGGAGGTTCGTACGCAATTATGGGTTGATAGCTAGACCTCTTACGGCTCTGACCAAGAAGGATGGTTTCAAGTGGTCCGACGAGGCTACCCGGGCCTTTAACCTATTAAAGCACGCTTTGATGACAGCCCCAGTTCTAAAATACCTGATTTTTCACAGCCATTCACCGTTGAATGTGATGCATCATCGGATGGCGGGGTGCTGCTTTTGATACAAGATAATCATCCTGTTGCATATTTCAGCAAAGGATTCTCGCCCAACAATCGGCTAAAATCAGCGTATGATCGGGAATTGCTTGCCCTCGTCCTCGCAATACAAAAATGGAACCATTATCTCTTGGGCAGGCGCTTCTTTGTCAAAACTGATCATTACACTCTAAAGTTTTTATTAGAGCAGCGGGTAACAACCACGGAACAACAAAGACTTCTCCTAAAGCTAATGCCCTATGATTTTTGTATCATTCACAGACCTGGAAAAGAGAATCGTGGTGCAGATGCCTTGTCAAGAAGACCACTTACAGCTGAGTTATTAACGCTAGTCCTCCCTTATTGCCTTGATTTAGCTGAAATTCAAGAAGGCCTCAAAATCGATCCTTACACGAGCAATATTATTCAAGGACTGCAAGCTGACCCATCTTCCTTTCCTGATTTTCTATGGTAGGACAGACCTTATTGTTTAAAGGTCGAGTGGTCGTCCCTGATGTTCCTTCCCTCCGCAACAAAATTCTTTATGAATCCCATAGTACTCCATCGGCTGGTCACGGAGGGTTCTTGAAGACATTCAAACGTATAACATCACAGTTTTTTTGGCCTCGAATCAAGCATGACGTACGCCTTTACGTCCAAAATTGTTTAACCTGCCAACAAAATAAGTACGATACTGTATCACCAGCGGGACTGTTGCAGCCATTACCCATCCCCAATCGGATATGGGAGGACATCTCCCTCGACTTCATTGTCGGATTACCACCCTCGAACCGCTTTGATACTATTCTCATTGTGGTTGACCGACTAAGCAAATACGCCCATTTCATACCCTTGGCGCCCCCTTTTTACCGCCAAAAGTGTTGCAACAGCGTTCTGTAAAGAGATTGTTCGATTACATGGGTTCCCCCGCTCCATTGTCTCTGATCGGGATGTCGTTTTCTTGAGCAATTTTTGGCAGGAGCTTTTTCGGTTAGCCAAGACTTCTTAAAAATGAGTACCAGTTATCACCCGCAAACCGATGGGCAATCTGAAGTTTTAAACCGTTGCCTTGAAGCCTATCTTCGTTGTTTCGCCCATGAACAACCTACCAAGTGGTGTGCTTTTCTTCCTTGGGCAGAATATTCCTACAACACGAGTTTTCACTCGTCTACTGGTACGACTCCATTCACAGCAGTGTATGGTCGAGACTCCTCCTGTTCATCCTTGTTGTTGGGGATACAAACAATGCTGAATTAGAAGGCCAACTTCTTGATAGAGATAACATGCTACAACTCGTGTACACTAATCTACAGAAGGCCCAAAACAGAATGAAAGCACAAGCAGATAAAAAACGCAGGGACTTAACCTTTGAAGTGGATGATGTTGTTTTTTTACGGATTCAGCCCTATCGCCAGAAAAGCCTTGCACGACGTCGCTGTGAAAAATTATCCCCTCGCTTCTTTGGGCCCTATCGAATTAAGCGAAAAGTGGGGGCGGTGGCTTATGAGTTAGACCTACCACCAGGATCACGTGTTCATCCCGTATTTCATGTCTCTATGTTGAAACCAGCGCGCGGCCAGCTCCCTGCTACCCCTGCTGCTCCCTTACCAGTAACTAGGGACTGGGAAATTGATCTTATTCCTAAAGAGGTGTTAGCTCACCGGTGGGTTATCGAAGCTGGTGTTCCCACCTTAGAGCTGCTAATCTCATGGGTCAGTCGTCCAGTTGAAGAAGCTACATGGGAAAATTATGAATTACTTGCGGGTCAATTCCCTTCTTTCCGCCTTGAGGACAAGTCGTTTTACCGGGACGGAAGTATTGATACAACAGCCCCTGTTAAAGTGTATTCACGTAGGAGGAAAGCCCAGTCACTTGGATCAAAAGATAATCTCGGCCCAAATGACCATCTAGGCCCAAATGACCCGGTAGCCCAATTTGAGTATTTAATGGGTAACCCACGTGACCCATTATCCCTAAAACCAACTTGCAATTATTATTAATGGGGCAACTGATTTAGTGGAGGGAATCATGGAGGATCAGTTATTTTTGGAGGGGCTGATTTATTGGAGAAATAGTTGAAGAGTTACCAAATTTAGTTATTTGTTTTCTTTTATAAACAGAGTTGTTTTTCTTTTGGGTTTTTGTTTTTGATTTGTTTAATTGTTCTTAAGTTTGGAGACCTGTCCTTCTCGAAGTGGACGACCCTATTGCAGTTTTTTCATAAATATCTATCTTTAATTTCCTATCTCTATCAGTTGTGGCTTAATGCAAGATAAGAATGAGAGAAAAAATTTGCTAGTAATGAAAAGAGATGTAGAATAACTATTTATCATACTCGATCAATAAAAAAATAGAGTAAATAAGATTAAAGTGAAGCATTCTTAGGTTAGTGTTCTAGAAAGAATAAGCATTCAATAGTGGTCTGACCATGGGTTTGCAATTAGATCTTGCTAAAGTCAAGCCATTATGTTGGTTTAGGTCTCTAAATATGTTTATATGAACTGTATTAACTAATTGTAAGAAATTTGACAGGTGAGAGCTAAACTTAGACAGAAATGAAGATTGTGGTTATCCAACTTTTTGGTTAAAACTGGAGATGCTTTTAATGTGAAGTTGTGAACATTTGGTGTATGTTGTGCAAGAGAATTGTAGTTTTCACTATACGTTTATCATTTACCCCACTTGTTCTACCATTTTACAAATGAGATGGACGCATTGTAGCAGCCCAAGCGTCGAGGACATGGAAAAGATGTAGAGAATAGTTGTGACAATAGATTGAAGAAAGAATATACTAATAGGGGCACCTCAATACATAACCAATGAGTAGAGAACTACAAGAATGCAAAAACACTTATAAGTAGGCATGAAAACTAATCACATGTGGTGGGGGAGTGAAAGAGTGGCGGTTAGAAATTGCAATCCCTAATCATCATTATTTGCATTTCATTTTGTAGTTCATCTCATGGATTCCAAAATCAAACAAAATATGTTTTTAAAAGCAGAGTTCCAGCATATAAATATGCTACAAAATAAAATCAAATGGTAAAATGCAATTTTATTTGTGGCACATCAAAAAATGATAAAATATTTAGGACCATCAGACGCAACCTAGATCAAGACCTGACAAGTTGACAGGCCTAATTCCTACAGGTACAAGAGCCACTCATCTCCTATCAGACTTCAAGGTTTTGGATTATAAGAGTACCATGGATATACTTTCAAATTTTAGCATTATACACGAGCATTATAAATGATCTTTCCCCCTAGATAGCTAAAGGCTCACAGAGCAAAAGGTGAGCTTGAAGCCTGGCACAAGACACTTTACAGGCAAGCGCCTGAGACAAGCAAGACATTGAGTATAAATAGACCTTTTTAAGCTTTTAGATTTGTTTTCGATTCGTTTAAACTGGTTCACCCTAGTTTTTGGCCTCATAGAACACTCAAGAAAGTTTCTGTGAGCCTCGTCTAGGCACGTGCCTGGGTACCTTTGACTACATAGCTTTGTTTAAAAAAGTGCGAGGCGAAGTGCTTCAGTACCAAAATCCGAGGCGCCTCAAGCGCGAGGCGAACGTTTCACGTATGTGAGGCCCTAAACTAAAAGAAGTAATAAAAATATAAATAATATCTATGTACAACTAAAAAAACTATAAATACAACCTAAAGAAACATAAAATCAGTTGCTATGCCCAATGTAGAACAAACCAAGCTTTGTGTTCAAGAACTATTATTTCAAAAAGAAGAAAAGAAAGCAAATAAACAAATACGAAAAAGTTCAGTGTAAACTTAAACAAAAGTAATAACTTTAAGGATGAAGGATGTAATTTTGTAAAAATGAAATAAGAGATGGGTTAACCCTAAAACTTAAAACATCATCGCTTCTTCTCCTCTTGGCAGCTCTCCTCTATCATTAGATTTCTTCATCAAAATCTTCTTCTTCAATCTAATCTCCGTTAAGTCTCATATCACCTCTCGCTACTGCACTTCCATTTCAACTTCATCTCATCTACTTGTTCGATTTTATACAAAAGCACACCCCCTAGCGCCTAAAAAAGAACCACAATGAACTCCTCTCCTGAGAATTACCGGAAATTGACCATTATACATGAAGCGCCTCAATTAGCCTAGCGCTCCAAACATGAAGTGGTGCTTTAGCCTCTTCATGTATCTCTGGTGCCTCAACCGAAGCGAGGCCTTTTGTCTAGCGCCCCTAGCGCCTCATGCTTTAAGCAGCGCCTCACAACACTTTTTCAAAACAAGCTACATAGCTTGCCTCTAAAACTTTTGAGTGTGTTATTTATAACCAATGAATGTGTTAAAAGTAAAAACAAAGAGAATACAAGGGGTATAAACAAGTGACTTTTAGAGCTATCTTTTTCAATCAATGTTATATTCATGGAAAAAAAGACATCTCCGAGGTGAAATCAACTAAGATAAGGAACGCACTCAAAACCACAAGACCAAATGACTGTGCTTTTAGGTCATATAATATTCTGATGAATATTAAAATCATCTTTGTATTTGGCTAACGATTCAATCTATAAGCTCGTCTTTCAATCTTATTCTCAATACTAAAACTGAAAATTTTAATATCTAGTAAACCTTGTGTAGAAATGAAATCGTCATCAGCAAAATATGATTTAACAAATAGGCCTTTCTTTCCTATTATAGGTTGACATTCCTCATAACCTCATCAGTATTCATCCAATGCATCCAAACGCACTGAAATATTGTTATGAGTGCTAACGAACATAGCCATCATATCTGATAGGAATCATGTGCTACTCTTTAGTTGTCTTTTGTAATTGTGGGAGGGGGATTAGTGTAATTCCTAGCTCTATAAATAAGGGTCATTGATCATGTGGTAAGGGAAAAAAGATATTTGTTAAGTGTTAGGCTCATTGCTTTGGCATGAGAAAGGCATAGCCCTGGACCACTTCGGTGGGTGTTATCCTTTGTAGATCTTTTGGATCATCTTCTTCAATTCAATATACTTGAGTATTGATTTCATCATTCCTATATCTAGTTCGATATCTATCATTGGTCCGACCTGCCGCACCTCTGCTCTCCTTTCAATTTCACATTCACTTTTCGATCTACCATCTACTGTCAATTTCAATCTCCATTTTCGGACCTGTGTTTAAAATCTACTATTCAGATCCAATTTCGATCACTATAATCTGCTCTATTTCGTTTTCAAATCTAATTTCATCTCATTCCGATCAACATCCAATTCAGTTCTTAATTCAGGATCTAATTCGTTGTCAGTTTTGATTATTGGATCTACAATACGATCTCTACTTCCGTTTTTTTTTCAATTTCAATTTGAAATTGATTTCAATTTCAATTTCACTTTCATTTTCAGTTTCAATTTGATTTCACTTTTGATTATCGGATCTACAGTCTGATATCTACAATCCGATCTCTAAATTAGATTTTCAAATCCAATTCCATTTGCTCTACAATTCAATTTGTTTTCCTGATCCAATTCAATTAGATCCACAATCCAATTTGCTTTCTGTTCTGTTCGATCTACAGTCTGATCCTTCCTTCCGATTTTTTTTTCTAGCCAAATTTCTCTTTTAGATTTACTGCTTCAATTTCCGATTCAATCTCTGTTTCAGTCATGGTGAATCACTCCTCTCGATTGGATGCTCACGAACAACAGATTCAGAAGCTTCAATCTGATGTCGTTGAAATTAAGGTTTCTCTCTCTCTGTGTTAGAAGTTGATCGGGTGGAATCGGCTGAATTCCGTAAGGTGTTGATCGAATGAATGAAACAGTTCGAGACGAAGCCAGAAACAGATTCGGGTGAATCTGGGATCGAGCATGACACCCTAGGCGGTTCTGGTATCCAATCTGTAGCTCAATTGGAGGCAATTGTTTCCCGATCTGAAGAACGTTGGAGTGCTCATGGTCAAGTTCATTTGAAGGCTGTCCGTTCAAGCTCTGATGACAAATCAATGGCGCCATTTAAGTCTTCCGGTACTCCGATTGTTGACGCTCGATCACAATTTCACAAAATTGGAATACTATCGGACCGATTTCAGGAACAATTGGGCTTCGGGACTGTTGAGGGCCATGGAATGGAGCTGAAATCAGCAGTAAAACTGTCCTCTTCAGATTTGGGCTCTTACACACCTCCTAAATTGTTTGTTTTGATTGCCGATTCTAAACCACCCGACCCGTTTATACACCTTAAATCAAAATTCTTATGGAAGTTATTTTGTAGTGGGTACAAGACTGCAAATCAGGTTGTTGTGGGTGTTGTTGGATCATATTTTTGTGGGTAGTGCATGGGCAAGGTCGACCTCCTAAAAACGCTCTCAGGAAGCAATTGCTTGGTGTCATGTGGGTTGTTCTTTCTCAGTCTTGAGGGCAAGACTGTTTTAAAGGGGGGAGTAATGATAGGAATCATGTGTTACTCTTTAGTTGTCTTTTGTCATGATACATAAATGGAATTTTTAATTGAGGAAGTGTATTATCGCAGGCATAAGTAATTATTAAATATTATAAAGCAACACATTTAGTTAATGTTATTATTGTTATGATTCAAGCGGCGCAGCGGAACCAACACACGAGCACAAACGATTATCACGCTGAAAATAGAACAATAAACGACACAAGGATTTAACGTGGTTCGGTCGGTGTGACCTACGTCCACGGGCTGCAACTAAGGTTTTCTTTTATTTGCTCGGTACAAAGATTACAAATACATAACAGGGTATATATAAAGACTAATTAGGGTTAACAACTTAATGAACTAGAAAACTAAACATGGGCCTAAGCCCAAAGCCTTCATAAACCCAACAATCTCCCACTTGAAGGCTTTGCGATAATTTCTAGCCCGCCATTCAAGTACAAAGCAGCCCAATTGTCCAGTAACTTCAGTATTCTTTCCACAAGTCTTCCAAGCTTCTAGTTCCCAAAGAACAAGCTAAAACTCCATCACATCTTCTGGTTGCAGCGACCCCTCATCATCAAGTACCAAAAGGGCCAGCTGAAGCTCCCCCGAGCTCCAACTCAATCATGGCTAGACACGCCAATGACTCATCCTCCATCTTAACCGATTTGGACATTCCACCGGATTCAAAGATACACTGAGGATCACGAGGATCACCATCACTCTCCAAATTCAACAACCAATCACCAGAAGAGAATTTTTCAGTCGTAATCTTTAAAACCCAACAGTTCTTTGTAACTGTACCTGAAACACGTCCCGTGCTCCCACTGTCATCGAATCCCCTGAATGGTTTAGACTTTCGAACTCGTTCACCTAACATTTTTGCTCCAGACTTCACATTTGCAAAATGAACTCTCTTAGCACCAAATTTAGCAAACCGGATTTTGTCAACAGTCATACATCCCTTAGCAGGTACCTCAACCATATACAATGACCCACACTTCATACCACGAGCAATAACCAAATTACCATTAATCACTCTCCATTTACCACCACCAAACCTCGCTTCTAGTCCTTGTTCATCCAGCTGACCAACTTATATAAGTTTTTTATTCAGCCCCGAAATCACCCTGACATTCTTTAGGTTCTATATGGTACCTAGTGAAGTAACCAGATCAATATCTCCTATGCCTGTTACCTCAAGTATCTTATCATTGGCTAATCGTACCTTTCCAAATCACCATGTTTCAGATTCACATCGTTTCCCCGTTGTCCATGGCATGAAACGAAGCCCCTAAATCCATGATCCAAGAGTCCACACTAAGTATCAATGCATCATCATCAGTAACATCCCCAGCAGCAGTGTTCAATTCTTTCTTATTTGGACATTGACTCTTAACATGCCCCACCTCATTACAACTCCAACACTTCACATTCTTCCTAGATTTAAATGAACTTCTTCCCCGACTCCTACTGTTATTACCCCGACTCCTGCCAACATTTAGTAGTTCACTATATGATGATTCACCCGAGTTCTTTCTTCTAACTTCTTCACCCATAATTAGATCTTAAATACCATTAAGAGTGAAACCTTTAGTACCCACAAAACTTGAAATTGCAGTCATAGTTTCACACCAACTATCAGGCAGGGATGACAATAACAGTAGAGCCTAAACTTCATCATCAAACTTAATTCCAACTGATACAAGTCTTGTTAAGATTGAATTTAGATTGTTAATGTGAGCAACCACTGTGCTTCCCTTTTTCATCATTGTATTCACCAGCTCCCGCATCAAGAACAACTTATTTGCAACAAACGGCTTCTCATACATATTTGACAAAGCAGTCATCATACCACGAGCCATGATTTCCTTAATGACGTTAAAAGCAACATTTTTCATCAAAGCCAATGTAATAACCGCACGAGTCTTTTTGTCCTTTGATTCCCGATCAGCTTGTTCTATTTTTGCAAGTTTTTCTTCCAGTACCATATCCAAGTCCTTTTGGCATAACAATACTTCTATTTGCATTTTCCACCAACTAAAATCAGAACCGTTAATTTTCTCGATCACAACCTTCCCGTTTTCAGCCATCTTAAAAAGCAAACAAGAAGCAAATCGAAAACAGTGACAGCCTAAACTTGACGGTTGTTCTACTAAACATTGTCAATAGACCGATTTGCTCCTACAAAAAACCTTTGCAGACAAATCTAAACCCGAATATACTTTTCTTTCACTAAACACGTTCCCCAAACAGTTGATAATAATCCGTCAAAAAATAAATAACTTGAAAAAACACAACCCTAACCTTTACCCGACGAATCCAGAGTTATTCACCAAACTCCAATCGACTGCTCAAAGAGTTTACACGATACCCAAACAGGATCAAACCTCCTTGACCTCAAACACCTGTTAGTTCTCTTTTTTTCCCGATCGAATGCAAAGAATAAACAAAAAAAAATTGGTTGTTTTTTCTTTTTGTCCTTTTGTGATAACATAATCCTAAGGATTTTGCTTCCTTCACGTGGATATCTTGTAAAAATAAAGCTTTTTATCACTTCTCTTTCTTCGATGATAGGCTGCAACATAAAACAACCAATGAGTTTTTTTCCTCTTTGTCTTCCTTCTTGTGCAAACACCACCAACTAAAAAAACTCTTTTTTTTCTTATCTCGATCGAGGCAACAAAAGAAAAAATAAAAGGTGACGTGCAGTGCGGCGATTCCAAGGGCTCCAATCTCAAACCCTAATCGCAATCCTTCTACGAATCGTCTCAATGCAATCGTAAGTTTAACAAGCCAAAAGCTCTGATAGCACTTGTTATGATTCAAGAGGCGCAACGGAACCAACACACAAGCACAAACAATCATCATGCAAAAAATAGAACAATAAACGACAAAAGGATTTAACGTGGTTTGGTCGGTGTGACCTATGTCCACGGCTACAACTAGGGTTTTCTTTTATTTGCTTAATACAAATATTACAAATACATGACAGGGTATATAGAGAGCAATTAGGGTTAACAACTTAATGAACATGAAAACTAAACATGGGCCCAAGCCCAAAGCCTTCACAAACCCAATAATTATTACGCAAAAACAATAACCCATATTAAATGCACGAAATTCCGAAGAAATTCATTAATGGTAAAGTCACAAAATCATATGACTTTATTAAACATATCAACACATTTAATTATCATCTGCAAGACTAAGATATAAGTTTCCACAATTTGTTCAATTAAACCATGTGACTTACTAGAAGAATAAATACATTATGTGCATAAGTGAAGTAAATGGGTACCTGATAGTTAGAAAGTTGTTCTTTGGTCAACTTTGTAGTCAAGGTAGAGACCAGCACAGCGTTGTTGAGCTCCTGCAGCTTCTGGGCAGAGGCTAGGGCTCTATTCTTGCCTATGTCATTTTCAGAGAAGATAAAATTGCTGGACAAATCCCACAGTTCCACCAACCCTTCATCATGCAATGTCACAGACTTTACCCCGGCAAGTATAAGATTTTTGCTGCAAGAAATGTTTTTTAAAAAAAAAGAAAAATTAAGTCATCACAAAAAGACAGCATAACTATGCATAACCAGTCTGCTGGATTCTAGATCCAAGCAAGATAATCAAGTTATTTAACATCCCTCATCCTAACATGCAAACAATTCTAGAAAAATGACAGCTAATATCAGTGTTCTAATAACATAACATGTGATACAATTTAGAGCACTAGCTAAACCCCATAATAGCATCAGTACCTCATGTAATCATAAAGAGAGGCTGTAAAATAATTTTCATGACATTAAACAAACTGGTGGTATACACAACAGATGGAAAAGATAAGCCCAGTACTCTAGTAGCAGAATATCTTGCAGCTCATGAAATACAAAAGGTTAAACAAGACCTCTTAAGCTAATTGCAATCAGAGAATCAAAAGCCCGAAACACGCTTCATCATTTATACTAGACACACAGACAAAAGCAAATACGGGCTCAAATGGAGACCCATAACAAAGAGTGAACATTACTGTAAATAAAAAGATTTCAGCTCGTTTACCTATTTCAGCACCAAGTCCTTGCATCCCAGAAATCAGCACATTAGACGCAAAGAGCCGCCTCATAGTCTCACGACCATACACAGCAAGCTGTCTGCTATGGAGATCCTCATCAATATCCTGCATATTCGCGTCTTCTAATCCCATATTCGTTACGGATGGTTCCACAACAGTACTACTGGCACTATTATTAGACTCCTCACCACCACTACTCTTCTTCCCGTCACAGTCACCTGTCCCAGCGGTGGTTGTTCTGGAGGCTATCGATGAACAAGAAGAGGTCAAACAACCGATCCGTGGCTTTTTACGCAAGTTATCAGTATTATTATCACTACCGCTATCCTCGTCACTCTTTACAACTTCAACAGGCCGTTTCTTAGGTAGCATATGGAGTAAAAAACTGCTGAAAGCGCCACAAAACCCCATGGCAACCAAAATCAACAAAACAGATCGAAAAAACTCGAGATCGGAGAACAAACACGCTAGGATTACAACAACACACAACAAAGCAAACCCTAGGTATTCCTGTTGCTTCGGTTTCAACATAATCTCAACTGAATTAACAAGGTATGATTCGATCTGATGGTGATCATTTGAATTGCAAGCAAGAAAGAGATATTTGAAAGGAAACTTACCGATTGAAGGTATCCTGCTGCAGTAGATTCTTCGGTTGGTTGTTCTTTGCTTTGTAGGAGTCGTTGAAGGACTGTTGTTCTAGAGAGTTCTGAGCTGTTGAGATGATTCCATTTGTTTCGAGGGTGATTGTGTAGCTGAAGAAGGAGGCGGTGGTGGTGTGTAGAGCTTATACGACGGTAACTAATTTGATTTGGTCGCTGTTGGTGGGCTCAGTGAGCCACAAGCTTACACAACAAAAATTACACTAATTGCCTTTGGGTTTCTAATAACTAATTTGATTAAAGGTTTGTTATAAAAAACACACACACACGATGCAGTCCAATTTTAACGATTAATTTTAGTATAAACCGAACCGTTCAATCGTTCACTATGGTTTGAAACTTTTGAAACCAACCAACCAAACATTTAAAAATAAAACCAATTGCAATACCAACTGGTGATCAGTTTGGTGGTTTCACGGTTTTTAAATTGAACCATGAACAATCCTAAATAAAATGCATGTGTGATATTTAACATTTGTTATCGGTATAAAATTTTGTTTAGCATCATAATTCAAAAGGTCAACATATTTACGTTCACTTAGTTATGCATATCTAAATGTTCAAGAGCATTATATTATTATCCTCAGAGTTCACAATATACAATTGAACCATATCTATGAAATTACAAGTTTAGAAAATCATGTTTTTAAATATTATAAACGGTTGCATAACATATATAAATATACACACACATATAAATTGTGAAATTTCATAAAACTAAGATTCAGGTTAATCAGGTTGACGCGATTCTCACAAAATCAACTTAAATATCGAACCATTTATAGAAATCGAATTCGGTTTAATGTGGTAATCTGGTTGGGTTGCTCGAGTTAGTCTTTGATCATGTTCGGGTTGATTTGGTCTGGGTTCACTATTCTAATTCAGGTAAAAGACACACCCCTACGTGGCTAAAATTTGTAAAGTAAAAATAAGAGAACGATAAAATACTCTCTTGAATTTGACTTGGTCTAAATAACAAGTTACGTTTAAGAATTTTAAAAGCTTGATTTTACTCCTTATCTTTTTAATTTTCCTCGGTTGATTGCAATTCACTACCACTGTTAGATATTTATGTTAAAAATAAGAGCATTTAGGACTTTATACATATAAGAGCTAATTATGTAATTTATCAAATGTTTAGTGTTAATAGGACTATTTATGTAATTTAAAATAAACTAATTAAATTATCAATTATCATCTAATAATCACCCACATCATCATCGTCTAACCATCATCATCTAACCATCACCTTCACCTTCCACCACATATGGTATAGTATAACCATACCTGACGACCACCAACCACCACTGATACTATACCAAAATCACACCACCACCACCACCATCACCAGCCATCAATTGTGAACCAAAACCCTAATTGGTACAAGTTACAAATTAGATTTAGTATCCATATGGGGTTGCAAACTATATTCATCTACAGTTTCAGAAGAAAAGGATAAAATAGTTTAATGTGAAACGTTATTTGGACTAAACCATATCAGAAAATATGAAGTCAACTCTTTTATAAGTAAATCATACTAATAAATATAGGTCTTAGCAAAATGGAAAAATCTAAGATGATAGGTCTAGACAACATCTCCATTGAGATGTCGGAGTGTTTAGCGAAAGAAAGAGTATAGTGGTTAACATATTTGTTAAATAGTATATTCATAACAAGTAAGATGTCATGCCAACGGAACAAGAGTGTCATAGTACCTCTCTACAATAACAAAGGAGGTGTTTAGTGTTGTGGTAACTATGTTGGGGTTAAACTCACAAGTCATGCTATATATTGTAGGAAAGGGTTATTGAGGCAAAAATTACAAAAGAAAGTCATTTTATGGTAAATCAATTTGGATTTATGACAAGGCAGACAACTACGAAGGCAATACCCATGTTAAGAAGAATGATGGAAAAGTGTAGGGAGATGAAGCAATATATGCATATGGTATCATCGATCCTGACAAGGCTTACGCTGGTGTGTCTCGTCTAGCGATATGGGATAGTTTTGAAGGAATATGGATTCCTTGGAGTATACTAAGACAGTTAGATATATGTATGGTAATGTTAAGACAAGCATTTGAATTCTATTGTATGCTTTAAATTTATTCCATATAAAGGTGTGCCTTCACAAAACCTCTACGGTAAGTTTATTTCTTGTTTTAATAGTAGGTCGAGTTAAGAGGTCATATTGTATTTCATGTTCTTTTGCAGATGATAATATGTTAGTGGTAGAGTGAAGCGGGACCTAAATGATAAATTAGAAGGAATGGCGGGTTGGCAAAAGGACAAGGGCTTATGTATAATTCAATCTAAAATCAAATAGCTTTTATTGTTACTTCAATGGAGCCAACGATGAGGATAGTACACAAATAAATATTATAGGTCAAAGTTCTCTCATAGACAACCAAGTTCAAGTATTTAGGTTCAAGCTTGTATACCCCAAGCCTCCTTGCAAGCACCTTCTTGTTAGGAAGATTCACCACCAAAAGGCTTCAAAACCCTCTAAAACAAGCTGCTAGAACCGTGGGTTTTAGAGAGAGAGAAGAGAGCTTTTTGGTCTTTTGCATCTAATGAGAATCTTTTAGAAAAAGAGGACCCCAAGACAAGTTAATGTGTGTTCTTTACAAATCAAAAGGGTCCAATGAGAATAAGGGGGGGGGCGAATTTTTAATGAAAAACAAAAGGTTTTTCCCCTTTTAAACATAGTACACACACACAAATTAAAATGGTCTTGTAACTAGACATACAATTAACCATTTAATTGTATGTACAAGTTATATAAGTCATACAATTAACCATTTAACTTATAAGTTATAATTTCTCATTATTATTTGGTGTTATCAAACTTATTTAAATAACACTTCAAATAATATTATTGAACAAAATATTCTAATAAGTTGTTCCATCTCATATGCAACTTATTTAGAAAACCCATTTTCTAAATTGGTGTAAATATTTAATTGCATGATCATATCATCAATTAAATATTAATTGGTGTTTGCTAAGCTTGTTATTGGGTATAACCCGACTTGGATCATAACGTACTAACCGCATCAATATTCTACGTGTCTTGGGCATATACAATCCTACAATCTCCCACTTGCCCAAGATTCATAGAAGATTGATGCAAGCAGTAAATACCGCCTAACAACGGTTTACTACCCTTAATACGCATGACTTATAGACATTCAATAGCATCATCTTATTCAAGTATCCTACTTGAAATGATTTAGGTGAATCAATCATCTATCTTCTTGTTACAGATGTCATGTTAAATCCAAGAACACAGAGTGATCATTCCTTGTTGATTTAACTTATCAGGCCTTAGACATCTAACTCTCAACGAATAAGAGGAACAAATTCCATCTTGACTACATACGTTTCTCACAAACACCTCATGTCATACCTGAACATACCCTTATGTGTTGTCCACTATTTCAGGACAGTGAAGAATTAGCTCAAGGTATAATACTCGGTGATATTAAAACCCAATATGTATCTCAGGTCGGAGGATACCAAATGATATTCGCCTTTACTCAAATTTACTTATGATCAATCAATAAGATTCCATGTAGTAAAATTTGAGATGCGGGTCAGTCCAATATTTGTATCCCACAAATATCTATGAACCTTGGTAGCAACCCATTGCTCTATATTCATTCCATGTAGTAAAATTTGAGATGCGGGTCAGTCCAATATTTGTATCCCACAAATATCTATGAACCTTGGTAGCAACCCATTGCTCTATATTCATCCTTATGAATATCAACCAATCCAAGTTCATAATAATCTTACCCTCACACTTGTTCCCACAAGTATGAACGACTACGAACATTTAGAGTAAACAATTTACTCATGGATTAAACATGCTATTTGAAACATTAATTGAAACATTATAACCAAATAATTTTATTCAAATAATAAAGAGTTCCACATATCCAAATACAAAATTTACAGATCAAATCCAATCACTAGAATATCGAAGTCCCATGGCACAAGTATGACCTTCATGCTTTGCCTTTTCAAGGAGCTTCGTGAGAGGATCCGCAATGTTTTGATCCGTGTGAACTTTGCGAATACATATCTTTCCCTTTTCAACTTCATCTCGTATGTAGTTGAATCTCCGCTCAATGTGCCTAGTCTTTTGATGAGCACGAGGTTCCTTGATTTGAGTAATCGCACCCTCGTTATCATAAAAGATCTCTAGGGGTTCCTGAATGGAAGGGACAGCCCCTAGATCGGCAATGAATTTCTTCAACCATGCAGCTTTTTGAGGTGCCAATGAAGCGGCGACATATTCTGATTCTGTAGTTGATAGAGCCACCACATCCTGTTTGGAGCTCTTCCATGAGACCGCTCCTCCATTCAGAATGAAAATATATCCCGATTGTGACCGAGAATCATCACGATCGGTTTGGAAACTCGCATCTGTGTAACCTTTTACAACGAGTTCCTCATCACCAGATCCATAGATTAGGAACATATCTCTTGTCCTCCTTAGGTATTTAAGTATGTTCTTAACAGCCATCCAATGACTGTTTCTAGGATTTTGCTGGTATCGGCTTGTCATTCTTAAGGCGCATGACACGTCCGGTCGAGTGCATATCATTGCATACATGATGGATCCAATAGTAGATGCGTATGGGATTGCCTTCATTTTATCTTGCTCATCCCTTGAGCTAGGACATTGAGTCGTACTCAATATCGTTCCTCTTTGAATAGGTACGGTGCCTTTCTTAGAGTTCTCCATCTTGAACCTTTTCAAGATCTTATCAATGTATGCACTTTGATTTAAACCAATCAACCGCCTTGATCTATCCCTATAGATCTTTATTCCCAGAATATAGGCGGCTTCACCAAGATCCTTGATGGAACAACAACTTCCAAGCTAGGTTTTTACACCTTCTAAGGTTGGAATGTCATTTCCAAATAGTAGTATGTCATCAGCATACAACACTAGGAAAGTTACTGTGCTCCCACTAGCCTTTTTATACACACAAGCCTCATCAGCGTTTTTGATGAAGCCAAATTTCTTTACCTCCTCATCAAAACGGTGATTCCAGCTTCTCGATGCTTGTTTCAATCCATAGATTGATTTCTTTAACTTGCATACTTTATTAAGATGTTTTGGATCGACAAAACCTTCAGGCTGAACCATATAGACATCTTCCTCAAGATATCCATTTAGGAAAGCGGTTTTGACATCCATTTGCCAAATCTCATAATCATAATGAGCAGTTATGGCAAACAATATCCTTATAGACTTTAGCATTACAACAGGTGAGAAAGCTTCATCATAGTCAACCCCTTGAGTTTGAGTGAAACCCTTTGCTACAAGTCTAGCTTTATAAGTATCGAAGTTTCCATGCATATCGGTTTTCTTCTTGAAAACCCACTTGCTTCCAACTACTTTGGAATTGAGAGGTGGTACAACAAGTTCCCTAACTTGATTGACATACATGGATTGCATCTCAACGTTCATGGCCTCAAGCCATTTGTCACAATCCAAATCGGACACTGCATTCTAGTATGTGGTTGGTTCATCTGAATCTACCACATAGCATCCATCCATGAAAAATCCATATCTTTCAGGTGGATTACTAGTTCTACCACTTCTGCGAACGTTTTGTGTGTATTGATCAACCGTTTGATCATCCTCAACATCCTCATGTTGAGTGCTAGTTTCAACCAGACGTGCATCGGGTTGTGGTTCTTGATCCTCCTTAAGATCTACTGTTCTACTGCTAGTTCCTTCCATAAGGAACTTTACCTCTAAGAACTCACCCTTTCTGGCAACAAACACCTTTTGTTCCAGTGGATCATAGAAATAATATCCCATAGAATCTCTAGGATATCCAATAAAGATACACTTGGTGGATCGGACTTCCAATTTGTTTGGGGTGGGAGTCTTAACGTAAGCCTCACAACCCCAGACCCTTAAGTATGATAGGGATGGAACTCTTCCATGCCATATCTCAAAAGGTGTCCTTTCCACCTTTTGGTTGGGGCCATATTTAGAATACGGGCCGCGGAGAGCAAAGCGAAACCCCAATATGATAGAGGTAATGTGTCTAGCCATCATAGATCGAACCATATCCAATAAGGTTCGATTCCTCCTCTCAAACACACCATTATGTTGTGGTGTTCCAGGTGGACTGAGTTGTGAGACAATACCACAACTCCTAAGATGATCTTGAAAAGCATCATTTAGGTATTCACCTCCTCTATCGGTGCGGAGAACTTTAATCGACTTGTTGAGTTGATTTTCTACTTCATTCTTGAAGATCTTGAACGTTTCAAAAGCTTCATCTTTGTGCCTTAATAAGTACACATACCCATAGCGACTATAATCATCGGTAAATGTAATGAAGTATCTTTCACCATTCCTAGTCATTGGTTTAAAAGGACCACATACATCCGAATGTATGATTCCTAGTAAATCTTTTGCCCTTTCGTTAGTTCCACTAAAGGGTGCCTTAGTCATTTTTCCTTGTAAACAAGATTCACATACATCAAATGAATCACATTCATCATTTTTAAAAGACCATTCTTTTGAAGTGTTTGTATACGTTTCTTATTTATAGACCAAGACGACAATGCCAAAGATAGGTATCACTCAAATCCAACTTGAGTTTCTTGGTGTTAGTATGGTACAATGAACTATTTAAAGCATTTTCATGAACCAATTCATAAATACCATTAATGGGAATAGCTTTAAAATAGAACATATCATTTAAAGAAACATGAATATCATTTTCAACAAAAGATAATACATAATCATAATGTCTTAATTGGGATACAGAAAATGTTCCTAGTCAGACTAGGAGCATAAAAACATTCTTCAAAATAACATCCAAGCCACTTGGAAGTTTTAGGATGTAGTCCCCACGAGCTTCAACTTGGACTTTGGTTCCATTGCCCATGAAGAGACTAACATCCCCTTGAGTGAAGTCCCTACTTCTTGTGAACCCCTGCAACAAATTGCAAATATGAGTTCCACATCCGGTATCTAATACCCATGTGTTAGAAGATGTAACATAAGATCAATATGAATCGTGTATATTGTACTTGAGGTCTGCCCGACATCCCTCTTTGCTTTCAACTCTTGGAGATGGACAGGACAATTCCTTGCCCAATGTCCAATCTCTCCACACTTGAAGCATGGGTCATTAGTTGCAACCTTTTGCTTCTTCTCTTGTGGTTTGGGTGGCACCCTTGCCACCCCTTTCCCTTTTCCCCAAACGGGTCCCTTACCCTTGGCAACCTTTGCCTTGGGTGCGGGATGAGGCCTTTTTTTGTTCCCACCTTCATGGATGGTGAGAACGGGTAAAACCCTTTTACCCATGGCCGCCTCGGTCGTTTTAGCATTGAGTGAAGCTCACCAATGCTCTTGTCCCATGCATTCATGTTGTAATTCAACACAAATGTCTCGAACTTCTTGGTAAGGCCATTAAGGATCAAATCCGTGGCCAATTCCTTCGAGACGGGACAATTAAGCCTCTCGAGGCGGTCAATGTGACTTTTCATCTTAGTACATAAGATGAAACTGATTGGTTGTCGTCCATACGACATGCATGGAGTGCTCGAACCGTTTCGAAGCGCTCAACCCTTGCTTTTGTTGGAACGTTTCCTTCAGGTGGGTTATCATGTCATAAGCTCCGTGATGTTCATACTCCTTTTGGAGATCTGGAGTCATGCTCGCTAGCATGAGACAAGACACTTGGACGGAGTCCTAAGTGTACTTCAGCCAATCGTTGTAGGCCTCCTCATCATCCTCAGTAGGCTGATCAGGGACAGGATCGTCTAAAACATATGATCTTCTCTCTTGCTTGAGAACAATTCTCAAGTTTCGATACCAATCAATGAAATTATTATGATTTAGACGTTCCTTTTGGAGGATCGCTCGTAATGATTGGGTGGATGCAGAAGAGTTATCCTGATTGTCATTATTGGTGGCCATCTACAAAATTTAACAAAGATCTATTTAGTATTTTCGATATTGCTATTTTTAATAATTAATGCCTTTTAAGGTCATTTTTATATTAAAATCTAGAACCCAACATTACATTTAAATTGTGGTTAGGTGACCTTTATCCCACGATTTAAATTAATAAGGTGGTCAACGATTGACGGTTGCAACCATTTGCAACTTCTAGAGGTATGGGATCGACTTTAAACATGATTGTAAAGTCGGCATGTTAATCCCATCAACACCATTTGGAACCCATATTAGGTGATCCATTTAACATAGTTTGCAAATCAAGTTACCCTACTTGCACACACGTGTGAGTTTACCCACATAAGTGGTTAGGTGACCTTTATCCCACCAATATGGTATCCCCACCTTAAATCACAAGTTACCTCTAAATGGTTAGGTGACCTTTATCCCATTAAGAGTTTCCAAATGACTCAAGTGTTGTGCAAAAGGACAGTGTTAAACTTGTTTGTCAAAAGTTTAAGATTTCATAATTCTAGTTAGAAAACTCTATGTACTTGTATTTGCATGCTTTCAAATACAAGATACCCTATGGTCCTTTTAATAAAACCCATTTTATTACGAACATTAATCCTTTTAATAACCATTTATTAACACTTAATGATTAAGAACCATTTTGTATTAGCTTGTTAAGATCATTTATATTAAGATTGTCCACCATATCCAAATATCATACAATCATTCATAAAATCACAATGAAACAAGCATAATATAAACAACCACAATGTGCATAACCATAGCTACTATTGTGACCACACTTGTTTGCCATCACAAGTGTGGTCATTAGGTCTTTCCTAAGGGTTGAATACAACACAAAATTGAGGTCTTCATAGACCCCCACTTGAACTTGCATCCATATGCTTTAAGTCCTTCTTTTGTGTCTTCCTCTTGAGCTTCCTTCCTGAGCATCTTCTTTTACAAAATATATATCCTAATACATATTTTCTAGTAAAAGAAAAATACTCCTATATATTATTACATCCCAATGAATAAATAGACAAATTACATTTTTAAAGAAAGCACAAATTAATATACAACCCTATTGAATAAACCAAAACCAAACATCCAAACAACACAAGGCCAAAAGCTAGGTTATGCACCAATATGAACATTCATCATATCATCCAAATATAACTAAGAATCCCCATTAAAACCCACGATTTTTAGCCAACATAAACTGAAAATTCGGGTTTCAAACATTGTCCAAACAATATACATATCATCATACATATCTTTCAAGGTTTAATCACAAGCATGTGTGATATAACCTTGAAAGCTTGGGGATTCAACATACAAGAACATTTCAGCCCTTAAAAGGGTTATCAAATCCCATAAAACAAAATTTTTAAAGGATACTAACAAGCATGCTATCCACATAACCGGCTCTAGATGCCATTTGATGGGTTTGTAAGAGCATAAAATCATAGTTTAACCTCTTAAACATTCTGAAAACGCAGCGGAAAGACAACATTATAAACTTGTTTATAAGCTGAAAAATATGTTCATTAGGTGACCATATTAATGTATAAAACAAACCCATATATCAAAGGATCATTATATGTGAATATACATGCTATGTGAACATAAAACAACATATATGACAGCCACAAAGGGCTGCCATAACTACCTTCTCAAACAGCCTTCAAAAGTCGACAGAAAAGGTAGGAAAGATGCTGAAAAATCGGCCAAAACTTCAAGGTTAGAAGTCCTCAAGCTTGTATACCCCAAGCCTCCTTGCAAGCACCTTCTTGTTAGGAAGATTCACCACCAAAAGGCTTCAAAACCTCTAAAACAAGCTGCTAGAACCGTGGGTTTTAGAGAGAGAGAAGAGAGCTTTTTGGTCTTTTGCATCTAATGAGAATCTTTTAGAAAAAGAGGACCCCAAGACAAGTTATGTGTGTTCTTTACAAATCAAAAGGGTCCAATGAGAATAAAGGGGGGGGGGGCGAATTTTTAATGAAAAACAAAAGGTTTTTTCCCCTTTTAAACATAGTACACACACACACATTAAAATGGTCTTGTAACTAGACATACAATTAACCATTTAATTGTATGTACAAGTTATATAAGTCATACAATTAACCATTTAACTTATAAGTTATATTTCTCATTATTATTTGGTGTTATCAAACTTATTTAAATAACACTTCAAATAATATTATTGAACAAAATATTCTAATAAGTTGTTCATCTCATATGCAACTTATTAGAAAACCCATTTTCTAAATTGGTGTAAATATTTAATTGCATGATCATATCATCAATTAAATATTAATTGGTGTTTGCTAAGCTTGTTATTGGGTATAACCCGACTTGGATCATAACGTACTAACCGCATCAATCATATCTACGTGTCTTGGGCATATACAATCCTACAACATGAGTAGGGACTGTAAGAAGCCAAGGTTGAGGGTTCTGGGGTGAAGAAGACTGGAGGTGAAGGACCGAGGGCGAGTGCCAGAGCATTTACGATGACGCAGGAGGAGGCTAGGACGGACCCTGATGTTGTGTCAGGTACGTTTCTAGTGAACAAACTTTAGCCTCTGTGTTATTCGATTCTGGTGCTAGTAAAAGTTTCATTTCTCTTGCTTTCTATGCTAAATTACCTGTTAGTAGTAAGAATATAGATGCGCCCTTTGATGTAGAAATTGCCATAGGTAAGTCTACCAGGATCTGAGATGATAGAAGGATGTGATGTGGAATTAGAAGGTCACAAGTTTCCTGTTAGACCATTCGTGATGACCTTAGGCGGGTTTGATGTAGTCCTGGCAATAGATTGGTTAGCACACCTGACGGGAGTGCGGTAACTGTTTATGGTGATCGAGTCACGACGATTCCGAAAGTGATTTCGATGCCAGTGGCGGGAAAGTGCATGAGGCGTGGATGTAGTGCCTACTTGGCTTATGTAAAGGACGTGGATACACCAAAACATAGTTATCCATGTCCCGGTTGTGTGTGACTTTCCATATGTGTTTCCCGAAGACTTACCAGGAGTGCCACCTAACCGCGAGATCGAGTTTCAGATTGATCTGATACTGGGTGCCCAACCTGTTGCCAAGGCACCGTATCGGTTGGCTCTAACTGAGATGAAAGAGTTGATGGAGCAATTGCAAGAACTGCTTGATAAGGGGTTTATTAGACCGAGTATCTCTCCTTGGGGTGCTCCGGTCTTATTCGTGAAGAAGAAAGACGGTAGTATGAGGATGTGTATCGACTACCATGAGCTGAGTAAGTTGACAATAAAGAACCAATACCTGTTACCAAGAATTGATGATTTGTTTAATCAGCTTCAAGGTGCCAGTTGTTTTCGAGGATAGACCTTCGATCGGGCTACCATTAGCTAAAGGTGAAAGAGCAGGATATTCCTAAAACAGCTTTTCTCATGCGTTATGGTCACTACAAGTTCCTCGTTATGTCATTTGGTTAACCAACGCGCCAGCTTCTTTTATGGACTTGATGAATCGAGTGTGTCGGCCGATGTTGGATAAATCAGTGATTATGTTTATTGATGAAATCTTGATTTATTCCAAGAGTAAGGAGGAGCATGCAGGTCATATTCGAGAGGTGATGGAGACGTTGAGATGGAGAAGTTGTATGTTAAATTCTCAAAATGTGCATTCTAGTTGCACGAGGTTCAATGCTTGGGTCATGTGGTGAATCCTGATGGGATTATGGTGGACCCGGCAAAGGTGGAGGCAGTGATGTAATGGAAGTCTCCAAAGACGCCATCCAAGATTCGTAGTTTCTTGGGTTTGGCAGGCTACTACAGAAGATTCATTCAAGACTTCTCTAAGATCACTTCTCTACTAACCAAGTTGACCCGGAAAGATGTAAAGTTCGTATGGGGTCAAGCTCAAGAGAAGGCGTTCGAGGAGTTAAAGGCGAGGTTGACTCAAGCTCTTGTTTTGTCATCATCCGATGGAAGTGAAGATTTGGTGGTTTATTCTGATGCTTCCTACTCAGGGTTGGGTGTGTGTTAATGCAGAGAGGAAAGGTTATAGCCTATGCATCCGACAGTTGAAGGTTCATAAGGTCAATTATCCTACTCATGAATTGGAGCTAGTAGTCGTGGTCTTGCGTTAAAGATTTGGAGGCACTACCTTACGAGACGAAGTGAACCATATTCACTGTGCAGGATCAGTGTTTGTCACTTAAACACAAGGTTTTCTCTCAAACTCACCTAGAATCACACTCGGGTAAGAATCAATAAGAGTTGATCATAATATGAAAAGTAACTAAGAACACAGAAAGATAATTTCAAGATACTTTTATATATTGATTCTCAACTCAAGATACAAAGACTCTTACAAGCAGATGATCATTTCTATGAGTTACAAGGAGAACCTATATATAATACTATCTACAGCCGGATATACTTTGATACCAGCTGGGATCCTTTAGCTAAAGTCTATACTACAAGACTATATTTAAGGTATCTTAGATAAAGTTTTATCTAAGATTTGGTAGTCAGGACATGTCCCTGACTTACCTTTTGTTACCAACTAAAGATGGCAACTGTACTATCATGAAAAGGTAAACAGCGGAATAAAGTATGGTCAACAACATGGTTCTTTAGGAAGAAGCCATGTTGTATCAGAAGTCTACAGCAGAGTGTCAGAGACCATACTTGTGTCCACTGGTTATAGCAGCGTCTTCCGAAGGTTAAATGGCTTCGGAAGAGTAAGTACTTCTGAAGCCACTTTATACTTCGGAAGAGGCTGCTTCTTCCAAGACTTGGAGACTTCTTCTATTTATCATACTTCGAAAGTGGTCTTTACTTTATTCTTCTAGGTCTTGAACTTCGGAAGTATGCATTTGTCTTCGGAAGTAGAGTTCTGTCTTCGAAAGTTGGACTTTTCCTTTGTCTTCGGAAGAACTCTACAACCTTCGGAAGTTCCATGACAAGCTTTGGAAGCCTTTGCATGCAGCATCAAAATAACTTAAGTGATCTAGTTTTGGTTGCATTAGCCTTCTTCTTGATCCAACAAACTCCCCCTAGGCTGATGCTACCAAAACTTCACTTACCTCGACTTCCCAAAACTTTCAGCACCAAGGAGAGCAAATATTTGTCTGTCTCCTTGTTCTTCCCTGATGTGGTGCTGAGAAGCTTGTACAGATCCTTGGTAGACAGGAAATCCAGTTGTCACCTTGGATAACATGTACCCTTTGTTGTTGCCCTCTGAAAAGAGTTGGTTGATGGGAGTTGTAATCATATTCCCATCAAACTATAGGTTCCAATTCAGGACCTTCCACCATCTGTAGAAAGGCAGCACCTTTGGTGGGAAATCTGTCCTTGTCTTCCTGTCTTCTCAACTTCAACTCTTCTAAATCTTTGCTTTTGCAGTTAGCTCAGCCAAATGAAGACTGCTGAGATGATTTCTGACGAGTGCAACAGTTTCAGAGTTGGAGGGGTTGGAGAATGGTTTCTCTGCTAACTCAGCAATGTCAAATCTATGGAGTGTAACAGAGAGGTTGCATTGAGTCTGTTGATTTCACCATTCTCTCTTTCCACAACAAAGTTGTGAGAAGGTTCATCGAACCTCCACTGGATTATCTTCTTTCTAGGCACAAGAGGCTGACTAGGAATCTTGTCCTCTTTTCTTGTATCCAGCAGAGTCACCAGTTTCCTTCTGAGCTTCTTTTCTTTCTCATTTAAAGAGTCTTAATTGAGGCCCAAAAGTCTTGCAGCCTGGTCCAAAGTTCCTCTAGGAAATCAAGGAATTTGTGTCTTATGAGGGACTTGAAGATCCGTCTACATAGGTAATGTTAACGGAGTCTTCTACACAGGAGACTTCGCTCAAAGTGGTGCAATTAGTGAGCTTCATCTTGATTGCCTTAAACTCCTCAAGGGAGAGATGTTGAGAAGGCTGAAGGGATGGTTTGGATGGTAATTGGGTAGTTTAGGTTCAGAGGTTCTGGCTAGTGTTTGGGTTGGATTATGGGAAGTTTAGGAAGTTGAGGTGAGGGAGTAGTAGTGGGTAGTGATGTGGTTCAGGGGTGAAGGGTTCAGGTTTAATGGTGAATGATGAGGGTGAGGGTTCAAGTTGTGGTTGGGTAGAAGCAGTGAGGGTCATCCCTTTTACCCTTCTATACATCTCTTTCCTTTTCCCCAACCGGATGTCAGCCTTAATTTCACTGACAATCCGTTGGAGTGTCCTTTCAGACATAGGACCCACCTGCCTACCAGAGAAGCCATGAGCCCGAAGATAGTCCTTCATCCAGGCTTTCTCAGTAAGCTTCTTGGAGGCAGTGACCCTAGCCTCTTCTTCTTTCTTCTTCGTCTCTCTGGCCTTTTCTTTTGCAGCCTTCTTCCTTTCTTTCTCCATTAGATCCTGCTCTTTGTCGTAGAGCCAGAGGATCGTGTCATCGTTATGTGGAGAGAGTTCTTGAAGATCAAAGCCTCTGGAGAGTAGGAAGCTTATCCTGTGTCTCCTCAGCTGCAATTCATCCCCCTCTTCTTTTCTTTTCCTTTTCCTCTAAGGCCAACCTGGCTTCTTCTTCAAGTCTCAGCCTGGTTGCCTTCTCCAGATCCATCAACTCCTCTAATGGTAGCAGGAGTGTTTCTTCATTGGCAGCTCCTATTTCAATGAGCTGGTCAATGATCTGTTCTCTTCTTTTATTGATGACAACCTCCTGATTGGAAGCAGCTGCTTTTGTGCTAGCAGCTAGCAACTTTTCAGTCTGAAGTCTTCCTTTCTTCTTAAGTTTCTCAGTCTTCTCCTCTTCCTGAATTTCTTCCACAGTCATCTTCCTTTTACCTTTATCCTTTGAAGATCCTAACTGTGGTGGTTCTTGGAGAGAGGTTTCTGATTGTGAGAGAGTCAGAGATGGTGTCTGAGAAGGAGGTGCAATTGGAAAGTCCTTGCTGCTCATTTTAAATGCCATTTCCAGGATAGCATCTGTGATGATCAGTTCCTCGGACATTTTAAACAGTCCTTCCGCAGCTTCCATTTCAGCTTCGGAAGATTCAGCTTCGGAAGATTCAGCTTGTTCTTCCGAGGCTTTAACTTCAGCTTTAGAAGTTAAAGGAGATGCAGATTCTGTCCCAACTGTTTCAGTTGTTGGGCCATCAGTTCCCATTTCCCCTTCGAATTGAATCTTAGGTTCCATGAGGACCTTAGGTTGACCAACTTCTTCCACAGTGGTAGAAGGTGCACTCAGCCTTTGAAGTTCTTCTGCTCCAAAGTAGATCATTGCAGCATCATGACTTGGTTGCTCAAAGGAAGATCTTAACAAAAACTTGGTGAAGAGTATGTAGAGATCTTGAGCATCCTTGGATCAATCTGCAGAGTGACTAGAGATGTTTCAGGCGCAAGATGATGGGAGAGGAAGATGTTTTAAGTGGAAGGCCGACTCTGTGGTTCCTTGTGTGTTTGTCTTTGAACATTCTCCCCCTTTTTGGTAGCATCATCTTGAGAGCTAGATGAGCTGGAGGAGGAAGTCAGGGAGACCTAAATAGGTACATGCCTAATAGACCTCTCTGTCTATTTCTCAGCTAGTTGAGCCTTGAGATTGTCAATCTCAAGTTGCTGAGTGGCAAATCTTGCCTCTAAAGTCCTAACCTAAGATTCCAGGTTTGAGACTTTAGAAAGAAGATCTTGAATGAGGAGTTTCATGCTTCCCTCATCTTCTTTCGAAGAATCACGGGGAGATGAGGTAACATACCTAGTATGTTCAGCCTCACCACCAGATGTGGTTTCTTGGCACCCTGGTTTCCCATGCTCAATGATGTCTCTTTCAGAGTCATCAAAGGGCTCGGTTGCCGTAGATTCAGTCTGAGAAATGTTACCGCTGTCCACAAGGTCCATTGAGGCACCTCTGTAGTGGCAGCTGAATCTACATGAGTCCCCTCCACATCAGTGGGACTCACCTCAGTTGGTTGCTGATGAGGGCTAGAGATAAGGGATTTCTCCCGGCTCTGTTGATCTTGGAGAGGGTGTTGTAGATCAACTTCATTTCCATGGAGAGATGTTATCTCTTCATCAGTTTTAAATAAAAGGTCAGTGAAAGATAGGATGGGTAAACCTACTGACCCGGGACTTTGGTCAATGTCTACAGGCATGAGCCTCTGGTGGGGCTGTCCCTTGTTGGCTGCTCAGGAGAGTATAAGGACTCATCCTGAGGGCTTTCAGCTTGGGTTGTGGGCTCATGGGTCTGAGACTGAGGAGACTCAAGACCCAAATTAAGGTCAAAAGAAAAGGATGGAGAAACCTCTGACTGAGTGGGAGCCCATGTTTCCACTCGAGTCTTTTTGGATTGAACAGGAGGGGCTTGTTCAATCAGAGTAGATTGAACAAGGGTTCGTTTGGGCGTCTCTGATAAGTGATGGTGATGGGTGAGAAGGTAGTGTTGGCATAGTGGGGGTAGTTGCTGGTGTGTGGTTCATCACCTGTGGGGTTAACAGGGATGTCACCAGGAGCGTTGGCTCAGTCATACCTAAAAAGTGCAGTATCTCTTCCTGTGAAGTTGGTGGACACTCTCTTCAAAGTCTTGAAGATGGTCGGCCTCATCTGAGGAGCAATCAGAGCAGCTGCACAGACAAGCATGCTCTAGTCTAGCTCATAGTTGATTATATGCTAGAGAAACCTGGGATACATGAAGAATGTGTCCTTCTGATGATTTCCCATGAGGTTAGTCAGCACAAATCTTGAATAGTTGAAGCGGAGGCGTTTTACCAACCCATGAACAAGGCACCCAAGTTCAAATGGGATTTGATCCCATCCTCCGGATTTATTCGACAAGTAGTGAAGGACCACGTGTAGTAGGAACTTCCATTTGTACGAGAAGTAAAATTGTAGACAGTTGACCTGCTAACGTCTCCTCCATATCCCATTTGGAGATAAGAATCGTCCAAGTTGCTTTGGGGATTCCGTTGGAGCGCCCTCATCATGAAGCTCTAAATGCTCCCTGATGAGCTGTTCAGAAATGACCAACTCCTGGCCACAGATGCTCGATCGAATGACACGAACCCCGTTTAGGGTTTCAATCTGACCATTTGCCCAAAATTCAGACATGTGGTTTGAGTAAATTGTGGGGTTAACAGTCAGAGCGGTGTAGTAGAAGATTGGGTTAGGAAGAGATGATATCTGAGAAGTCAGCATCTCTTGATGAATCAAGAAGTGCGACTTGGTTGTGCTGAGGGTTGAAGGCCATTTGGAAAGTTGAATGGGAATGATTTGAGCTGGGTAAAGATGAGTAGGAGAAATTTCTGGGGCTGTAAAGTTTGCAAGTAAAGAGTGAAAGTGAATAGTCGAGATTATTTAAAAGATTGTGGAGAGGCGGTAATGGGGGTTAGGATAAGGTGATGTGATGGTTTAGTGTATGAAATGACAGTGGCGGTAAGGTTAAAAACCAGTTAAATAATCCGACATCATTAACAAAATCTTTGCTTTTTACAGTGTGGGGCCCAAGAATTTTACGTTACACAGTGAGATCTCTCTTCCGAGTGTAAAACATTTCCGAAGGTAACTTGTCTTCCGAAGGCAATTCTTACTTCCGAAGCCAATTATATGCTTCCGAAGGTTAGAGTTGCTTCCGAATAGAGAATTTGTAAGTTTCGGAAGTAGATCTGATATGCAATCAATCGCTTCTTCCGAGACCAAAATCTTCTTTGAGAAGAAAGTTATCCTTTGAGAAATTATGCTTCGGAAGATATGAGAGTGTCTTTCGAAGGTTAATCTTCTTCGGAAGGAATTTACACTTAGAAAATTTAGAGAGAAATTTCTTGTAACAGGGCTTAAATTGTATTGACACAAGACTTACATATTAAAATAGTTTTCAAAAGAGATCAGATTAGTCAATGTTTATCATCCCAATAGCTAGTATGAGATACTTAAACCTTTGTTCATCAAAAGCTTTGGTAAACAAATCAGCATATTGTTCATTTGAATTAACTTTGATTAACTTGATTAGATTTTTCTCATGAATGTCTCTAATGAAATGATACCTGATGTCAATGTGCTTAGTCTTGGAGTGCTTCACCGGATTTTCAGTAATGGAGATGGCACTTTTGTTGTCAATATGGATAACAGTACTCATAAAGTTGAATCCAAGTCTAACATCTGATTTGAATCCATAGCATTGAGCACAGCAACTAGCAACAACAATGTATTCAGCTTCAGCAGTTGATGTAGAGACACAAGATTGTTTCTTGCATACCATGAGATGATCCTTCCACCAAGAAATTGACATCCTCCGATGTTGATTTCTTGTCAATATTGCAGCCGCCGTAGTCACTGTCAGAGTATCCATAAAGATTGAAATCCTGTTTTGGGATACTAGAGACCTAGTTTAGGTGCTCCTTTGAGGTATCTGAGGATTCTCTTAACAGCAGCTAGGTGAGACACCTTAGGAGCAGCCTGATATCTTGCACAAATGCAAGTAGCAAACATGATATCAGGTCTACTTGCTGTAAGATACATCAGAGAACCAATAATTGCCCTATACTGATGTTGATCAGTATCCTCCCCCTCAAGGTTAGGACAAAGATTATGGTTTCTGGGTATGGGTGTCTTGGCAGGCTTGCAATCCTTCATCTCAAATCTTTCTAAGATGTCAGAGACATATTTAGATTGATTAATGAAGAACCCTTCCTTCAGTTGCTTTACCTGAATTCCAAGGAAAAAGTCCATTTTTCCCATGGAGCTCATCTCAAACTTCTTCTTCATAATGCTCTCAAAGTCCTTGCATATTTGGTCATTTGAGGAACCAAATATGATGTCATCGACATAGACTTGTACAAGCAAAATGTCCTTTCCAAAATTTCTAATAAAGAGAGTCTTGTCAATGGTACCTCTAGTATAGCCATTCTTCAGAAGAAACTGAGACAGAGTCTCATACCATAGCCTAGGTGCTTGGTGCAGCCCATATAGAGCTTTATCCAATTTGCACACATAGTTGGGGTGCTGTGGATCTTCAAATCCTGGAGGTTGGCATACATAGACTTCCCTGTCTATATCCCCGTATAGAAAAGCACACTTGACATCAAGTTGGTATACTGTGAAGTCCTTCGATGCAACATAAGAAAGGAAGATCCTAACTACCTCAAGTCTTGCAATGATGCGAAGACATTAGTATAATCGATTCCTTCCTCTTGAGTGTATCCTTGAACCACAAGTCTTGCCTTATTCTTGATGATCAAGCCTCTATCATCTCTCTTGTTTCGGAAAACCATTTGGTGCCTATGGGTACTTGACCAGATGGTTGCGGACATAGGTTCCATACCTTTTGTCCCTTGAATTGAAGCAGCTCCTCTTGCATCGATTCAATCCAGCTACTATCTTTTAAGGCATCTTCTACCTTCTTGGGTTCAACCTAAGATAGAAAGCATGAGTGCAAGCAGACATTCCTTTGATGAGTCTGTCCTCTTATTCTCACACCCTCAGAGACATTTCCTATGATGTTCTCAGTTGGATGAGTGTTATGAATCCTAAGACGAGGAATCACTTCCAGTTGCAGAGATAGATCCAGGTTGGACATATTCTGCTCAAGAACTAGAACACTCTATCCAGCTATTGTTTCAAAGTCATTCAATGAGGACTGATTAATGAATGAGAAACATATCGATAGTTGGCTGTGAGGTAGTATTAACAGTTGCTGTTCCTTCAAAATACTACCTCCTTCTGTCTGGTTTTGTGGATCACCTGATGAGTTTTGAGGCTCAGTAGGTGACTCACTTGTTGAAGCTTCACTATTCCTTGATATAGTTAAAAGTCGGATCTGTGAATAGTGGAAGCTTGATGTATTGCAGCACTTGGAGAATTTGGTCTAGGCCTGGGAAGCTCAAACAGTTGATCATTAGCAGCAACATCAGCATCAGTTTGAGCACCTATTCCAACTTAAACATTCTCACAAGAGGGTTTAGAATAGTTTGGAAACAATTCTAAATCAAAGATGTGATCAGGTCCATTCCCCCTAACACAAGGAGTGTGCTCATTAACAACTATATTGGATGACTCCTCAAATTGTTGATTCTTAATGTTGTATACTCTGTAAGCTTTGGAACTAGAAGAGTATCCAACAAAGATAGCATCATCCGACTTTTCAGCAAATTTTGCTAAATTGTCCTTTGTGTTAAGTATGGTACACCTGCTGCCAAAAGACCTTAGAAAGCCAATGAATGGTGGCCTCTTGTTCCATAGCTCATAAGGGGTTTTTCCATGGGGCTTAACTATAAGAACTCTGTTCTGCACATAGCATGCAGTGCTGACTGCCTCTACCCAGAATGTTAGAGGTAGCTTTGAATTAGCTAACATAGTTTGAGCAGCTCAATAAGTGTCCTATTCCTCCTCTCAGCAACACCGTTTTGTTGAGGAGTTCTGGGAGCACTATATTGTCTGGCAATCCCTTTTGAGTTACAAAATGAGTCAAGAACGAAGTTCTAAACTCAGTCCCTTGATCACATCTAATTATTTTAACCTTGTGATCAATTTGATTTTCTATTTTAAGAATAAAAGATTTTAACGTTTCAGCAGTTTCATCTTTAGTTCTTAAAAAGAATACCCATATGAATCTTGTAAAATCATCAACTATCACAAGGCAATATGATTTCCTTCCAATGCTCTTATACTTGTGGGACCAAAAATATCCATGTGCAATAAGTGCAATAGGGTAGTGATAGAGTTAACACATTTGGATTTATGAGATGTTCTGTGTTGTTTCCCTTTCAGGCATGCAACATAGTTGTCTTTGCAGAAAAACTCCTTTTTAGGCAAACCATGTACCAAGTTATTTTTAGCCAATTTGTTCATTGTCTTAAAATTTACATGACACATACGTTTATGCCACAGTGTTGACTCATCACTATCAGCTTTGGAAAGAAAGCATGATACTTCACCCATTGGGGAAGCATTGTTCATATCAAGCTTTTACATATCCCCTTTCCTGGGAGATCTAAGAAGCACCAATTCCGGAGGAATTGTCATCCCTGGTTTAAGGATAATGCACTCATGTTCTGTGAAAAGCATTTGGTGCTTTTGATCACAGAATTGATAAACACTTAACAGATTGTGTTCAAGCTGTTTGACAAAGTTAACTTTGTCAACTGTTAACATACCATTGGATATACTCCCTCTGCTAGAAATATATCCTCTGACCTCACCTCCAAACTAGACAAGACTTCCATCATAATGTTGAAATTATTGAAGGAGATGTTTGTTCCTTGTCATGTGCCTGGAGCATCCACTATCTACAATCCATACATTGTTGTTCTTGTTAAATGGATGTTCCTGCACATAAGATGAGGATTCAGTTTAGTTTGGAAACCCAAGCTTTATTGGTCTTGGGTTCTTCCAAGATAATGACATGATGAACCAAATGATATGCATGGGGGTTCAACAGAGGTCTTTGAGGAAGAGGTTTGGGCTGCAACATCTTCCTTGATCTTCCGGTCCACCCTTTGGCTGATCTTGGAGGATGAGCTTGTTGAAGCTTTTGCAGCATGTCTTCTTCCGAAGCTTCTTTCTTTTCGGAAGAAGTCCTCACCACCTTTTCTTCCAAAGCAGTCTTCTTCTGGGATGGTTTCAAGGGAGCTTTCTGTTCTTCCGAACCTTAGTAACTTTTGCTTCCGAAGCCATTTTCCCTTCGAAAGAAGGAGTTTCTTCCGAAAGCAACTTGGCTTTGGAAACTAGCTTTCCCTTCTTCAACTCTTGAACCGTATGGAAGGGTCCAAATTGAAACCTTCCCTGACTCCTTCTTTTCTAACATTATTTGCATAATGTGTGCTTGCAGGATTGTAGTAACAATCTTTTGCCATATGATTTTGCAGGCCACACATGATGCATGCAATGTTAGACTTTTGGGAAAATGAGGGTTGCTGTTTCTTGGTTTTCTTTTCTTCGTCAGCAACTTTTCCTTTTAACTTCTGATCCTTTGGTAGGATAGGAGTGCTGGTATTACATTCCTTTCCTGAATCAGAAGTACCTAACACTTGGAAACCAGCTGAAACAAAGACACCCTTCTATTTGGGGTCAAATTTCAGTTTGGATCCAGCCACTTTCTTAGCAGTTCTCCTAGCAGCTTTAGCTCTGCTTCTTCTAGCTTTGGTGGTTAGGATTTGATCATCACAGGAGGCGATAGGTTTATCTACCTGTTCCTTCCCTGTGGTGGCCACTATTGGTGCCTCATCCTTTAACTTTGGAAAGAAAGTGTCAGCAGTTGGAACCTCTTGCTCTTCAGTACCACATCTAGGCTGTCTGATAGACTCATAGGAATGTGGTGGAGCAATTTCATTGGTTCCCTTCTTTGTTCTGATAACAGAGTTTGGAATGGGAGGATGATGCAAGAATAGCTTGGAAGTTTTGCTCAGAGATAGCATGCTTCCTGGCCTGAGCCTCAGCAGTGACAAGCTGGGCTTGAGCCGCAGACAATTTGGATACCAGATCCTTGATTTGAGTCTTGTAGTTGGTGTGTTCATGTTTCAAAAGAGATACGGTTTTCTCCAACTCATCAATTTTCTTTTGATAGTCATTTAGCTCTTTTAAAATCAGATTTTAGAATATTTAAAGACTCAATGTCAGATCTGATTTCCATATTGTAATCCTGATAGAGTTTAACTTTAGCTATATAGGCTGGAATGCAGAGATGTTCATATACCTGGGCATCATCTGTTCCGGCCATGAGAGCTTGAGCAGGAGTCATATCCTGTACCATGAAGCTCCAGTTAACTTCTTGAGACATTGTGGTTGTCTCAGTTGACTTCTCAGTGGGCTTTGAGGTTGAGGGATGTGTGGAGGCCTGTGGGGTTCCCGGATTGGTCTTGGGAGCCTTGCATGCCCTTGCAAAATGACCCAGTTGGTTACAGTTGTAACACTTTGCCCTGGTCTTGTCGAACCCGAACTTGCTGGTAGTTGGGTTTTGAGGAAATGCCTTCTGGTTCTCTTAAAGAACTTCTTTGCTCTGTAAGTTAAGAAAGCCATTTGCTGGACAATGTCCACGTACTCTACGTCATCTAGGTTGAAGCACTCAAGATCATCAAAGCAGTATTGAAAATCTCCTGAGTGTCCACCTCTTGAGACAAAGGCACAACTTTCCTGGAAGGGATTGTGTTAAGCCTGTTGAGACCTTGGAGTCTTAGGATAAGTGATGTAGGACCAGGTGAGCAGGATGGCTGCTGATAAGTCAGGAAGTGCTGAGGTTGAGGGGTTAATAAGCCTTCAGCAACCATTAAAGTGTTGCTAGCAGGAAGACTCATAGATCTTCTTGTTTTGTGGCCCTTCTTACTCTCCATCTAGAGGGTATCCATCAAGGATGCCATAGAGCTCAGTCATGGAAAGAGTGTTCAAGTTTTCTGTTCTCTTGATAGAGACACAGTAGAATATCCACTCATTTGGAAGAGCACTCATGAACTTTCTGGTGAGATCTCTAAGTTCAGGAGTGATCTTTATAGACTGAAGGGAAGAGATAAGATCCATGTACCTGAGTACTACTGGCTGAGGGTCTCTCCAGCAATATGAGTGAAGTCTCAAACTGCTGCTTCAGCGAGTCCTTCTTTGAGTCGTTGGAGCAAGAATACATCTGAGCAAGTGCATCAAACAATTCTTTGGCAATCTTGCAATGCTCGAACCCACCATAATAGAGTTCGGTATTGCAGTCATGAGAATAGTCATAACATTGCTATCGATGTCCATCTTCTTTCTGTCTTCATCAGAATAGTCCCCGACAACCTTTTCTATCACGCCACCGTTTCCACCAGGTGAAGCCACCTTTGGCTTGTACAGTCCATTGACAATCGAGTTCCACATTTTTCTATCTTGGTATCTAATGAAGCCTTCCATTCTTCTACTCCAAGACCTGAAGTTTTCAGGGGTGATGATTAGTGCTTTGGTCATCATCCCCATTTCTACTTCAGATTTGTTGAGGGCCATTTGAGGGAGTGGGTGGTAGGGAGGAGTGAAAACAGGTTGATTTGGATGTTTAGATCACACAATCAAGAGCCTGAGAAGCTCTAATACCAATTGCAGGATCGGTTTTTGTCACTTAAACACAAGGTTTTCTCTCAAACTCACCTAGAATCACACTCGGGTAAGAATCAATAAGAGTTGATCACAATATGAAAGTAACTAAGAACACATAAAGATATTTCAAGATACTTTTATATATTGATTCTCAACTCAAGATACAAGACTCTTACAAGCAGATGATCATTTCTATGAGTTACAAGGAGAACCTATATATAATACTATCTACAGCCGGATATACTTTGATATCAGCTGGGATCCTTTAGCTAAAGTCTATACTACAAGACTATAATTAAGGTATCTTAGATAAAGTCTTATCTGAGATTTGGTAGTCAGGACATGTCCCTGACTTACCTTTTGTCACCACTAAAGATGGCAACTGTACTATCATGAAAAGGTAAACATGGAATAAGGTATGGTCAACAACATGGTTCTTTAGGAAGAAGCCAATTTAATATTAGTATGTTGATTGTGTGATTTGCTGATAGGTGATTTGGTTTATGGTTAGTGATTTGGTTTAGTATTTAGTTTGATTTGTGATTTGTGTAGGTAGATTTGTGATATTAGTGTGTATGCTTAATGATTTTAAGAGATGAATTGCTGAACTGTTAATGCAAAATACGAATAAACGATTTATAAATGTATTTGTAAGGTATTATGAATATTATTGTAGTATTGTATAACTTTTATTTATATTTTAATGTATTAGTATGACTTTTATTATATTAATTGTTAGGATCAGTGATCTACGTTTGATTGATTAGAGAGTATAGCAGCGGAATTCACAAGAACGAAAAGATATTCAATGAAGAACAAAAACGGTCATAGATAGAGAGAATTCTGACAATATATTTCATTCAATATTCGCTTTCGTGGTAACGGAATGTCACAATTACAATTAGGTCGACACCTCTTATTAAGAGATGTGACGTCTGCTGATGTCACTTGATAGTGACATCTAACAGAATTATTCCAACTGAAACACAACTACTGAAGATGTCAAAACAGCTGACATCTTCTTACAAAATACTAAGTGTTATCAGTTACTACAACTACTGAAAACATAAAACTACTGATACTACACGACTGAAGAACAAGCTCTTCAGTCGTTTTACAAACTACTGAAAGTAAAAACATAAAACTACTGATATCACAACTACTGAAGAAGTACTCTTCAGCTGTTGTGACAAACTACTGAAACTTCAGTACTTGGTCTTCAGACTTGAACTTCAGACGTTTCATCAGCTGATGACTTCAGTAGATATCATCAGCTGATGTCTTCAGTCTTTGTCTTCAGACTTTGTACACCAGTTGTTGATCTTCAGCACTTGTAGACTCTTCAGCTGTTGTACTTCAGTACTTTGGTCTTCAGCTTCAGCACTTGTGTTTCTTCACTGTTCAGCTTCAGCACTTGTGTTCTTCAGCTGTTCAGCTTCAGCACTTGTGTTCTTCAGCTGTTGAACTTCAGCACTTTAGTCTTCAGCTGTTGAAGTCTTCAGCACTTGATCTTCAGCTGTTGGAGTTTTCAGCACTTGTCGAACTGCTGATGAAGCCTTCAGCAGTTGTTGTGATATCATGTGGGACTTAGAGGTTTCTGATCTTGGCTCATTGGTTCTTTTGGTCCAACAAACTCCCCCTGAACCAATGCAGCCAAAACCTCTAATTGATTTATTTTCCCACTTATTGTTGGCAAAAAGGTTGGTCTTTTTCCTTCTTGATCAGTAGAGAAGATGACCCATATATGCTCCGGCCTGGGAAAATCTCAGAGATCTGTTTGGCAAGGTATGAATGGGAACTCTGTTTTGGGGAACTGGACACAGAGTTGTTATCCCATTCATGAGATTTACTTCCCCATTATGAGTCTGTATGACTCTCGAACATAGGCCTCAAGGAGAACAACTTGTTCCTCCTTGGAGAGTTCTTCTACTCCTCCTTCAAAGAAGAACTCTGGACCATAGTACTTAGATAAGTACTTCACAGTCCTGCCATTTTTCAACTCCACAGTAGTTACCTCCCTATAGACAAATTCATCAGGATGAGTGCCTTCAAGGAGTAACTGGAGCTCATTCTTCTTAATGTCTCTTCAAGCTTCTTATATAAACCCCTTTTTGATCATCTTGTTTTCCAGTAAGGCTTGAGGGGTCAATTTTGATTGATGAGCCTTCTTGAATTCATCAATTATTTCCCATGGTGAGACTACAATGGCCAACATGATTGTAGAGTCTATTGTTTTTCTAACCTGGCCATTGTATCTGTGTGGATAGATCTTTTGTGGATTCTAGAACTCACCTGGGGTCTGGCCATACTCTCACTCTCTCCTTCTGATACTGAAATGTGTGTCTGAGAGTGTACAACCTCTGAGCATGCCCTTTCATGGCTTGTATAGATGATGACTGAGGAAATTCCTTGTCAACCATCTTCAGTAGTTGCTCATCATGCTGCTTCTGCTGTTCTTCATCTTCTATTTTGACTCTAACCGTTTCCCTTTGAGAGTCAGGTGATCATGGGTTGACTCCTGGGTTCTGGTAGCCTTAGAACAGCAGAGAGTGGCAGACTATCATCTTCATCCTCTTCTTCTTCATCTTCTTCTATCCTCAGCACCCTTCTCCTCCTTCTAGGTGCATCACTGGATGGTTGGGTTGGTAAAGGATTGGTTTTGAAGATTGAGGATGTTTGGATTTGGGCTTTGAGATTGGTTTGGAGATTTGAGGGGTAGGCTGTTTTTGAGTGGGTGATAGGGAAGGTTGTTCAAGCATTTTGGTTGTGAGTTTGGCCTTTGTAAGTCTTGCCATTTCAAACCTTTTTCCAGCCCCAGCCTCATCAAGTGCTTCAATGATAATCCCCTTATGAAATTGCTCAGACAAACAGATTCTGGTGGCTATAGCCAAATACTGTCTCTGGTCCATGAACGAATCTCCATCAAAGATCTTCCTAAGTAATTGGCAATGAATCATGATCTCCAATCTCTCTTTCTCCAGTACATCATACCCAGCCCATCTGGTTTGAATTTCCTCCACTTCCAACCTCCTGATCTCACTGTCTAGTGTGCTGTGTCAAAGCCTTGCTTGAAGAGTTGCTCAATGATTTTGTCCATGGATCGGCTGTGTGTGTCATCTGCATCTTTTACCAGCTCTTCCAAGGATTTTTCTTCAGCAGTAGTTTGATCACCAGCACTTTTCTTTCTTTTGTATGATCAGTTGTTGTTGCTTTTCTTTTCCAACTCCTGGGTTTTCTCTTGTGCCTTCTCATCCTCAGTTCTTTTTCTCTTCTTTTCTTTCACTGCAGTACTCTCCCCCTTTTTGGATGCATTGGAGACAGGGTTTGTACCGCAGAAAGTTTCTTGTGCACAGCATCATCAATGAGTGGTTGTAGACTTGAGGAAATCCTCTCATCAATGGCTTTATAAACAATGTCATTGATGATGGGAGTGATGAGAGGTAGGGATTGTTGGAATACAGCAACCATCTGCTCTGGGGGGTTCTGTCCCGTAGAGATAGTGCCAAAAGCAGAAGCTGGAGGCTCAGTGAAGTGAGAGGGTAAAGTGTTTGGGGAACCTTCAAAGGAAGGTGCCATCTGTGGGTTGGTGGGGGCAGATGGACTTACATCCTGAGACTTCTTGGCAAGCAGTTCTTGTAGTCTGCTTACCTCAGCCTCCAGGATGGTGTTGTGGGCTAGAACGTCATAGAAAAAGCCCAGGTCATCATCAGCAGAAGCTGAATCACCTGACCTCCTGCTTGTAGCAGGATTTACATGCACTGGGTGTAGACCAGTTTTAGCATGTGCCCCTTTTTCTTGGAACTGGGGACTTCCAGCCTCAGGACTATGTCCTTCATCAGCTGTTGCCTCTAGTGAGGTCTTAGCAATGTTACCAGCCTCATTCTGATCATGTGCTGATGCAGAAGAGGTGGCAGCCTCACTAGATATTCTAATCTCCCTATCTACACCAGGAGATAGAATTTGTAAACCCCGGTGCTGTGGGTTGTCAGAAACATGGTGATCCTCTTCCTCAATGTCTGTGGTTCTCCCCTTTGTTGGTGGTTGTTGGGGAGGAGGAGAGGCATGCAACTGAGTCAGCACATTTGCAATAATATGGTTGGACTTTGGGGGCGGTTGCATGGGGAGATGGGGTAGAAGCAGTGTGCACCTGGGGAGGATGGTGCTCTTCAATGGCAATCTCCTCAAGTGAGGAAGATCCCAGATGTGTGGGTACCCCTGTGTGGTGGCTGCAGGCTCCTTTTGAGAGGAATCCTGAGCGGCTATGGCTGGTAGAGTCTCTGATACTGCTGGGGTTTAAGCCAGCAAGTATATCCTGCGTTGGTGGTGCAGGAGCATCTTCAGGGGACTCATCTCCCTGAATAGCTGTTTTGGGTTGTTTGGTTTTGGTTTAGTGGGGACTTTGGTTCTGATGGAGGAAGCTGTGGGTTCCCTGTGCTTGGGCTTTAGCATTCGGGCTTCTTTGAGTGTAGGTCTGAGTTGTGCCTGGAGTATACCTCAGCCAAAACAGCTGGTGCAGGGACTCCAAGGCCAACAAGGCCATCAGATTTTAATTCATCCAAAATAATGGCCATCAGAAACCTGGGATATAATGGCCATCGGTTGCCACAGGTTTCTGAGCCAAGTTCTTTATTTCTAGAAACACAATTTCAGAAAAATTTAGCGGTTGGTGTTCTAGAATAGAATACAATACCTGTTGCCATTGGGATGACATTTGATCCCAAGAAGATGTCTTGGAGGCTAAGCAGACATTTACCATGTGAAAAATGACTTTCTCAGCGTCATGGAAATGTTTCTTTAGAACGGTTGTAGCTCGAAGATCACCTTCATACCCATGATTGAAAAGGCATATCTGTTGTGCCCTTTGGGTATGCAGTCACAGCGGTGGAGTCGTGTAAGTGTAATGCCTGACGAATGATGTCGGCTGTAACGACCACTGGTTTCTGGTTGATAAGGGACCGAACAGAGATCTGACCGGTAGACTCATCAGTATGAACAAAGCATTTGACAGAATTGACTGAGGGATTCAGGGTAAATGGTTGGATTCAGAGAAAGGCTGTGCGATATGGGGAATCCACCATTAAGTCAATGGCATTATCATATTTGTTCCAGAAAGCCGACTTTGTAAGGTAAGCAACGCAGTTATGTCGTGGTTTCAGACTCATGGTCGCCATGTTTGAGAGAGAGAAGTTCAGAAAATAACGGCTAATGAAACATTAGAGAAGACAGGTATTTATAGGGTAGGGTGAAAATGACTGAAGGGTGTGGTGTTAGTCATCAGTAGTTTAAACCGACTGTTGACATGGTATTACCCTTTCAGACGTTAAACAGCTGAAGTCGTGGTTTTAGGCATCAGCAGTTAGAAAACTACTGAAGACCATGGTTTTGACTTCAGATGATGAAACAACTGAGGACTTGGTGTTTGTCATCAGTAGTTGTGAAACACTGAAGACAGTGGTTTTGTCATCAGTTGTTGTAAACAGCTGAAGACTTGGTATTAGTCATCAGTAGTTATAAACTACTGAAGACATGGTTTGCTTCAGTTGTTTAGAATGAAACAGCAGTTGTAGAAACAACTGAAGAGAAAGTTCTCTTCAGTAGTTTTCGTCAATTCATAGCCTTTCAGCTGTTTCATACTGTCCTCAACACTTACTCATCAGACTTTGCATCTGCTTTTCAGGTGTTTCATAGGACGTCAGTACTTATCTGTTTGTACTGATTTCAGTAGTTGTAACTACATCAGTAGTTTGGAACAGATAAAGTACTTCAGTACTTGTGAGGCATTTAGCCGTCAGTAGTTATAAAACTACTGAGGTGAAAGGACTCATCAGTACTTATATGTGACATGGTTACCAATGATCACCAGTACTTTTTACTGAAATCATCAGTAGTTGTCACTTATTCTAGCTGCAGCATACCAAGCCTTAACACAAGGTTTTGGAAAGTAGAACTATCCAAAGGCTTAGTAAAAATATCTGCAAGCTCATCAGCACTAGGCACAAACTTAGGATCAATCAGACCTTTTTCAAAACAATCCCGAATAAAGTGATGTCTGATCTCTATATGTTTGGTCCTAGAGTGCTGGACTGGATTTTTGACAATACACAGAGCTGAAGCACTATCCATTAATGGAGTCTTAGTCTCTGTAATGCCATAATCCAGAAGTTGGTTCTGAAGCCAGAGTACCTGAGAAGTGCAACTTGCAGCAGCAATGTACTCGGCCTCAGCAGTTGATGTAGCAACAGATGTTTGTTTCTTACTCTGCCAAGAAATCAAACAGTTGCCTAGGAATTGACAACCACCAGAAGTTGACTTTCTAGTTAACTTGCACCCTGCATAGTCACTATCTGAAAAAGCAACTAATTTGCAAGAGTGTCCAGTGGAATACCATAAACCCAGAGATTGTGTACCTTGCAAATATCTAAAGATTCTCTTGACTGCAATCAAATGAGACTCTTTAGGAGCAGCCTGAAATCTAGCACAAACAATGTAGCAAACATAATATGGTCTAGAAGCTGTTAAATACATCAAGGACCCAATCATACATCTGTAAAGTGTTTCATCAACAGCTTTACCTTTCTGATCAGCATCCAGTTGTGTGGTGTTGCACATGGGAGTAGAACAGGGCTTACAGTTTTGTAAATCAAACTTATTCAAAAGATCTTTTGTATATTTTGACTGATGAATAAAGGTTCCATCAGCCTTTTGTTTAATTGCAAGCCTAGAAAGAACTGTAATTCTCCCATTGCACTCATTTCAAACCTCTTTTTCATTAATGTTGTAAAATCATCACACAACTGGGGATCAGAGGATGCAAAAATGATATCATCAACATAAATCTGAACAAGTAGCTTATGCTGATCCACCTTCTTAATAAACAAGTTTTATCATGGAGCCTCTAGTGAAATTATTCTTAGAAGAAAAGTGGAAAGTGTCTCATACCAGGCTCTAGGAGCTTGTTTCAACCCATAAAGAGCCTTATCAAGTTTATACACCCATTCAGGATGTTTATTATCCTCAAAACCTGGTGGTTGACACACATAAACTTCTTCTTTTATTTTACCATATAAAAATGCACTTTTGACATCCATTTGAAAAACTTTAAGATTGTGGAATGCAGCATAGGCTAAAAACAATCTGATTGCCTCTAGTCTGGCTACAGGGGCAAAGGTTTCATCATAGTCAATACCTTCTTCTTGTGAAAACCCCTGTACAACCAGTCTAGCCTTGTTCTTAAAATAAGCCCATTTTCATCAGTTTTATTCCTAAACACCCATTTAGTGCCTATTGCACACTTACCTGGGGGAAGAGGAACCAGTTCCCACACTTGCTGTTTCTTGAACTGAAGTAGCTCAAGCTGCATGGCTTCAACCCATCCATTGTCTCTCAAAGCAACATGGTAGTTCTTTGGCTCTAGCTGACTGATGAAGAGAGCATAGAAGCAGAAGTTAGACAATTGACTTCTTGTTGAAACACCAGCATTGATATCACCAATAATCTGAGACATTGGGTGATTCTTCAGTTCTTGATAAACAATGAGATCTGTGCAAGTGTTTGTAGGACCTTCAGCAGCAGATGTTGATGCAGACTCTTGAAACCAAGAATTAGATGGTAACTCAAAAGATGTAGAGGAATCAGAGATCTCATCAGCATTTGTTGTGGATGGAACTGCTGAAGCTACAGGAACATCAAATTTAGCAGACACAGGCAGTTGGTCACTAAACTTGAATAGGTGAGTATTGATATTATCATCATCATCATCAATACCACCAGGTGGAAGACATGCTGCAGAAGATGATTTATCCACAGGATCTGCAACAGCTGGAGGTTGATAAGGAACATATTGCAGTATGTCCAAATCAAACAACTCCACAGGTTTTTGGAATCTTGTCCATAGGAGATTCATTAAACTTCACATGCAAAGTCTCTTCAACTATCTTTGTTCTGCAGTTGAAGACTCTGTATGCCTTGCAAGTAGATGAATACCAACAAAATACCCTGCATCCACCTTAGGATCAAATTTATGGAGTTGATCCTTTGTGTTGAGAATAAAACAGGACACCCAAATGCTTTGAAAAATGAAATTAGAGGAGCCAAGTGATGGAGAACTTCATATGGAGTCTTCATCAACCTCTGATTTACTAAGACTCTATTCTGCACATAGCAAGCTGTGTTGACAGCCTCAGCCCAAAGGTCAGTGGCAAACCAGAGTCAGCCAGCATGGACCTTGCAGCTTCAATTAGGTCCTGTTCTTTCTCTCCACTACTCCATTTTGTTCTGGAGTCCTTGGTATGCTAAACTGCCTTTTGATTCCCTTTGAAAGATAGAAGTCATCAAGTGTATGGTTTCTGAATTCAGTTCCATTGTCACTCCTAATACACTTGACTGGAAGGGAATACTGCTTCTCAATATACAACACAAAGTGAATAATCTTTTGAGCAACCTCATCCTTTGAATGTAGAAAGAAAGTCCATACAAATCTGGAGTAATCATCCACAATTACCAGACAGTATTTCTTCTTTGCCATGCTCATTACTCTCACAGGACCAAATAGATCCATATGCAGTAATTGCAAGCAGGCAGTGGACTTAGGCTCTTCAATAGGAGGAATGAGACTTTGTGCTGTTTTCCTTTTAAACAAGCAGTGCAGGTTTCATCACAGTGGAACTCCTTTATTGGTAAGCCTCTAACTAAACTATTGTGGATAAGCTGATTCATGTTTTTGAAATTAACATGACCCAGCCTTCTGTGCCACAGTTTAGATTCTTGAGAAGAGGCTTTGGAAAATAGGCAAGGATTGCCTCTGAGATCTATTTTCTTGGAAAGATCTAAGGCATACACTCTTCCTGTCCTGTTGGCTCTCAGGAGAGTGTGATCATCCAACACCTTATCAATCAAATGCAGAACTTTGGATGACAGAATCCTACAGTTCTGACTGGTGAAAAGAGCAACATGGCCTTTATCACACATTTGACTGACACTCAAGAGATTGTACTTGAGATTTTCCACATGATTAACATCATCAAACTTTATTTCTCCATTGGAGACAAAGCCATTTCCAATGATGTAACCCCTAGCATCATTGCCAAAAGAAACAAACCCCTTCTTTCCTTGAGAGTAGTCATGAAGAAGAGAGCTGTTCCCAGTCATGTGCATAGATCCCCCACTGTCTACATACCAGATGCTACTTTGGCATGTTGGAGAACCCTGCAATAATAAACAATCAGTTAGTTTTGGAGACCCAAACCTTTTGGTTTTGGGCCTGGTCTCATCAACAGATGGTAAACTAACAGTTTATTGAAACAACAGCCTGAGAGGAAGAAGATGGTGAAGAAGAGGAATCCTTTGGCTTGGACCTCCTTTTCTGTGGTTTCAACATAGGAGCATCTAATTGGTTAACTCTTCCCAATAGATGTTGAACCATCATAACCAGCTGTGTCTGATTTTGTGATAAAGCTTTCAGCTCATCAGACACATTGCCAGTGGAGTTTGATAAGTTCCTATGTTGCACCTTCTTCTTCTGAGCAATCTCAGCTGTCACCTGTTTAACCCCTTCCTTTTTGGATTTCTTTGTGGACTTAAGGGTTACAGGATTTGATGTTGCTGATACAAATGTGGTCTCAAACTCAGTTTTCATTTTTACCATTTTCTCTTTAATTTCCTCTTTATGTTTGAGTTTGGAACCTCTTTTGTACCAGCAATCATCTGTAAGATGATTGAACAAACCACATACTTCACATGGTTTCTTCTTCATCTTATGTTGATCATCAACTAAAGGGGTGAAGCAACTGAAGACTTGCTCTTCAGTGCTTTGGAAGCATTGTTTGCTTTCTTGACTTCCTCTTTAGTAGTCTTCAAACTCTTTCTACTGACAGTTTTCTTCTTTCAGTACTGGCAGTAGTTGGAGTTTGAACTTCAGGTGTTAAATCCTGCTCTCTAGTCCTTTCAGGACTTTCAGAATTAACTCCTGAGTTGATCAACTCATTGATCATGTGAGTGTCAGCAGTGGAACCATCAACATCAGCTGATAGGTTCTAGAGGGCTTGGTGCTGACTTCTACTTCTGATTGTGCTGTATCAGAAAGTAGATCACATGATGAAATGGATTGGTTATTACTCTCACCATCAGATTCTACCTCTGCTCTGGGAGTAAAATCTGTAGGTGGAGCAGTGTGATTGTAACCAATGCCAAACTTCACATTGGAAGCAGATTGCTTACTAAGAAGCATTTCAAAACCTTTGCATGATTGTACCCATCTATCACACTCTACCTGGGTGACTGCAAGGGTTTCTTTGAGATCTTTATACTTCTCTAGAAGTATCTCTTCCCTAGCCTTATCATCAGTTATTTGGCATTTAAGTTTGTAAATCTCATCATTCTTATCATTAAGCACAGACTCAAATTCAGCTTTGCTTTTGGAAATTATTTGTTCTAGCTCAATGTTCTTGTTGATTAAAGCTACATTTGCTTCTCTAATAGATGCAAATGCTGCTATACATGTTCAGAACACAATTGGGCTTTTGCCTCAGAGGATACCTGTGATACCTTTGGTGTAGAGGCATTAGTGGATGAAGTATCAGCAGAATCCAAAGCCATAAGAGCTAGATTTCCAAGGGACTTTCACCACCATGTTGACCAGCACCTGAGAACAGTTGTTCATGACCAGACAAGTCATCTGGTAAGTGCTCCAGTCAACAACTCCTGGGGTGAAGAAGCTGTGTTGTTGAGGTTGAGTTTGTTGATGAGATTGGGAAGGTTGTGGTTCAGGCAATGCTTGTGGTTGTTGTGCAATTGGAGCTTGAACAGGATTTGGTTGAGGCATATAATAGCAGGGATAAGGATATGACATTTGACCCTGTGGAACAAAGTATGCAGGAGATCTAGGATGTGAATGATGACCAGAACCAGCAGGATGTTGCCCTCTGTTTGTGGACTAGTACTAGGAAAGTCACAAAGGGTGCAGAAGAGTTAGATCCAGTTGATCTACACTCTCTTGCAAAGTGTCCCAGCCTTTGGCATTTGTGACACCTCAACTTACTCTTGTCAAAACCAACTTTGGTTTTGCCAGAGAGTCCAGGAAATTTCCTGCCAGTTCTCTTATAGAACTTCTGAGATCTGATATTAATCAGTGCCATTTGGCTCAGAATATCCATCTCTTCTAGATCATCATCAGCTATTCCTTTCAAATCATCCATGATGAAGCATAAATTGTCACTATTACTGCCAGAATGACTCTCAATACCAACAAATGCATGATCAGAACTATTTGAAGAGAAATCAATATGCTCATCATATTGCTTTCAGATGCAGCATATTCTGACTCATGACCAACCAAGGCAGTATTCCCTGGTACAAAGTCATCAGTGAGCTTTCCTGATGAGGACAGTTTCCTCTTCTGCTCTATCTCTCTTTCGAATGTAAGCTTTCCCATGAAGTTGGGTGAGAGATAGGCTATCCAGATTTGCACTGGAGCGTAGGACAATAGTGTATGTGTCCCATCTCTCAGGCAGTGATCTGAGGAACCTGTTGTTCATCTGGCTATTGGTGTATTCCTGTTTCACCATTTTCAGCTCAGATATCAAGCAGGAAAAATGCTCAAACTGTTGAGTCAGTGTCTCACCCTTTCTATGAGAGAATGTCTCATATTGTTGGGCAAGGATTTCTCTGTTGTTTGCTAAGACCTCATCTGTGCCACCGAATTGTTCCTTCAGGGCATTCCAGAGATCATGAGCAGTTTCATGATGCATAAGCCCTGAATAGATTTCATTAGGCAGTGCCATGGCCAGAATTCCATGGGCTTTAGCATCAATCTCAAACAGTTTCCGATCTTCATCAGAGTATTGTTCCTTCTTCTTCTTTTTAGGATCAGTGATCACGTTTTTGAGTGTTAGAGAGTATAGCACAGAATGCTAACAATCTATACCCTTTCTTGCGAATATGCTAATTCAATCAAACATATATCATCAATTAGTAGTTTTCAATGATCAATTGTTTAATCGATCAATGATTAACTACCGCTCTGATACCACTTGTTAGGATCAGTGATCTACGTTTGATTGATTAGAGAGTATAGCAGCAGAATTCTAACAATGATTAGCCAATTCACAAGAACGAAAAGATATTCAATGAAGAACAAAAACGGTTATAGATAGAGAATTCTGCAAATATATTTCATTCAATATTCGCTTTCGTGGTAACGGAATGTCACAATTACAATTAGGTCGACACCTCTTATATAAGAGATGTGACGTCTGCTGATGTCACTTGATAGTGACATCTAACAAATTATTCCAACTGAAACACAACTACTGAAGATGTCAAAACAGCTGACATCTTCTTACAAAAACTAAGTGTTATCAGTTACTACAACTACTGAAAAACATAAAACTACTGATACTACAACGACTGAAGAACAAGCTCTTCAGTCGTTTTACAAAACTACTGAAAGTAAAAACATAAAACTACTGATATCACAACTACTGAGAAGTACTCTTCAGCTGTTGTGACAAACTACTGAAACTTCAGTACTTGGTCTTCAGACTTGAACTTCAGACGTTTCATCAGCTGATGACTTCAGTAGATATCATCAGCTGATGTCTTCAGTCTTTGTCTTCAGACTTTGTACACCAGTTGTTGATCTTCAGCACTTGTAGACTCTTCAGCTGTTGTACTTCAGTACTTTGGTCTTTTAGCTTCAGCACTTGTGTTCTTCAGCTGTTCAGCTTCAGCACTTGTGTTCTTCAGCTGTTCAGCTTCAGCACTTGTGTTCTTCAGCTGTTGAGCTTCAACACTTTAGTCTTCAGCTGTTGAAGTCTTCAGCACTTGATCTTCAGCTGTTGGAGTTTTAGCACTTGTCGAACTGCTGATGAAGCCTTCATAGTTGTTGTGATATCATGTGGGACTTAGAGGTTTTCTGATCTTGGGTCATTGGTTCTTTTGGTCCAACATTATGGTAATGTTATTTTTCAACATTAAAAAATATTTTAAATTAATTACAGAATATTTCAGCATTCACAGATTTAAAAAACAACAATCTTTTCTTGCATACTGCAAGACATTGGTCCACCTCTTCTGCTACAAACAGTCTGTAGATGTGGTCCCGTAGATGTGGTCTGTAGATGTGGTCCGTAGATTAGTCCGCAGACTGTAGACGTTTTTGCTGCAAAAAATAAACAAACCAAGTCTTCTTCTTCCTGGAGTTTACCCTAGAAGATTTCAAGATAATGACTTTGGATAGAAAGCCTGAAAAATATCTCAAGCCTCGAAAGAAGTAGCCTCTTTCGAAGTATATGGCTTCAAAAGGAACAAGTTTTTCCAAAAGAAATAACCTTTGTAGAACCTACTATGAACCAGTGGACATAGTATGGTATTTCTACACACTGCTGCAAATATCTGGATATTGCATGTTGCGTTTCCCACTCCCATGTAATTGACCATACTTTATTTCACTTTTATTCCTTATTAGTTAGTACAGTTACTAACTTTAGTTGGTAACAAAAGGTAAGTCATGGACTATCATGACTACCAAATCTTAGATAATTTTTATCTAAGATACCTTGTTTTAGCACTGTAGTATTGCTTTAGTCATAGGTTTTCCAGCTGGTATCAAAATATATCCGACTGTAGGTAGTATATATGCTATTTTGTGATTTAAAGTTTCTTTGCTAGATTTCTGTGTTTTACGGGTCTATTGCATTAAGGCTTTAATCAACCAACATTAAATTAATATAAGATTTTTCCACACTAGATATAGAGTTTTACTTACTAGAAAATAAATGTACATTTTATGAATTTTTTAGTAATCTAAAAATAATTATATTTTTTTCAAAAACATGTGCAGCTAATTTTGGAGTTTAAAATATTTTAGTTGATTGGGGGTTAAAAGCTGTTAGGGGACCGTGGTATAACGTAGTACTACTGATTCTACGCGTATACCAGATCAAATAGTGCGGAGTCCTATTTGATTGGTGATCCAATCAGGGAGAATACAGTTCAGATCAATCTAATGATTAAGAAATGTTAAACAATTAGAACACGATCAACAACGCGATCATGAACTTGGAACAGGTTTCTTGAGTCTCTGGACGGCTAGGGTATGATTATGTGCGTAGGTATTCGAATTGTTATGTTTTTCCACAATTAGGTGGTATTTATAGGTTAGGGTCTTCTAATCGTACGACTGAACCATAGCATGGTTAGAACACGATCAATTGCGATCTATGAACTTGAACAAGTTTTCTTGAGTCTCTAGACGGCTAGGGTATGATTATTTGCGTAGGTATTCGATTGTTCTTTTTCAAATTAATAGTGGTATTTATAGGTTAGGGTCTTCCATCGTACGACTGAACCATTAGCAATGGTTTAGTCGTGATTGAACCATTATCATGTTCAGTTCGTGCGACTGAATCATATGCGAATCATCCATTCGTATGACTGAATCATGCGATTCACCATTCGTACGACTGAAGGTTCAGTCGTGTGACTGAGTCAATCTTATGTCTCAATCGTGCGACTGATCCAGTCTCCTGGTCAGTTGTGCGACTGGTCCATAGTATGAAGTATTCATGCGTATGGTCCATTAGCATGGTCCATTCGTATGAGGACTTCGTATGATTAAGTTTGAACACATTTCTCAACATTATTGACTAAGAATTATCTACAACAAACCACAACCTATATAGTTAGTTTCCTATAAATTATCACACAATAAATGTTGGACAAAAAGAACCAATGAGCCGGATCAGAAAAACCTTAAGTCCCACAGACGTCACAACAACTTCTGAAGTCCACAACAGCTGAAGACAAGCTGAAGACCAAGTGCTGAAGACAAAGTCTGAAGACACAAGTGCGACACAGTCTGAAGACACAAGTGCTGACGAAAAGTCTGAAGCACAGTGCTGAAGACAAAGTCTGAAGACACAAGTGCTGAAGACAAAGTCTGAAGACAAGTGCTGAAGACAAAATCTGAAGACACAAGTGCTGAAGACAAAGTCTGAAGACAAGTGCTGAAGACAAAGTCTGAAGACACAAGTGCTGAAGACAAAGTCTGAAGACACAAGTGCTGAAGACAAAGTCTGAAGACACAAGTGCTGAAGACAAAGTCTGAAGACACAAGTGCTGAAGACCAAGTATCAGACGTTGTCACAACAGCTGAAGAGGTCTTCTTCAGTAGTTGTGACGGTTTTCTTTCAGTTTTATGTTTTTCTTTTCAGTAGTTTTGTAAAACAACTGAAGAGCTTGTTCTTCAGTCGTTGTAGTTTCAGTAGTTTCGTATCAGTAGTTTTATGTTTTATACTTAGCACTCTGATATGTTCTCAGTAGTTGTGAACATTTCAGTAGTTTGTAAGTTTTAGTTATTTTTGTAATAAATCTGCCAGATGTCACTATCCCGTGATATCAGCAGTGATTGCACTCTATATAAGGAGTGTCAACCTAATTGTAATCGCTGAATGATTGAACAGAAACATTTGATATTATTGAAACATTCCTTTTCACAGAAATATATTCTCTCGTTACAACCGTATTTGTTCTAATGCATACGAATATCAAATTCCTGCTATAATTGTCTAATTCTTGTTCTTATTCCGTTGCGTTACACTCTAATCCATCAAACTTGAGATCACTGATCCTGTCAAATGGTATCAGAGCAGGTTCATCATTGATCGATCTAATAATTGATCATTGAAACTGCTCTCCAAGATCCAAGTTTGATTGAATTAGCATTTTTGCAAGAAACGGTTATAGAGATTGAATTTTCTGTGTTTTGGTCATTCATCCTGAGATTTATTCTTGGTTTTCATTAAGTCTGTTGTGGTCTGTGTAAAATCTTTTAAAAGCTTGAATTAATTGTATTTGGACATAAAATGACTACTCCTTCCAATGATCCTCACAATACTGGTTCCTCAACCAAGCCTCCAATGTGGTTAGGAGTGAGTATAACATATGGCAACGACGATGCTCCATCACCTGTCTGTTAACAGCTCAGGTTGTTGGACATCAGTGCTACATGGTCCACACAAGCCTATGGTGAATAACCCGGAAACCAATCAAATGGTTCCGAAGAGGAGGGAGCAATACTCAGATGAGGATAAGAAATTGTTTAAGATTGATGCAAAAGCCCATGGAATTCTAGCCATGGCACTGCCTAATGAAATCTATCTGGGCTAATGCATTATGAAACTGCCATGACCTCTGGAATGCCTTGAAAGAACAATTGGAGGAACAGATGAGGTCTTGGCAAATAATAGAGAAATCCTTGTCCAACAATATGAGACATTCTCTCATAGGAAGGGTGAGACACTGACTCAACAGTTTGAGCGGTTCTCTTGTTTGATCTCTGAATTAAAAATGGTCAAACATGAGTACACAAATAGCCAGATGAATAACAGATTTCTCAGATCACTGCCTGAGAGATGGGACACATATACTATTGTCCTACGCTCCAGTGCAAATTTGGACAAACTATCTCTCACCCAACTCCATGGAAAATTGCTCACATTTGAGAGAGAGATAGAACAGAACGAAAACTGTCATCATCTGGAAAGCTCACTGATGATTTTGTACCAGGAAACATTGCCTTGGTAAGTCATGAGTCAGAGTATGCAGGATCAGAATGCCACTATGATGAGCATATTGATTTCACCTCAAACAATTCTAATCATGCCTTTGTGAGTGTTGATTGTCATTCTGGTAATAATAGTGACAATCTATGCTTTATCATGGATGATATGAAGGGCATTGCTGATGATGATTTAGAAGAGATGGATATTTTGAGCCAAATGGCCTTGATCAATATCAGATCTCAGAAATTCTACAAGAGAACTGGCAGGAAATTTCCTGGACTCTCTGACAAAACCAAAGTCGGTTTTGACAAGAGCAAGTTGAAGTGTCACAAATGCCACAGGCTTGGACACTTTGCAAGAGAGTTTAGATCAGCTGGATCTAACACTTCTGCACCCTTTTTGACTTTTCAAATAACTATTCACAATCCAAAGGGCAACATTCTACTGGTTCTAGTCATTCATCACACCCTCAATCTCCTGCATATTTTGTTCCTCAGGGTCAAATGCCATATCCTTATCCCTGATTATATGCCACAGTCAAATCAAGTTCAAGCTCCTATAGTACCACAATCTCATGCACTACCAGAACCTCAACCATCTCCATCTCAATCACAACCTCATCACAGATTCTTCACACCTGGAGTCGTTGACTGGAGTAGCTTACCTGATAACTTGCCTGGTCACACTGAATACTATGCTGGTGCTAGTCAACATGGTGGTGAACACCCTTTTGGAAATCTTGCTCTCATGGCCCTAGAGTCTACTGAGGGTTCCTGTTCAAATGCATCATCTTCACAGGTAACTCAGGTATCTTCAGAGGCTAAAGCCAAGTTATGTTCTGAATCATGCATAGCTGCCTTTGTCTCTATTAGAGAGGCAAATGTAGCATTAATAAATCAAAAACTTGAGTTTGAGAAAACCATTTTCAAAAGAAAAGCTGAGTATGAGTCTGCTCTTAACAGTAAAAGTGATGAGATTTATAAGCTTAAATGCCAATTAAATGATGAAAAGGCCAAGCTAGAGGTTATTCTGGAAGACCACATGAGTCTCAAAGAAAAACTTGCAGTGACCTAAGTTGAGTGTGAACGCTGGGTCTCATCATGCAAGGGATTTGAAATGCTTCTTAGCAAGCAACTGCTTCAAATGTGAAGTTTGGCATTGGTTACAACCATACTGCTCCACCAACAGACTTTACTCCTAACTCCATAGTTGAGTCTGAAAGTGAAAGCAATCTCCAAACCACATTATCGTGTGAGTCATTCTCCAATGATAATCTAAGATCAGAGAATGAAACCAGTGTTAAGATCTCAACAAATAATTGACTGATGGTCTAACTATTGAGACTTATATGAAGCTGAGTACTTCAGATGTTGTTCCTCAATGTACCCCAAGTACTGAAAGAGACCCAACATCTGAAAAGCATTTCAAATCAGTTGAAATACAAGGACTAACAACTACTGAGGAATCCATCAACAGTCTATTACGACGGATGGAAAACAGTTGAATTACCAGTCTTCAGCTGTTACAAATCCTTTAGTACCTAGTACTGATAGGAGGAAAGTACTGAAGATCACACCTTCGGTAGTTTCCACTTCAGCAGTAAAGATGTCCAAGATGAAGAATAAACCATGTGAAATTTGTGGTAAATTCAATCATCTATGATGAATGTTGGTACAAAAAGGGTTTAAAGCTCCAAAGGGATGAGCTCATTAAACTAGAAATAAATAAAATGAAAACTGAGTTTGAGACCAAGTTTGTACCACAATTATCTCAACCTGATAAACCCAAGGCCTTACCCAAATCCACTAAGAAGGATGCGGTTTATCAGAAGACAGCTGATATTGTTCCTCATGAAAACATAAGACTAAGTCTGTGAAGTCTAAGAAGGAGGAAATGGTGGGTCACAGGAACTCATCAAAAACAAGCTCTGGAGTGTCAAATGAACTGAAAGCTCGAGCTTCAAATCAGACACAGCTTGTTATGATGGTTCAACATCTGTTGGGGAGAGTTAACCAACTTGAAGCCCATGTGATCAAACCACTGGAGAGGAATTCCAGGTCCAAATCTATTTCAGCACCATCTCCATCTTCATCAGCTGTTAATCATGAGAAACCAGCTATGGTTAAATCTGTTGATAAAGTCAGTCCCAAAACCAAAAAGGTTTGGGTCTCCAAAGCTAACTAGTTTCTTATGATTGTGCAGGTTCTTCAGCATGCCAAAGAAGCATCTGGTATGTGGACAGTGGAGGATCCATGCACATGACTGGGAGCAGCTCTCTTCTTCATGATTACTCTCAGGGAAAGAAGGGATTTGTCTCATTTGGAAATGATGCTAAAGGTTACATCATTGGAAAGGGATTTGTGTCTAATAGAGATATTAGATTTGATGATGTCAACCATGTGGAGAATCTCAAATACAATCTGTTGAGTGTCAGTCAGATGTGTGACAAAGGACATGTTGCTCTTTACACAAGCCAAAACTGTAGGATTCTGTCTTCCAAGGTTCTGAGCCTGATTGACAAAGTACTGGATGATAATACTCTCCTGAAGGCCAACAGGATAGGAAGAGTATATGCCTTGGATCTGTCAAAGAAAATTGAGTGAAGAGGCCATCCATGCTTGTTCTCCAAGGCCTCTCTCCAAGAATCTAAACTGTGGCATAGAAGGCCGGGTCATGTTAATCTCAAAAACATGAATCAGCTGATCCACAAGAGTTTAGTGAGAGGTCTTCCAATAAAGGAGTTCAATTGTGATGAAATCTGCACTGCATGCTTAAAAGGAAACACATAAAGTTTCATTCCCAACCATAGAAGAATCCAAGTCTAATGCCTGCTTACAACTACTGCACATGGTCTTTTTGGTCCTGTGAAGGTAATGAGTATGGCAAAGAAGAAATACTGTCTGGTAATTGTGGATGATTACTCTAGATATGTATGGACCTTCTTCTTGCATTCAAAGGATGAGGCTGCTCAGTCCATTATGAACTTTGTGTTACACGTTGAGAAGCAGTATTCCCTACCAGTTAAGTGTGTGAGGAGTGACAATGGTACTGAATTCAGAAACCACACTCTTGATGAGTTTTACTTGTCAAAGGGAATCAAGAGGCAGTATAGCATCCCAAGGACTCCAGAGCAAAATGGAGTAGTGGAGAGAAAGAACAGGACCCTCATTGAAGCTGCAAGGTCCATGTTGGCTGATTCTGGTCTGCCACTGACCTTTTGGGCTGAAGCTGTCAATACAGCCTGCTATGTACAGAATAGAGCATTAGTAAATCAGAGGTTGATAAAAACTCCTTATGAAGTTTTACATCATTTAGCCCCTTTGATTTCATTCTTTAGAGCATTCGGGTGTCCCTGTTACATTCTCAACACAAAGGATCAACTCCAAAAGTTTGATTCTAAGGTGGTATTTTGTTGGGTATTCATCCACTTGCAAGGCTTATAGAGTATTCAACTGTCGGACAAAGATAGTTGAAGAAACCTTGCATGTAAAGTTCAATGAATCCCCTAAGGATACAATTCCATAAAACCCTGTGGAGTTGTTTGATCTGGACATTCTGCAATATGTTCCTTATCAACCACCTGCTGTTGCAGATCATATGAATCCATCATCTTCTATAGCTAGTCATCCATCTAGTGTTACTGATGATGATGATGATATCAGTAATCACCTTTTCAAGTTTAGTGATCAACTGCCTGATTCAGCTAGACCTGATGTTCCTGTAGCTTCAGTAGCACAATCCACAACAAATGCTGATGAGATTTCTACAACTTCAACTTCCTTTGAATTACCATCTACTGATTGGTTTCAAGGAAATGCTTCACCATCACTATCTGTTGCTGCTGAGCCTGCTACAAACACTTGCACAGATCTTATTATGTACCAAGATCTGAAGAATCACCCTATGTCTCAAATCATTGGTGATATCAATGCTGGCGTTTCAACAAGAAGTCAATTGTCAAATTTCTGCTTCTATGCTCTCTTCATTAGTCAACAAGAGCCAAAGAACTATCACATTGCTTTAAGGGACAATGGATGGGTTGAAGCCATGCAGCTTGAGCTTCTTTAGTTCAAGAAACAGCAAGTGTGGGAACTGGTTCCTCTACCTCCAGGTAAGTGTGCAATAGGCACTAAATGGGTGTTTAGGAACAAAACTGATGAAAATGGGCTTCTTGTTAAGAACAAGGCCAGACTGGTTGTACAGGGGTTTTCACAAGAGGAAGGTATTGATTATAATGAAACCTTTGCCCCTGTAGCCAGACTGGAAGCAATTTGATTGTTTTTAGCTTATGCTGCTTATCACAACCTTAAGTTTTTCAAATGGATGTCAAAAGTGCATTTTTGTATGGGAAAATTAAAGAAGAGGTTTATGTATGTCAACCACCAGTTTTGAGGACAATAAACATCCTAATTGGGTGTATAAGCTTGATAAGGCTCTCTATGGGTTGAAACAAGCTCCTAGAGCCTGGTATGAGACATTATCAAACTTTCCTGGAAAATAATTTCACCAGAGGCTCCATAGATAAGACTTTATTCATTAAGAAAGCTGGGCAGCATAATCTACTTGTTCAAATTTATGTAGATGATATTATTTTTGCATCCTCTGATCCACAGTTGTGTGATGCCTTTACAAACTTGATGCAACAGAAGTTTGAAATGAGTGCCATGGGAGAATTACAGTTCTTTCTGGGTTTGCAAATCAAACAAAAGGCTGATGGAATTTTCATTCATCAGTCCAAATACACAAAAGATCTTTTGGAAAAGTTTGATTTACAAAAGTGTAAGCCCTGTTCTACTCCCATGTGCAACACCACAAAACTGGATACAAATCAGAAAGGTAAAGTGGTTGATGAAACACTTTACAAATGTATGATTGGGTCCTTGATGTACTTAACAACTTCTAGACCAGATATTATGTTTGCTATATGTGTTTGTGCTAGATTTCAGGCTGCACCTAAGGAGTCTCATTTGATTGCAGTCAAGAGGATCTTTAGATATCTGCAAGGCACTCTATCTCTAGGTTATGGTATTCTACTAGACATTCTGGTAAATTAGTTGCTTTTTCTGACAGTGACTATGCAGGGTGTAAGTTGACAAGAAAGTCCACTTCTGGAGGATGCCAATTCTTAGGCAACTGCTTGATTTCTTGGCAGAGTAAGAAGCAGACCTCAGTTGCTACATCAACTGCTGAAGCAGAGTACATTGCTGCTGCAAGCTGTACATCTCAGGTACTCTGGATTCAAAACCAATTATTGGATTATGGCATAACAGAGACTAAGACCCCATTGTTAATGGAAAGCTCTTCAGCTCTTTGTATTGTCAAGAATCCTGTCCAGCACTCTAGGACTAAACATATTATAATCAGACACCATTTTATTAGAGATTGTTTTGAAAAGGTCTGATTGATCCAAAATTTGTTCCTAGTGCTGATGAGCTTGCAGACATTTTCACTAAGCCCTTGGATAGCACAACTTTCCAAAACCTAGTGTTAAGGCTTGGTATGCTGCAGCTAGAATAAGTGACAACTACTGATGATTTCAGCTCACAAGTACTGATGATCATTAGTTTATTATTGTCATATATATAAGTACTGAAGTTATTTTCCCTCTGGAAGTTTTCTTTAAACTACTAGAGCTTAACTTCTCAGTACTCAAGTACTTTATTTGATAAATCAATTGATGTAGTTACAACAGCTGATGTAGCTACAACTACTGATGTCAGAAATACAAATACGTACTGATGTCCTATGAAACATCTGAAAACAGATGACAACATGTAATGAGTACGTGTTGAGGACAGTATGAAACAACTGAAAAGCAATGAATTGACGACAACTACTGATGAGCCTTTTTCTCTTCAGTAGTTTCCCAACTGCTGTTTCGTTCTAAACAACTGAAGCAAAACCATGTCTTCAGTAGTTTCACAACTACTGATGACTAACACCAAGTCTTCAGTTGTTTACAACAACTGATGGTAAAACCAAAGTCTTCAGTAGTTTCCCAACTACTGATGACTATTACCAAGTACTCAGTTGTTTCATCACCTGAAGTCAAAACTGTCTTCAGTAGTTTTATAACTACTGATGACTAAATCTGAGACTTCAGCTGTTTCAATGTCTGACGGTTAAAACCAAGTCTTCAGTTGTTTTATAACAACTGCTGATCACACCAATACGGTCAGTCATTCCAAACCTCTGAAAGTTAATACCACGTCATCAGTAGTTTCAACAATTGATGACTAACACCAAAACCTTCAGTCGTTTTCTAACCCTATCCTTTAAATACCTATCCCACCTTCAGAGTTTTTACTTCTTCTCTTCTCAAACCTAACGTTCAAAAAATCTGTAACCTCTCTTCACCAATGGCGACCATGCAACTAAAACCACGACACAACTGTGTCGCACATCTCACAAAATCGCCATACTGGACCAAGTTTCACAATGCCATTGATTAATGGTTCAGTCACCTTACAAAACGGCTTTTCTGTTAAATCCCACCATATATGCCGAATCTCTTAACCAATTCTGGACAAACGTCACTCTTGTCTCTGAGGAGAATGACACAGAGTCTCTTCAATCGTTTGTCCATCGTCAAAAAGTGGTCATTACTCCAGACATTCTTCGCCAAACCCTCAATCTGGATGATGCCACTTTCCCAACTGGTTATCCAAAGGGCACAATAGATCAATCATTTGCCCACCATGGATACCAGGGTAACCTGAGTGCATCTACCATATTGAAGAAACATTTCCAGGATGCCGAACGTCTCATCTTTCACATGGTAAATGTCTGCCTTGCCCCCAAGACTTCATCATGGGATCAAATGTCCACAAGGTGGCAACAGGTAATGTACTCCATCCTTGAGAAACAACCTTTAAATTTTCTGAAATACTATTTTTAGAGCTCAAGGATATGGCCCAAAAACAACTTGCTAACCGTTGGATATTATATCCTCAGTTCATAATGGCCATAATTGAAAACCAGCTTCAAGCTGAGGGACTTGTTGGCCTGGGAGTCCCTGCTACGGCTGTATTGCCTGAAGTATACTCCCGACACAACTTGACCAATCACTAAAAATGGCTGCCAAGCTGCGCAAACCCACACAGCTGGAACCCACAGCCACCACCTCCAAATCCAAAGTCCCCACCAAACCCACTAAAAAGAAGTCAAAAAAGGCTACTCAGGGAAATGAGTCCCTTGAGGATGCCCCTGCAACACAAACGCAGGCTATATCCACTGGTTATAACCCCCTAGTGGATACAAGGACTTCACCAGCCACAGCCGCTCAGGATTCCTCTCAAAAGGAGCCTGCAACAACCAAAGAAGCGGTACCCACTAATCTGGGATCTTCCTCATTTGAGGAGATTGCCATTGAAGAGCACCATTCTCCCCAGGTGCATACTGCTTTTACCCTATCTCCCACTACAACCGCCCCACAAAGTCCTACTCTCATTATTGCAACGTGCTGACTCAGCTGCATGCCTCTCATCCTCCCCAACAAACACCAACAAAGGGGAAACCACAGGAATTGAGGAAGAGGATCAACATGCTTCTAACAGCCCACAGCACCAGGGTTTAACTGTTCTATCTCCTGGTGTGGATATGCAGATACGAACATCTGGTGAGGCTGCCACCTCTTCTGAATCAGCACATGATCAGACTGAGGCTGGTAACATAGCTAAGACCTCACCAGAGGCAACAGCTGATGAAGGACATCGTCCTGAGGCTGGAAGTCCCCAGTTCCAAGAAAAAGGGGCACATGCTAAAACTGGTCTACACCCAATGCATGTACATCCTGCTACAAGCAGGAGGTCAGGTGATTCAGCATCTGCTGATGATGACCTGGGCTTCTTTTATGATGTTCTGGCCCAAAACACAATTCTTGAGGATGAAGTCAGTAGACTACAAAGACTACTTGACCAATTCTCTCAAAAAGCAAGTCCATCTGCCACCAACATAAACCCACAGATGGCACCTTCACCTAAAGGTCTCCCACACACTCAGCCACTCAAAACTTCCGAGCCACCAGCTTCTATTTCTGGCACTACTTCTCAGGACAGAACCCCTCTGAGTAAACAGCTGCTATCTTTCAGCAATCCCTACCTCTCATCACCCCAATGATCACAGACATTGTGATCAAAACCATGGATGAGAGGCTTCCCTCAATCATACAACCCCTGGTGGAGGAGATTGTGAGCACAAGGTTCTGCTACTCAAACCCATGCAACCAATGCTACTCAAAGCAAAGAGGAAGAGCATAGAGGGGAAGAAAGAAAAGGAGACTGAGAAGGAAGAGGAGTTGTGAAGGGAGCTGACATTGATCAAGTGGGTGAAAGTCATAAAGACTTTCATGTCACATATAAGAAGAGGAAGGTTGAAGGAAAAGAAAAAGAACTCGAACTCGATGAGATGATCAAAATGGCGGATGCTACACACAGTAAATCAATGGACTCCATTATTGATCAACTGTATAGACATGGGTTCGATACTGCACAGCTTGACTCAGAGATTAGGAGACTTGAAGTTGAAGAATTAACTCAAGATGGGCAAGTTATGATGCATTAGAAAGAGAAAGACTAGAGATCATGATCAGATTCATTGCAAAGTACCTTGGGAGATCATTGATCGAGATTAAGTCATGGACCAGGGACAGTATCTTGGCAATAACCACCAAGATCTGTTCGTCTGAAGCATACACTAAGGGATTGGTGATTGAAGCACTAAATGAGGCAGGTGCTGGGAACAGAAAGGAACTAGCAAAACACTCAAAAGCCTCACTCACTACAAGAATGCTAGAACAACCTGCAAACCTCCCGCTTCAAAATCACCACTACCACAACCCACTAAACCAATTCCTCACCCTCAAAACCAACAGCCGATGATGCACCCAAGAAGAAAGAGAAGGGTGTTGAGGCTAGAAGAAGAAGAAGAAGAGGATGATGAGGAAGAAGATAGGCTGCCTCTTTCCGCAGTCCTAACTTTGCCTAAAGCCAAACCTATGCCTATCACTCCCACCTCACAGATGGAAGCTGTGAGAGTAAAGATAGAAGAAGAACAGCAGCAAAAGCTTCATGATGATGAGATGCTGAAAAGCATAGACAAAACTTATGCTGCTTCTTCATCAATAATCAGTATGAAGAAAGAAGCTCTGAGATTGTACACCCTTGCTAACACATTTCAATATCAAAAGGAAAAGGTGAGAATATGGCCTGATCCTAGGGTGGCTCACAGAATTGTGAAGAAAGACATTCCTTCGAGATACAAGGGCCAAGTAAAAAGGATCGTAGATGAAGAGATCACAGTGGTCCTTGTAGTATCACCCTGGGAAATTGTAGAAGATTTCAAGAAGGCCTATGAAACTAAACAGCCACCCCAAAAGATGTTAGAGAACAGAGTAATTAACAAGGGGTTAGTCTACAAGAGGCTTGAGAACTTCAAACAAAATGAGCTCAGTCTGTTACTTGAAGGTACTCACCCAGATGAGTTTGCATACAGACAGATTACAACAGTTGAGCTCAAAAATGGCAAACAGGCTAAGTACATTTCAGAGCTGTATGGGCGTGAAGGACTGTTTGACGGTGGAGCTGAAAATCTTACCATGGAAGAACAATTATGTTTCTCAGAGCATACACCAGAGAATCCTACAGGCTTATACATGGGAAGTAGATTTCATGGATAGGACCACAGCCCTGTGTCCAGTTCCCCAAAGTCAGGGCTCTTATCCATAGTATGCCAACCAAATTTTAGAAATCTATTCCCAGGCCAGTGCTTAATTGGGTCATCTTCTTAGCTAATCAAGAAGGAAAAAGACCAATCTTATCGCCAACAATAAGTGGGACCTCAATAAAGTTAAGGTTTTGGCTGCATTGGTTCAGGGAGAGTTTGTTGGACCAAAGAAACCAATGAGCCGGATCAGAAAAACCTTAAGTCCCACAGACGTCACAACAACTGCTGAAGTCCACAACAGCTGAAGACAAAGTCTGAAGACACAAGTGCTGAAGACAAAGTCTGAAGACACAAGTGCTGAAGACAAAGTCTGAAGACACAAGTGGTGAAGACAAAGTCTGAAGACAAGTGCTGAAGACAAAGTCTGAAGACACAAGTGCTGAAGACAAAGTCTGAAGACAAGTGCTGAAGACAAAGTCTGAAGACACAAGTGCTGAAGACAAAGTCTGAAGACACAAGTGCTGAAGACAAAGTCTGAAGACACGAGTGCTGAAGACAAAGTCTGAAGACACAAGTGCTGAAGACCAAGTATCAGACGTTGTCACAACAGCTGAAAAGGTCTTCTTCAGTAGTTGTGACGGTTTTCTTTCAGTAGTTTTATGTTTTTCTTTTCAGTAGTTTTGTAAAACGACTGAAGAGCTTGTTCTTCAGTCGTTGTAGTTTCAGTAGTTTCGTATCAGTAGTTTTATGTTTTATACTTAGCACTCTGATATGCTCTCAGTAGTTGTGAACATTTCAGTAGTTTGTTAAGTTTTAGTTATTTTTGTAATAAATCTGCCAGATGTCACTATCCCGTGATATCAGCAGTGATTGCACTCTATATAAGGAGTGTCAACCTAATTGTAATCGGTGAATGATTGAGCAGAAACATTTGATATTATTGAAACATTCCTTTCACAGAAATATATTCTCTCGTTACAACTGTATTTGTTCTTAATGCATACGAATATCAAATTCTTGCTATAATTTGTCTAATTCTTGTTCTTATTCCGCTGCGTTACACTCTAATCCATCAAACTTGAGATCACTGATCCTGTCATAAACAATGAAATTAAACATTATAAGCATCAACCATATATTGTATTTCATTCATACCCATTCAATTCCATATATGTAAGACATGATAGACATTTTACATTAAGCTTCTGAACTAGGTACATTGTATCAACAAACTCCCCCGTGGACCTAGTTTACATCATTGTCTAACATTCTTTATTAGCTCTTCAAATTTCTTGTACTTTTCCTCTCTTGTAACTCCAGCATGTATCTTGAATGCAAAACAAAGTCTTATCACGTTCTGGAACTGGAGGGCGTGTACTATATCTTGCGAGTTATAGAATAGTGGCCACTTGTATAAGGTATAGACATCGTCTGCAGACAAATGGTCAGCCACATAGGGTCAAACACCGGATAGTTTCCATTTTGCTCTTCTTTTGTAAGACTATGACTGCTTCACCTGTTCTCCAATCATAATACCACCACTTGAAGTATGGAGTGAAGTCCTGTGGCATTTCCCTTAGAGGGATTTTAGACATTGTACGCGGAGGACTCCACTTCAGCACTACCTTAGGCTTTCCAGAAATAGGATCCACTTCAGACCTTCTGATATACCTCTTCGGTTGTTGAGGTCTGAAGTTTACCCACCTAGTGTGGTATTCTTTCCTTAGTGCAGCCTCAAACTAGCCTGACATTTTTCTCGGATCAACATATAACAACTTTAGGCGTGCCAGCTGGTTGAGCTCAAAACCAGGGAGAGTCTTCAGATCGTATGGGAATCTGAAGTACTTAATTCCTTTTCTCTCTTTTAACTGCATACACATTCAGATCCTCAAAATATACCCATGCAATGATCTTGCCCGACACCTTTAGGTGTTTCTTGACTTTGTATAGCTTGGTGTAGGCATTTGGCTTTTGTGCAGTGTGTAGGGCTCAGATCTCAGCAAAACAAGCCGCCCATTCAGCCTTCTTGATGTCAACATCAGCGCCTGAGGCTTGGGCTTGACTCTTATTCTTCTCAGTCACTTTCTCCATCTCATCCAGCTTGTCAAATGTATCAATGCCGAGAGTATCACCCAAGTTGGGGACCATATTGCCCTCTCGGTCAGTGTACTCTGGGTAGTGCTCAGCGGTGACATCCTCAATCTCTATTTCATCTACGTCGTTGAGCTCATCGTCATTTGTCGCATAAAAAGTAGGCACATCCTTGACAATCTCGTCTGGGTTTAGCCTGAACATCTCAGCAAGTTGCTCGTCAGTCGTCATGTATGATTTCTCCTTTTTCAGGAGTATAGCTCACCAACCTTCTGACTATCCCTTGTAAATCAAGAATCATTGTGAGTTGAGACTTGATTTGCTGTAGGGAGCAACATCATATTCATCTTGCTGAGATGTTTGATCTACTTGATTTATACATTTAAAGCACATCAATCATTAGTAATTAATCGGGACATTCAAACTTTTGATAAGATATATAAACATTAATTACAGAATTTTAATACAAGATTCAAGTACAAAAGTTTTCATATACATAAACATCTAAACATTACTTTGTCTTGAATGATAGGCTTCTCACCAGGTGGGGCAGAAGATGATGCTCCATGGCCTTGATTTCTCTTTGTCCTTCTCTCTTGACCTTGAGCTGAGGCAGATGCAGCTGCATCTCCTTCATCATCATTATCATCATTTTTCTTTGCCCTTGGCCCTTCATCTTCACTAGTCTCCTCATCATCACTATCATCATCATTATCATCATCATCATCATTATCATTATCATCATCATCATCATCATCACCCTCTGTAATCTTCAGTGGCTCATCTTTTGATCCTTTAGTTTGAGCATGATCGTCTTGTTTGAGGCCTCCAACTCCTCAATCCTCTTCACTAATTGGTCATTGCGCTCCTGGAGTTGGGAGATCTGTTGTGCTTGCTGGGCAATCTGTTGTGCTTGCTGGGCAATCTGATGTGCTTTGGTAGCATTTAGCTCCACAAGCTGACTTAGTTGAGCAACTTTTTCTTCGTAAGCAGCTCGTAGTTTCAGCACCATCCTGTTTAGTGCAACTAGTTGTTCCTTTACCCCAATGGTGGGTAGAGTGGGTCCTGTGGTGAAGGTGGTGTGGGGATGATGGTCCTGCTTGGTGGCTGGTGGTAGTAGTGGTGGTGGTAGCTGTGGTGGATGTATTTGTATCAGAAGTAACATCCCCGGACTCCCCTTGACGTCCACCAACCGCCCTGAGACCTCTCTCCGTGGCTACGACCCGGCTCCCCACCGTTCGCACCAGAGGCTCTTCGTCAGACTCCTCCTCCTCCTCCTCCATCTGGAAATCAGGGTGAATGGGAGCAGACTCGGTCCCACCCTGACCATCACCTCCTTGATAGCATCATGGTCATCACCTTTAGAATCATCGGAGGGTAGGGCAATCTGCTCAACATCAGAGTCACTATCGTCATGGCACCACTACCTCCTCGCTGGCGCCACATAGTCATCTCGGGCTAGATGCCTAAACAACCTCCTCACTGGGGGCTTCACCTGCTTGCTCGGTAAACTTCATCCTCCCGAGGGTGGTGTCATCCATGACCTCAGGAATAATAGCATCATGACTCTCCTTAGGCAGCGAGGGCAGCTTCTGGTCAATAATCATCTAAAGGAACCGTGGGTACATACAAAAGCCCTCTTTACCCTTGGCTTCTAGGTTCTTGACCCAATAGTTAAATATCATCCATGAGAAGCTGAATGGATGATTCGATACCAGAGCCACATAGGTATTCTGGATCTGATCAAACATCTCATCAAAGCCTCCCTTCCTTGAGGCTATGCACTTTGGCAGCACATGGGCTAAATACTTGTTGGGGGCACAGGTTGCTCTTTTTGAGCACACCTGTGTTTATGTCTCCCGAGTACTTAGCCCGGAGAAAGCAACCTTGGACTGTCAGTGGATGTCAGAGTCAGGGCAGTAGGCAGTCACTATCATCTACCAACTCTAACACCCTCCGCAGGTCTCCTCACTAATCTCTATCTCTTCTCCAAATATGGTAATCCTAATATGATGCGGTTCAGCAGACCTGTCGACTGTCGCGCTTTCCCAGAATGCTTGCTGAATCAATAGATAAGGTGTGCATGGGGTAGATATAGCCTTGAAGATCCTTGATCTCCATAGGAAGGCGATAATCCCAGAAAAATCAGAGGCATTCCAGGTGGTCACGTCCAGATGTGCACAAAGGTTATGCTTGGTGCTCATAGTCCATCGACTCGCCTGTTTCTGTTACACAAGATAAATAAACGTTAGAGTTTCTGTGATGAATGACACTTGAATTTAATGGACTTGAATCATTCTGTTCTGTCGTGTGAATGGACAGTCCGACTGAGTCTTAGTCTTGCGAATGAGCTCAGTCGTGCGAATGAACCTGCGACTTAACTGAGTCGTATGCTGTTTTAAGCGGTTGAAACAATCGTGCGACTGAATTCAAACATATGGTTCATTCGTGCAATTGAGTCATTGCCCATTTCAATCGTGCGATTGTAGTTCATCAGTGTGTCCATTTGCATACGTCTCTGTTTGGTACTGTAGAATCGATTCTTGGTCTATACTAGATGTTAAATGTTCAGGTTAGTCTCATTGGATTCACAATACATAAACATATAACTTAGTACTAAATAATTTGACGATTAAGTACATATTAGTGGTTTATTTAGAAGGTTTTGTCTCGGTTTTGTTTTGAACCGATTTGAACTTTACGGCTAGCTTAATCTGTGCATTTTGGTCGATTCTAGTCTTGCATTACCTGTAGAAATGAAGAAAAATTGGTTAGTCTCACAGACAGGGCGCTAAATGACAAATATGAAATTTGGGCAGAGTAATCTTGCTTTCGTACGATTTAGGTGCGGTTTGGGGTGATGAGTGTCTGCGACCGACTCTCCCTCTATTTATACTAGGGTTTCCTTCAGTCGTGTGACTGAACCTATTCGCACTCTTGATTCGTGCTACTGGGGCTCAGTCGTGCGAATTGCTCAGTCAGTCACAGTCAGTCGTGCGACTAGGTTTTAGTCATGCGACTGACTCATTCGTTCAGCTCCCTTCGTGCGACTGGGGTTCAGTCGTATGACTGACTCAGTCGGTCACCTCCATAAATGCGATTGGCTCATACTCATGTTCCAATCGTGCGAATGGTTCAATCTCATGCTCAATTCGTGTGATTGATCCATACTTATGGTCTTGTCATGTGAATGACTCTGACTTGTTCATTTGACCTTATGCACTTTCAAACACTTATCTTTTTAACAATAGATAAACATTATCGGTGATGATCATCTCAAACATGACCTTTTTAATTTGAAAATACCGTCGATCACCTCAGACGTGATCCTTTTACTTAAAACAAATTTGTCACCTCAGACGTGACTCATTTTATTTTTGAATGTTTTGGTCACCTCAGACGTGACCCTTTTGAGTGAGTGATTCACAGATTACGAGTTGTTGAGTCCGACTCTTACATTACAATTTACTAAAACTAAACAGAACAACTTTGAAATTAAGAACAATAACAAGACCTATTTTTGTATTTTTGATTAGAGATGAAATACAACCTATTAGAATAATTCTAATTGATTTTACTTCCTGGACAACACAGCTTCAATTCTAGTGAATCATTTCTGGTACGATTCATTTTGGAATCATACAGGTATCAGACTCACTTAGGACACTTTAATAAACAGTTTTGATGCTTAATCCACGTTTTCACTGATAGTCAATAGCAATTTTAGGAAATCATACTAGAGCTACAAGATGCACACAATGATTTTGACTTTCAAGAGCTGCAGCTCACGATGATTGTCAGTATACTTGTCCTCTTAATCCATAAACAGATTTTTGACACACATTGGTGATGATTTAAGGTTTAATTATTTCAACAAGCATTTGTGGATCCCACGCTTATATGGTAATCAACGTTCCTTATCTAGGCTGAAGCACTCAAGATCATCAAAGCAGTATTAAAAGTCTCCTGAGTGTCCACCTCTTGAGACAAAGGCACAACTTTCCTGGAAGGGATTGTGTTGAGCCTGTTGAGACCTTGGAGTCTCAGGATAAGTGATGTAGGGACCAGGTGAGTAGGATGGCTGCTGATAAGTCAGGAAGTGCTGAGGTTGAGGGGTTAATAAGCCTTCAGCAACCATTAAAGCGTTGCTAGCAGGAAGACTCATAGATCTTCTTGTTTGGTGGCCCTTCTTACTCTCCATCTCTAGAGGGTATCCATCAAGGATGCCATAGAGCTCAGTCATGGAAAGAGTGTTCAAGTTTTCTGTTCTCTTGATAGAGACACAGTAGAATATCCACTCATTTGGAAGAGCACTCATGAACTTTCTGGTGAGATCTCTAAGTTCAGGAGTGATCTTTATAGACTGAAGGGAAGAGATAAGATCCATGTACCTGAAGTACTGCTGGCTGAGGGTCTCTTCAGCAATATGAGTGAAGTCTCGAACTGCTGCTTCAGCGAGTCCTTCTTTGAGTCGTTGGAGCAAGAATACATCTGAGCAAGTGCATTAAACAATTCTTTGGCAATCTTGCAATGCTCGAACCCCACCATAATAGAGTTCGGTATTGCAGTCATGAGAATAGTCATAGCATTGCTATCGATGTCCATCTTCTTTCTGTCTTCATCAAAATAGTCCTCGACAACCTTTTCTATCACGACACCGTTTCCACCAAGTGAAGCCACCTTTGGCTTGTACGGTCCATTGACAATCGAGTTCCACATTTTTCTATCTTGGTATCTAATGAAGCCTTCCATTCTTTTACTCCAAGACCTGAAGTTTTCAGGGGTGATGATTGGTGCTTTGGTCATCATCCCCATTTCTACTTCAGATTTGTTAAGGGCCATTTGAGGGAGTGCGTGGTAGGGAGGAGTGAAAACAGGTTGATTTGGATGGTTAGATCACACAATCAAGAGCCTGAGAAGCTCTAATACCAATTGCAGGATCGGTGTTTGTCACTTAAACACAAGGTTTTCTCTCAAACTCACCTAGAATCACACTCGGGTAAGAATCAATAAGAGTTGATCACAATATGAAAAGTAACTAAGAACACAGAAAGATAATTTCAAGATACTTTTATATATTGATTCTCAACTCAAGATACAAAGACTCTTACAAGCAGATGATCATTTCTATGAGTTACAAGGAGAACCTATATATAATACTATCTACAGCCGGATATACTTTGATATCAGATGGGATCCTTTAGCTAAAGTCTATACTACAAGACTATAATTAAGGTATCTTAGATAAAGTCTTATCTGAGATTTGGTAGTCAGGACATGTCCCTGACTTACCTTTTGTCACCAACTAAAGATGGCAACTGTACTATCATGAAAAGGTAAACAGTGGAATAAAGTATGGTCAACAACATGGTTCTTTAGGAAGAAGCCAATATTAATATTAGTATGTATGATTGTGTGATTTGCTGATAGGTGATTTGGTTTATGGTTAGTGATTTGGTTTAGTATTTAGTTTGATTTGTGATTTGTGTAGGTAGATTTGTGATATTAGTGTGTATGCTTAATGATTTTAAGAGATGAAATTGCTGAACTGTTAATGCAAAATATCGAATAAATGATTTATAAATGTATTTGTAAGGTATTATGAATATTATTGCAGTATTGTATAACTTTTATTTATATTTTAATGTATTAGTATGACTTTTATTATAACTGCTCCAGTCAACAACTCCTGGGGTGAAGAAGCTGTGTTGTTGAGGTTGAATTTGTTGATGAGATTGGGAAGGTTGAGCTTCAGGCAATGCAGGTGATTGTTGTGAAATGGGAGCTTGAACTGGATTAGACTGAGGCAAGTAATAGCAGGGAACATGATATGACATTGGACCCTGGGGGACAAAGTATGCAGGAGATCTAGGGTGTGAATGATGACCAGAACCAGCAGGATGTTGCCCTCTGTCTTGTGGACTAGTACAAGGAAAAGTCACAAAGGGTGCAGAAGAGTTAGATCCAGTTGATCTACACTCTCTTGCAAAGTGTCCCAGCCTTTGGCATTTGTGACACCTCAACTTACTCTTGTCAAAACCAACTTTGGTTTTGCCAGAGAGTCCAGGAAATTTCCTGCCAGTTCTCTTGTAGAACTTCTGAGATCTGATATTAATCAATGCCATTTGGCTCAGAATATCCATCTCTTCTAGATCATCATCAGCTATACCTTTCAAATCATCCATGATGAAGCATAGATTGTCACTATTACTGCCAGAATGACTCTCAATACCACAAATGCATGATCAGAACTATTTGAAGAGAAATCAATATGCTCATCATAATTGCTTTCAGATGCAGCATATTCTGACTCATGACCAACCAAGGCAGTATTCCCTGGTACAAAGTCATCAGTGAGCTTTCCTGATGAGGACAGTTTCCTTTTCTGCTCTATCTCTCTTTCGAATGTAAGCAGTTTCCCATGAAGTTGGGTGAGAGATAGGCTATCCAGATTTGCACTGGAGCGTAGGACAATAGTGTATGTGTCCCATCTCTCAGGCAGTGATCTGAGGAACCTGTTATTCATCTGGCTGTTGGTGTATTCCTGTTTCACCATTTTCAGCTCAGAGATCAAGCAGGAAAAACGCTCAAACTGTTGAGTCAGTGTCTCACCCTTTCTATGAGAGAATGTCTCATATTGTTGGGCAAGGATTTCTCTGTTGTTTGCTAAGACCTCATCTGTGCCACCGAATTGTTCCTTCAGGGCATTCCAGAGATCATGAGCAGTTTCATGATGCATAAGCCCTGAATAGATTTCATTAGGCAGTGCCATGGCCAGAATTCCATGGGCTTTAGCATCAATCTCAAACAGTTTCCGATCTTCATCAGAGTATTGTTCCTTCTTCTTCGGAACCATTTGACTGGTTTCCGGATTGTTCACCATAGGCTTATGTGGTCCATGTACCACAGTTGTCTAACAACCTGAACTATTAACAGACAGGTGATGAAGCATTCTTCGCTGCCATATGTTATACTCGGTCCTAACCAGCATCGGGGGCTGGTTGAGGAACCGGTATTGTGAGATCATTAGAAGGAGTAGTCATCTCAGATTCAATCAAATTCAATTAAGCTATAACAGATTTAGAACAATACACAACAACCAATTGAACCAAGAGAGATCTCAAAATAAATGAACGAAAGCGTCAGAAATTCAATAATCTATAACCAGTTCTTGCAAATATGCTAATTCAATAGATATCAATTAGCAGTTTCAATGATCAATTGTTAGATCGATCAATGATTAACCTGCTCTGATACCACTTGTTAAGATCAGTGATCTACGTTTGATTGATTAGAGAGTATAGCAGCGGAATTCTAACAATGAATTAGCCAATTCACAAGAACAAAGAGATATTCAATGTAAGAACAAAAACGGTTATAGATAGAGAGAATTCTGCAGATATATTTCATTCAATATTCGCTTTCGTGGTAACGGAATGTCACCATTACAATTAGGTCAACACCTCTTATATAAGAGATGTGACGTCTACTGATGTCACTTGATAGTGACATCTAAAAGAATTTATCACAAACTACTGATAGTTAACACAACTACTGAAGATGTCAAACAGCTGACATCTTCTTATAAAAATGCTAAGTGTTAACTATTATTACAACTACTGAAAAGAAACTACTGAAACTATAACAACTGAAGAACATACTCTTCAGTTGTTTTACAAATACTGAAACAAAGAAAACTACTGAAAGGTAAACCATCACAACTACTGAAGAAGACCTCTTCAGCTGTTGTGACAATGTCTGATACTTTGGTCTTCAGCACTTGTGTCTTCAGACTTTATCTTCAGCACTTGTGTCTTCAGACTTTGTCTTCAGCACTTGTGTTTTCAGACTTTGTCTTCAGCACTTGTGTCTTCAGACTTTGTCTTCAGCACTTGTGTCTTCAGACTTTGTCTTTAGCACTTGTGTCTTCAGACTTTGTCTTCAGCACTTGTGTTTTCAGACTTTGTCTTCAGCACTTGTGTCTTCAGACTTTGTCTTCAACACTTGTGTCTTCAGACTTTGTCTTCATCTGTTGTCTTCAGCTGTTGTGGTCTTCAGTAGTTGTTGTGACGTCTGTGGGACTTAAAGGTTTTTCTGATCTAGCTCATTGGTTCTTTTGGTCCAACAGATTTCAAGATAATGACTTGGAAGTATAAAGGCCTAAAAATATCTCAAGCCTCGAAAGAAGTAGCCTCTTTCGAAGTATAAGTGGCTTCAAAAGAACAAGTTTTTCCAAAGCCAGTTAACCTTTGGAAGAACCTACTATGAACCAGTGGACATTAGTATGGTATTTCTGACACACTGCTGCAAATATCTGAGATATTGCATGTTGCGTTTCCCACTCCCATGTAATTGACCATACTTTATTTCACTTTTTATTCCTTATTAGTTAGTACAGTTACTAACTTTAGTTGGTAACAAAAGGTAAGTCATGGACATATCATGACTACCAAATCTTAGATAATATTTTATCTAAGATACCTTGTCTTTAGCAATGTAGTATTTGCTTTAGTCATAGGTTTCCAGCTGGTATCAAAATATATCCGACTGTAGGTAGTAGTATATATGCTATTTTGTGATTTAAAGTTTCTTTGCTAGATTTCTGTGTTTTTACGGGTCATATTGCATTAAGGCTTTAATCAACCAAACATTAAATATAATATAAGATTTTTACCACACTTATATATGAGTTTTAACTTACTAGAAATATAAATGTACATTTTATGAATTTTTTTAGTAATCCAAAAATAATTATATTTTTTCAAAAACACGTGCAGCTATATTTTGGAGTTTAAAAATATTTTAGTTGATTGGGGGTTAAAAGCTGTTAGGGGACCGTGTACGACGGAGTACTAACTGATTCTACGCATATACAAGATCAAATAGTGCGGAGTTCTATTTGATTGGCGATCCAATTAGGGAGAATACAGTTCAGATCAATCTAATGATTAAGAAACGTTAAGAACAATTAGAACACGATCAACTGCGATCTATGAACTTGGAACAGGTTTTCTTGAGTCTCTGGACGGCTAGGGTACGATTATGTGCGTAGGTATTTGAATTGTTATGTTTTTCCACGAATTAGGTGGTATTTATAGGTTAGGGTCTTCTAATCGTACGACTGAACCATTAGCATGGTTAGAACATGATCAATTGCGATCTATGAACTTGGAACAAGTTTTCTTGAGTCTCTAGACGGCTAGGGTATGATTATTTGCGTAGGTATTTGAATTGTTACGTTTTTCATGAATTAGGTGGTATTTATAGGTTAGGGTCTTCCAATCATACGACTGAACCATTAGCATGGTTCAGTCGTGCGATTAAACCATTAGCGTGGTTCAGTTGTGCGACTGAATCATGCGATTCATCCATTCGTATGACTGAATCATGCGATTCATCCATTCGTACGACTGAAGGTTCAGTGGTGTGACTGAGTCAATCTTATGTCTCAATCGTGCGACTGATCCAGTCTCCTGGTTCAGTTGTGCGACTGGTCCATTAGTATGAAGTATTCATGCGTATGGTCCATTAGCATGGTCCATTCGTATGAGGACTTCATATGATTAAGTTTGAACACATTTCTCAATCATTATTGACTAAGAATTATGTACAACAACCACAAACCTATATAGTTAGTTTACTATAAATTATCACACAATAAACAATGAAATATTAAACATTATAAGCATCAACCATATATTGTATTTCATTCATACCCATTCAATTCCGTATATGTAAGACATGATAGACATTTTACATTAAGCTTCTGAACTAGGTACATATGTATCAACAAACTCCCCCTTGGACCTAGTTTACATCATTGTCTAACATTCTTTATTAGCTCTTCAAATTTCTTGTACTTTTCCTCTCTTGTAACTCCAGCATGTATCTCAAATGCAAAACAAAGTCTTATCACGTTCTAGAACTGGAGGGCGTGTACTATATCTTGCGAGTTATAGAATAGTGGCCACTTGTATAAGGTATAGACATCGTCTGCAGACAAATTGGTCAGCCACATAGGGTCAAACACCGGATAGTTTCTATTTTGCTCTCCTTTTGTAAGACTATGACTACTTCACATGTTCTCCAATCATAATACCACCACTTGAAGTATGGAGTGAAGTCCTGTGGCATTTCCCTTAGGGGGATTTTGGACATTGTACGCGGAGGACTCCACTTCAGCACTACCTTAGGCTTTCCAGAAATAGGATCCACTTCAGACCTTCTGATATACCTCTTCGGTTGTTGAGGTCTGAAGTTTACCCACCTAGTGTGGTATTCTTTCCTTAGTGCAGCCTCAAACTAGCCTGACATTTTTCTCGGATCAACATATAACAACTTTAGGCGTGCAAGCTGGTTGAGCTCAAAACTAGGGAGAGTCTTCAGATCGTGTGGGAATCTGAAGTACTTATTTCCTTTCTCTCTTTTAACTGCATACACATTCAGATCCTCAAAATATACCCATGCAATGATCTTGCCCGACACCTTTAGGTGTTTCTTGACTTTGTATAGCTTGGTGTAGGCATTTGGCTTTTGTGCAGTGTGTAGGGCTCAGATCTCAGCAAAACAAGCCGCCCATTCAGCCTTCTTGATGTCAACATCAGCGCCTTAGGCTTGGGCTTGACTCTTATTCTTCTCAGTCACTTTCTCCATCTCATCCAGCTTGTCAAATGTATCACTGCCGAGAGTATCACCCAAGTTGGGGACCATATTGCCCTCTCGGTCAGTGTACTCTGGGTAGTGCTCAGCGGTGACATTCTCAATCTCTATTTCATCTACGTCGTTGAGCTCATCGTCATTTGTCGCATAAAAAGTAGGCACATCCTTGACAATCTCGTCTGGGTTTAGCCTGAACATCTCAGCAAGTTGCTCGTCAGTCGGTCATGTATGATTTCTCCTTCTTCGGGAGTATAGCTCACCAACCTTCTGACTATCCCTTGTAAATCAAGAATCATTGTGAGTTGAGACTTGATTTGCTGTAGGGGAGCAACATCATATTCATCTTGCTGAGATGTTTGATCTACTTGATTTATACATTTAAAACACATCAATCATTAGTAATTAATCGGGACATTCAAACTTTTGATAAAGATATATAAACATTTATTACAGAATTTTAATACAAGATTCAAGTACCAAAGTTTTCATATACATAAACATCTAAACATTAATTTTATCTTGAATGACAGGCTTCTCACCAGGTGGGGCAGAAGATGATGCTCCATGGCCTTGATTTCTCTTTGTCCTTCTCTCTTGACCTGAGCTGAGGCAGATGCAGCTGCATCTCCTTCATCATCATTATCATCATTTTTCTTGCCCTTGGCCCTTCATCTTCACTAGTCTCCTCATCATCACTATCATCATCATTATCATCATCATCATCATTATCATTATCATCATCATCATCATCATCACCTTCTGTAATCTTCAGTGGCTCATCTTTGATCCCTTTAGTTTGAGCATGATCGTCTTGTTTGAGGCCTCCAACTCCTCAATCCTCTTCACTAATTGGTCATTGCGCTCCTGGAGTTGGGAGATCTGTTGTGCTTGCTGGGCAATCTGTTGTGCTTGCTGGGCAATCTGATGTGCTTTGGTAGCATTTAGCTCCACAAGCTGACTTAGTTGAGCAACTTTTTCTTCGTAAGCAGCTCGTAGCTTCAGCACCATCCTGTTTAGTGCAACTAGTTGTTCCTTTACCCCAATGGTGGGTAGAGTGGGTCCTGTGGTGAAGGTGGTGTGGGGATGATGGTCCTGCTTGGTGGCTGGTGGTAGTAGTGGTGGTGGTAGCTGTGGTGGATGTATTTGTATCAGAAGTAACATCCCCGGACTCCCCTTGACGTCCACCAACCGCCCTGAGACCTCTCTCCGTGGCTACGACCCGGCTCCCCACCGTTCGCACCAGAGGCTCTTCGTCAGACTCCTCCTCCTCCTCCTCCATCTGGAAATCAGGGTGAATGGGAGCAGACTCGGTCCCACCCTGACCATCACCTCCTTGATTAGCATCATGGTCATCACCTTTAGAATCATCGGAGGGTAGGGCAATCTGCTCAACATCAGAGTCACTATCGTCATGGCACCACTACCTCCTCGCTGGCGCCACATAGTCATCTCGGGCTAGATGCCTAAACAACCTCCTCACTGGGGGCTTCACCTGCTTGCTCCGGTAAACCTTCATCCTCCCGAGGGTGGTGTCATCCATGACCTCAGGAATAATAGCATCATGACTCTCCTTAGGCAGCGAGGGCAGCTTCTGGTCAATAATCATCTAAAGGAACCGTGGGTACATACAAAAGCCCTCTTTACCCTTGGCTTCTAGGTTCTTGACCCAATAGTTAAATATCATCCATGAGAAGCTGAATGGATGATTCGATACCAGAGCCACATAGGTATTCTGGATCTGCTCAAACATCTCATCAAAGCCTCCCTTCCTTGAGGCTATGCACTTTAGCAGCACATGGGCTAAATACTTGAGTTGGGGGCACAGGTTGCTCTTTTTGAGCACACCTGTGTTTATGTCTCCCGAGTACTTAGCCCGGAGAAAGCAACCTTGGACTGTCAGTGGATGCAGTCAGGTAGGGCAGTCACTATCATCTACCAACTCTAACACCCTCCGCAGGTCTTCCTCACTAATCTCTATCTCTTCTCCAAATATGGTAATCCTAATATGATGTGGTTCAGCAGACCTGTCGACTGTCGCGCTTTCCCAGAATGCTTGCTGAATCAATAGATAAGGTGTGCATGGGGTAGATATAGCCTTGAAGATCCTTGATCTCCATAGGAAGGCGATAATCCCAGCAAAATCAGAGGCATTCCAGGTGGTCACGTCCAGATGTGCACAAAGGTTATGCTTGGTGCTCATAGTCCATCGACTCGCCTGTTTCTGTTACACAAGATAAATAAACGTTAGAGTTTCTGTGAGTGAATGACACTTGAATTTAATGGACTTGAATCATTCTGTTCTGTCGTGTGAATGGACAGTCCGACTGAGTCTTAGTCTTGCGAATGAGCTCAGTCGTGCGAATGAACCTGCGACTTAACTGAGTCGTATGCTGTTCTAAGCGGTTGAACCAATCGTGCGACTGAATTCAAACATATGGTTCATTCGTGCAATTGAGTCATTTGCCCATTTCAATCGTGCGATTGTAGTTCATCAGTGTGTCCATTTGCATACGTCTCTGTTTGGTACTGTAGAATCGATTCTTGGTCTATACTTGATGTTAAATGTTCAGGTTAGTCTCATTGGATTCACAATACATAAAAATATAACTTAGTACTAAATAATTAGACGATTAAGTACATATTAGTGGTTTATTTAGAAGGTTTTGTCTCGGTTTTGTTTTGAACCGATTTGAACTTTACGGCTAGCTTAATCTGTGCATTTTGGTCGATTCTAGTCTTGCATTACCTGTAGAAATGAAGAAAAATTGGTTAGTCTCACAGACAGGGCGCTAAATGACAAATATGAAATTTGGGCAGAGTAATCTTGCTTTCGTATGATTTAGGTGCGGTTTGGGGTGATGAGTGTCTGCGACCGACTCTCCCTCTATTATACTAGGGTTCCTTCAGTCGTGCCACTGAACCTATTCGCACTCTTGATTCGTGCTACTGGGGCTCAGTCGTGCGAATTGCTCAGTCAGTCACAGTCAGTCGTGCAACTAGGTTTTAGTCATGCGACTGACTCATTCGTTCAGCTCCATTCGTGCGACTGGGGTTCAGTCGTATGACTGACTCAGTCGGTCACCTCCATAAATGCGATTGGCTCATACTCATGTTCCAATCGTGCGAATGGTTCAATCTCATGCTCAATTCGTGTGATTGATCCATACTTATGGTCTTGTCATGTGAATGACTCTGACTTGTTCATTTGACCTTATGCACTTTCAAACACTTATCTTTTTAACAATAGATAAAACATTATCGGTGATGATCATCTCAAACATGACCTTTTTAATTTGAAAATACCGTCGATCACCTCAGACGTGATCCTTTTACTTAAAACAAATTTGTCACCTCAGACGTGACTCATTTTATTTTTGAATGTTTTGGTCACCTCAGACGTGACCCTTTTGAGTGAGTGATTCACAGATTACGACGAGTTGTTGAGTCCGACTCTTACATTACAATTTACTAAAACTAAATAGAACAACTTTGAAATTAAGAACAATAACAAGACCTATTTTTGTATTTTTGATTAGAGATGAAATACAACCTATTAGAATAATTCTAATTGATTTTACTTCCTGGACAACACAGCTTCAATTCTAGTGAATCATTTCTGGTACGATTCATTTTGGAATCATACAGGTATATCAGACTCACTTAGGACACTTTAATAAACAGTTTTGATGCTTAATCCACGTTTTCACTGATAGTCAATAGCAATTTTAGGAAATCATACTAGAGCTACAAGATGCACACAATGATTTTGACTTTCAAGAGCTGCAGCTCACGATGATTGTCAGTATACTTGTCCTCTTAAATCCATACACAGATTTTTGACACACATTGGTGATGATTTAAGGTTTAATTATTTCAACAAGCATTTGTGGATCCCATGCTTATATGGTAATCAACGTTCCTCAGGAGATTTTTGAGCGGTCTACGGGTATATTACAAGAAGAAACTATTCTAAGAGCTTTCAAAGAGATGCTAAGCCTCAGGTCAGTGCCACTGCACAACAGAGCGGTACAAACAACAATGAATTCTAGAATATTTAGGTTATGCTTATCCTCAGGTCAGTGTCACCGCACAACAGAGAGGCACACAACCTATCTTGTTTGAGCAATGATTTTCTTTGCACATATCGCACCAACAACATAGGTTATCAGCTTGATTGCTTTTTGCATTTTTCATGTGCTTTGCTCATATTTTATGGTCATCCGCACACATTTGTGGCGTTTATTTTGCTCGCCACCCCTTATTGGAACTTCGTTGATTGTGTTAACCAGGGATAAGATGGGAACCCATAACTTGTTGAACAACTTAGTTTAAGCTTGAAATCACCAATGAGATCTACTAATCTATTGTGTTGAATCTATCAATACATCATCTAATGAGCTAACAACCTCTAGGTCTACTTTCTCTATGTTACCATAGTAGCATACTATTTTACGTATCATCTTTCCTTTTATTTTGCTTTGACTATTCAGACTTAGCTTTGAATTTTGCATCATAAGTAGTTAAACCTTTTAAAGTCCCAAATAATCTGTTCTCTGTGTAATATCATTTTCCAAACTCGTTGAATCAGTATCACAGATTTGATTTCTTTCCTTTTAGCTATGTTGTCATTCTCTCTTGTTTTTTAAATAAGTAAATAAAACTACTAAATTAATACTAATCTAAGCTCTTCTCCCCCTAAAATTCTAACACCGGAAATGTTTTTGTGTTTTGAATTTTAATAGGCGAAGAAATAAAAAATAAAATAAAGTATAATAAAATAAAAATAATTCTACTCGTCAAACTATGTACTGTCATCTTCTGGAATCACTTCACTTTTCTTTTTCACCCCGTTGACCTCTAACAGATACAAAAATCTTGGTTTATCAAAAGCTTTTGTGTAGAGGTCAGCGCGTTGAAAATCCGTATTAATTTTAACTACATCGATTAAGTTCTTTTCAAAACAATCACGTATAGAGTGATATTTAATCCCAATGTGTTTGGTTTTTAGATGTTGGACGGGATTTTTAGTTATGGCTATAGCAGCTGAATTATCAACACATATAGGAGTGTTAGAGAATTTCAAACCGTAGTCCCGCATTTGCTATTGAATCCAAATTATTTGTGAACAACAGCTTGTAGCAGCAACGTATTCAGCTTCACAGTTGACAGAGCAACCGATATCTGCTTCTTACACTACCAAGTGACTAATCTTCTCCCAAAGAATTGACATCCTGCAGATGTTGACTTGTTTCATTTTGCAGCCGCCATAATCCGAATCTGTATGCGCTATAAGCTCAAAGTCATCATCATGAGGATACCACAACCCAAGTATTGGAGTACCCTTCAGATAACGAAATATCCTTTTGATTCCTATGAGATGGTTGACTTTCGGTATCGCCTGATATTGGAGCAGAGACACGTTGCGTACATGATATCAGGTCGTGAGGTAGTGAGGTACATGAGGGATCCGATCACTCCTCGGTACATGGTGGCATCCACCAGATCATCATTTTTGTCGGGTGCCACATCGTGGTTTGTAGCCAGTGGAGTCCCAGCTGCCGAAGCATTCTCCATATCAAACCGACTGAGAATATCGCCTACATACTTGGTCTGATGTAGAAATATCCCCTTTGGTGTCTGATCCACCTGTAATCCGAGAAAGAACTTCATCTCTCCCATGACACTCATCTCAAATTCAACTTTCATTACTGCTTCAAATTCTTTACATAATGCTTTGTTATTGGAACCGAAGATTATGTCATCAACATAGATCTGAACTAGCAGTAAGTCACATCCTTTTCTTTGATGAACAGTGTATAGTCAATCACTCCTCTGCGAAAGTCATGTTTCACAAGATGAGTCGAGAGTTTTTCATACCATGCTCTTTGGGCTTGGTGTAGCCCGTAGAGAGCCTTATCCAGCTTGTAAACTCTGTCCCAATGATATGGATCCTCAAATCCTTCGGGTTGACTGACATACACTATCTCCCAGATTTCACCATGAAGGAATGCACTTTTTACATCTAGTTGATAAAATTTAATCTTCATGTAAGATGCATAGGCTAGGAAGATACGAATTGCTTCCATTCTCGCCATAGGTGCAAACACTTCATTGTAATCAATACCCTAGACTTGTCAAAATCCTTGAACTACAAGTTAAGCCTTGTTTCTTATTATGAACCCTTGGTCATCTTTCTTGCATTTCAAGACCTATTTGGTGCCAATGACCTTAGCACCTTTAGGTCTATCCACCAGTATCCATACTCCTAACTTCATGAATTGAAGAAGTTCTTCTTGCATGGCACTCACCCATGCCTCGTCGTTTAGGGCTTCACTAACATATTTTGGCTCAAATTGTGACACAAAACATCGATATGCACCATCGTGAAGATATCCTTTTTCCATCACAGAGGCATAATTAGCTGAGTATAGTTGATTTTTTGTCTGTACTCCTGATCGAACATCTCCAATGACATTTTCCAAAGGATGATAAACATTTAGTCGTGATCCAAGAGTAGTGGGAACAACTACCTCGTTATCCAGATTGTGAACACCAGGTTCAGTATCTGAGGTAGTGGGAGTGTGAGGTCCGAAGTGTTAGAGGCATCAACATCAGATGCTTGTGTACTTGCAATAGTAGGAACTTGTTCCTCCTGATCCACCTGATCATTTGCCACGTCTTCATCATCAGAGGAGGAGTCACTTACTTCAAGTTCTCCCCCTGGAGGACTAGAAGACCCTCTTTGTGAAGCTGAGGTTGTCGAGTCCAGTGATGGTGTGTTTAACACATCGTACATCATTCTTGTCGATAACTTATCCCCAATAAGGGAGAGAGGGATGTTAAAGGAATTAAAGAATCCATCATAGTTGAAAAAGAATGAGGGTCCCTTTCCAACAAGGGGAGTGGTGTATCTCTATACATCAACGTTGCACCACACTTATACTTGACCTGTTGAGTTGTTATAAACTCTCTTATTCGGTATGTTGTATCCTAGGAAAAACCTTTTTCGGCCTTCTCGCTGAACTTCCCTGCCTGAGTTTTCTTCAGCAGCGTACATGGTGCGCCGAATGGTTCGAGGTACTCCAGATTTGGTTTACATCGCTGGAGCAACTCATAGGACGTTTTACCATGACGTTTGAGCACCAAGACTTGATTGAGGGTGTAACATGCATTAGCTACTACCTCGTTCCAAATTGGATAGGCAGTTTCCAGTCTGCTAGCATCGTCCGGACCGTCTCTATCAAGCTTCGACTCTTTCTCTCAACAACTTTGTTCATTTGAGGAGTGTAGGCAGATGTGAACCGGTGCATAATTCCTTTTCCTTTGCAGAAGCCTCCATCCACTGGTTCTTGAACTCGGAACCGTTGTCTTAGCGAACTTGCCTTACCTTAAGCTTGTAGAGTGACTCCAATGTAGTTACTAGCTCCTTGAATGATTCAAATGTCTTTGATTTGGATTTCAGAAACATCACCCAAGAAAATCTTGAGTAATCATCCATAACTACATAGCAGTACAAATCGCCGGCAATGCTCTTTGTACTAACTGGGCCAAATAGATCCATGTGAAGAAGCTCAAGAGGTAGGTCAATTGAGTGAACTTTCTTTACCTTATGAGACTTCTTTGTCTATTTCCCTTTCTTACATGCGACACAAAAATCCGTAATTGGAAGTTCTTAACATTTACTCCACGCACTAGATCATTCTGGATCAAGTGATTCATCTTTCATGGATTAATGTGTCCCATTCTCATATGCCAGGAGATGGAGTCTTTCTCTATTGCCTTTGACAAGAAGCATTGTACATGATGATCGGTTGTGGAGGCCTTCGACAGGTCCAAGACATATAGATCATTATATCTTGAAGCTGACATTAAAACTTGGTCCTCCGGGATGACATAGTCCTTTTTTAGAACATAGCACTTCTTGTTGTCAAATACAACCTTGAATTCTTTGTCACAAATCTGGGAGACAGAAAGTAAGTTATTATGAAGTTGTTGAACATAGTTTACCTTATCAACTTCATTTTCTGGTTTCCCACTTCCCCTTATGCAGTGATATATCCTCCTTTATTTCCAGCAAAAGAATTGTGTCCTCCTTTAATTTGTTTAACATTTGACAGGAGAGTCAGGTTCCCAGTCATGTGCCTTGATGCCCCGCTATCAACAATCCAGGTATTTGTAGTAGCACTATAGTGGACACCCTGCACATTCAAAGGAAATGGTTAGTTTAGGTTAGGGACCCAAGCCTAAACTGGCTTGGGTGACCCGGAGGAATCACACATCAGAAACTCTACCCACTGTCCATTTGAGGGTGGAGTCAGATCATTCTTCTTCTTGTTCTCATTATCAGACACTGGACTTGACTTTTCTTTCCATAAGCCAGTTTTGTGTAAGGCTTGTTTGTGATAAACAGATGACTGGCTTACGGTTTGAACTTTATGTTCACTAATTCTTTTTGGTGGAGTGATAGAACTCCTTTTCGAAGAACTTGGTTTAGTATCATGAAGTTCAATTTTCTTTCTTGGTGTCTGATAATAAGGAAAGTTAGAAGTGATGTGTCCATACTTTCCACAATTATAGCATGATCTACTTTCTGCATGTTGGTGGAACTGTTTTTGTGGGGAAGTGTGTGACGCAGGTGTGACTTTAGTCTGTTTGGGTTTGGACACCTCTTGTTTAGATGTTTTAGCTTCTTTAACAAAATTCATTAGTTGAACATTTTTAACATCTTTACCCTTTTGTTTATTTGGACTAAGACATGGTGCACGTGGTTGGTTAACTTCTTTGGTCTTTTTGGGTTAGAAATAGACATGTTTGAACCTGACTTTACCTTAACCTTTTCAAATTGTTCATCCAAATTGACAATAGGCATCTTACCTTTATATTTTAAAGTGGCCTCCTTCTGTTTAGCTACATATTCCACCGATTTACTCGTGGGATCTGGATCACTAACTAGAGGTGTGGACACCACATAATCTTTGATTGGATTGGTATTTATTGGTCTACATTTTGCATTCAACAAGATCTCATGTGGTGGTGGAACCACTTTGTAACCCAAACCCTCCTTGTTGTTACGTTCTTTCACTAAGTGGTGGACTATGTGAGAAGAACGGGTCCAACTATGCAGTTTTTGTTTTAATGAGTTGACTTCGACTTCCAAAAATGCTTTTTCTTTCTTAGTTTCTTCCGGGGAGTTTAAATAGAACTTTATGTCATTTGCTTGGTTAAAAGAAACAACCTCAGTTTCCCGTAGTTGTTTGTTTAAAAGTTCTTTCTTCTCTTGATAACGGTGCTCATTTTGTTTTAAAATCCGGTTAGCTTCTATGCACAGTTGTAAGTCATTTACTAAGCTTTCATTGTGAACTAATAACCTAGCAAATTTTGAATCTATGCTGTCTCTAAATTTATTACATTCATTACAAGCATGACTTTCAAAATGTTGGTCTTTGGTACTTACTTGTGAAGATTTGGTTGAATCAGCCATCATAGCAGAGTTTGACTGTTCGGGTGCTGGTGATCCTGAACAAGTTGTGCTGAGACCTTCTTCACTTAGGTGATTGACCATATTTGCAGCATCTTCATTATTTCACATCACTAGTTCCACTGCGATTTCACCTTCGCTTGCAGAGTCGTCATCCAAACCCTCAACACAAGCAATGTTGGATTCTCCCGGAGATACAAAACGAAAGGTCCAATCTTGCCCTTCGCTGTTTTGTGCAGTCAAGGCCTTAGTGTCCTTGCTTGACGAGGTAGCACCACTTGTGGGTTTGTATTGACGATTGAAGGTTGAATGGATTACCATTACCTGTCTTCTTGGGCTTAATACATTCACGCTTGAAATGCCCCTTCTTTCCACAGTTAAAACAGGTAACTTTGGTTTTATCGAAACCAAAGGTAGTGTCATTTGTGGCTATCAAGTTTTGTCCAGTATTTTTCACAAACTTCTTTGCCCTCCGGATAGCACTAGCCAATGCCCACATGATATCCATTCTTTCGAGTTCAGTTTCATCTACCTGCTCGTAATCTTCATCTACGAGATGCCAGTTTCCAATCTTCCCCACAACCGGGCCATCATATGAGTGAACTACCACTGCTAGGAGATCCATATGCTCCTTTGCCACCTCCACAGTAATATACCAAGATTCTTGGTCTTCAACTTCATAGTATTTTCTTCAGGTGCTATATATTGGGTGCAAGATGACCCTGACGTGTCAGATCCTGAACTAGTGGCTTGGGAAGGAGCTGCTGAACTAGAACGAATGCTGTTTGAAGTGGTGCTCCTGAACTTGTTGGAGTGGGTGATGAGTTATAAAGTGATAGGTTCTGATCGTATAATCCTTTCTGAGACCTGTACTTTATCCTCAATTCTTCCTCTCTCAGCTTCAGAATGAAATCATTAATATCCACTTTGCCAGCATATCATTCGGTCTTAGATTTGACACAAACAAAACCCACTTCTCTAGCAAGCCATCTGCAAAACTCGACACCTTGTCTTCCATGGACGTGGTTACCCCATGAGTGTGCAACTCACTCATCAAGTGGTAGAAACGGTCGATGATGTCATCCAGGCTCTCTTTTTCTATTGAAGAGAAGTTATCAAACTCCTTCTTTAAAGCCTTGGCCTTTAATGCCTTTAACGTTGCATTCCCATCATATATTTTTTCTAGAGCTTCCCATAATTTCTTGGCTTATTTGTTCTCAAAATTCTGATGGAATATATCCTTAGAATTGACTGAGTCAACAAACCATACACCTTCTTCTCTGCATTGTATTTCACCTTCTAGCTATCAGTCATGCCACCCAAAGTAAGTTTAACCCCATCAGCACCAACTGGCATGCTATAAGCTGTCTCGATTGATTCCCACAGATTGGGATCAACTCCATTTAGATATATCTCGAACCTTTGCTTCCATTGTGGGTAATCATCTAACGTTATAAGTTTAGGGGGCTTATTGATCTTCCATTTCGTTAAACTTTGAACTTTTGACAAGACTTATTCACTTGTGCGAATGGAGAGGTCCGAATGAGTCAATCGAGCGATTGAACAAATGCAGATGAGCCAATCGTGCGATTGGACAAATGTGGATGAACAGTCGAATGGGATTGTTCAGTCGTACGAATGGATGCGCGACTGAGTTCAATCATGCACATGGGAGGTGCGAGTGAGTTCAGTTGTGCGATTGAGTCAATCGTGCGACTGAAGGCTGCTGGTTTTGAAAACTCGAAGGTTTTTGGTACTTTGACACAAAAATACAATTTTTCACGAACCCTAATCTGCCGTAAGCTGAAAAATGTGAACTTTTAGATTTGGAGACGTCGAAAACACTGTTTTTCTAAAAAAGATGGTGTTTTTGAATGAAAAATGTGATTTTTACACCAAAATCGATTGAATCACACGCAAAATCAAGAGCCAAAGCTCTGATACCACTTGTTAGGGGACCGTGTACGATGGAGTACTAACTGATTCTGCGCGTATACTGGATCAAATAGTGTGGAATCCTATTTGATTGGTGATCCAATCAGGGAGAACACAGTTTAGATCAATCTAACGATTAAGAAACGTTAAGAACGATTAGAACACAATCAACTGCGATCTATGAACTTGGAACAGGTTTTCTTGAGTCTTTGGACATCTAGGGTACGATTATGTGCGTAGGTATTCGAATTGTTATGTTTTTCCACGAATTAGGTGGTATTTATAGGTTAGGGTCTTCCAATTGTACGACTAAACCATTAGCGTGGTTCAGTTGTGCGACTGAATCATGCGATTCATCCATCCGCACGACCGAAGGTTCAGTCATGCGACTGAGTCAATCTTATGTCTCAATCGTGCGACTGATCAAGTCTCCTCGTTCAGTCGTGCGACTGGTCCATTAGTATAAAGTATTCATGCATATGGTCTATTAGCATGGTCCATCTGCATGAGAACTTCATATGATTTAGTTTGAACACATTTCTCAATCATTATTGACTAAGATTTATGTACAAAAACCACAAACCTATATAGTTAGTTCACTATAAATTATCACACAATAAAAAATGAAATATAAGCATTATAAGCATCAACCACATATTGTATTTCATTCATACCCATTCAATTACATATATGTAAGACATGATAGACATTTTACATTAAGCTTCTAAACTAGGTACATATGTATCAACAAAAGCTTAACCAATTTAGGTGAAACTACTTTTGTGTTAATTTAACTCATAACACTAACTTTTAAAAAAGAATCAAGTCAATTAGGTTGATTAGGGGTCAAAAACTTTTAAATCTAACTAAAAAGTTAGTGTTATGAGATTAAAAAAATATAGTTGATTTGTGTTCGAAAACATAACCTTTAAATCTAACTCATAACACTATCAAGTCAGTTGGGTGAAATTGAGGAAGTTATGCCCTCCCAAAGCCGACCTTAGTATTTGCGAAAACACTCATGTTTGACCTTTCATCTTGTACTTAATTTTTAATGGTTTAAATATTAATGATAAATTATGAATTTACTATTGTTGGAAATATATTTCTTTGAAATTAACTTTAGGCTTAAAAAATCATTCATTTTGGTTTTGTTTTGATCAAGTTATGACCCTTAAATGTAAAGTGATTTTTCTTATAGAAAGTGTTTCTCAATTCAAGCCATTTTCAAACAAAATTTTAATATGAACAAGCAATACACTTGTTTCTTGAATCTTAGATCACTTAACCACAAAGATATATTCGTTATTTCATTATTTTAAACATGTTAAAGTATTTCTTAAGTTTAAGTGTATGAATACCTAAATGTGTGCAAAAGGCTAGGCTTGAAATAGATTTGTGTGTTTTGCTTTGGAACTAAAAATCAAAGGGCTACTTTTGCCCCTACTGCTGTCAAGGTTCTTAGAGGAGAAAAAGAAGAGAATGGTGCGATCTAATGGTTTTTTATAGCATGTATTATATTGGGGTGATGAAGGGCATTTTGGTAATTAGATAATAGGAAATCATAGAGATCTTTGTATTCAAAGTTTGATAGAGATTAGAGTATGATTAAGTGGTGTGATTGCCATGAGAACATGGGGAAGGAAGAGAGGGACACAGCTGGAACAAATGGTAAAAGGCTCCCCTTTAGATCTTGACTAATGCTTATAAAAAATCTTCTTAGCCTATTATCATTTAGTGTAGGTATGTGTAGCAATGATGTTTTTAAGTTTTCATATAGAGGGGGCTGATTTGAGGTGAAAGATGATGATGATGATAATATGTATTTTGATATATTATCTTGGGGTTCAATAATATAATAAACTGAAGCTTACCAAATGATAATCACAACCGACTGAAGATCTCATTATACAAGTTCAGAGACCAAATTGATTATTAGAAGAAAACAAATACAAGACAAAGTCAACATCAAGACAACAAGAAAAGTCAAAATTAGGTCATGATGTAATATTAGTACAAATAGACCCACTAGTGCATTTTTGCGAAGTGTGGTTCTTTTGTGCGTGTTTCTCATGGTGTAAATCACGACCCAAGGAGAAATCATCTCATTTTGGGTGGGTTTGATTTCATCAGCCATCTATGATTCTCATTGTAACTTATTTATCAACATCAATAAAATCATAACATTATTATTATCCATCTCTTCTTCTTTGATTCACACACGTCCACCCATCTTAATTTTGATTTCTAGATCTAAACGAGATAGTTCTTAAGATCCAAGCTCAATAAATCTGAAATATTGATTTAGCAAAATGGTATCAGAGCTGTTGGTTGATGGATTTATCTAGTTTTCAGATATGATTTCATCTTTAATGATGTCAAGAACAATGAAGAAAAAAAGAAAAATGAAGAACAAAGTCCATGTTCATCAAAAACTATCTGTTCATACCTAAATCAGAAGAAAAACCAACAAATCTGTTCAACTATGGTACAATTTGAAGAATCATGAACATGTTCATGATTATTCCTTCAAAATTCGATGCAATTGAACAAGATTATCATAAAAAAAAGAAAACCCATTTGTTCATCTCAAAATCAAGAAGAAAAATCATCAGATCTGTTCTAATATGATATGATTTGAGAAATATAATCATTCCATGGATTATCCCTTCATAATTCGATGCAGTTGAACACGATTATCATTAAAAACAAAGAAAAGATGAAGAAATGGAAGCTACTGTTGATTTCCCGACCTGCACTGTAGTGTGAAATCGAATTTGTTCAAGTCTTAAAACAAATACGGATGAACAAAAACAAATGCGGATGAAGCTTGATAAAATACGGATGCGTTATACACAAATGCAGATGTGTTATACACAAATGCAGATGTGTTATACACAAATGCAGATGACTTATCACCAAATGCAGATGACTTGGCAACAAATGCAGATGCCTTGTCACCAAATGAGGTTGACTTGTAAACAAATGCGGGTACTTTAAGCACAAATGCGGATGCATTGAAATAAAATGCGGATGCCTTGCAAACAAATGCGGATGCTTTGCAAACAAATGCAGATGAGTTAGTAAAGAAATGTGGATGTGTTGCAAGAAATGCTTATTAACAGCTGATGAACAGGACTTGAAAAAGAAAAGAAAAACATAAGTATAGATGATAGCAACCAACAAGCACATCCATTTTGATCATGAAAGCAAAAAAGAGTATAGAAATCAACTTTGGTCACTTTTTCACAAATTCATCCAGAGACTTGTACAACTATCAGATGCTCTTTTTGAAGTACTTGAGCTCACATTTTTTTGATAATGTTTTGCACCCGTGTCTGACTACTGAGTGGACACTTAGCCGGACTTTAATCAAGGGAGTACTCATTATCTGAAGAATGTCATTTACCAAGTTATTTCAAAGAGTGGAAGTATGTTCAACATTAATTCATGTTCCTCATGCAGTTTATTGAAGTTCAAAGCCTCACCATATGCCTAATATATTCTAATCCTTGAGTTGTGATATGAACTATAATCCAAAAGTGATACAACTCATATCCAATACCAAGAAGTATTCTCAAGAGATTCTAACCTTTGTCAGAAATATGTTGGAAGAGCTTAATCTGAGGGGAAGAACATCAGTGAATTATGTCAGAACATCAGTCAATCAAGTAGACATGTGACAAAGAAGATCTTCAAGTTCAAGGTGTGCAAGCATCAATTTAGGGGGAGTATTGTTGGGGTTCAACAATATAATAAACTAAAGCTTACCAAATGATAATCATAGCCGTCTGAAGATCTCATTGTACAAGTTCAGAGACCAAATTGATTATCAGAAGAAAACAAATACAAGACAAAGTCAACATCAAGACAACAACAAAAGTCAAAATTAGGTCATGATGTAATATTAGTATAAATAGACCCACTAGTGCATTTTTGCAAAGTGTGGTTCTTTTGTGTGTCTTTCTCATGGTGTAAATCACCACCCAAGGAGAAATCCTCTCCTTTGGGTGGGTTTGATTTTATCAGCCATCTACGATTCTCATTGTAACTTGTTTATTAACATCAATGAAATTATCACTTTATTATTATTCATCTCTTTGTTCTTTGATTCACACATGTCCACCCATCTTAATTTTGATTTCTTGATCTGAACGAGATGAATCCTAAGATCCAAGCTCAATAAATCTAAAATATTGATTTAACATATTATACTTAAAAGATGTTAAAAGATTATTATTTAATTCGTTAGTCACATTTGACAAATCATTAAAAGATGGTTATAATTAACTATATACCTCTTTGTAATCCATTTGGGGTTTCTAGTAGCATTATCTAGTCTTAAGTTTATATCTTAATTCATCTGGTGCATGTTGGTAGTCGATGTGTTGCGGTTCTTTTAATTCAAGGTTCATATTATATATATAGTTTTAAACCTTTATGATCATGATATCTTTATCTACAACATAAATTGTTGACTTTGAGTTGGTATTTGATGTTGATAGTGTGTTTTTGTTAAATACGTTCGATATTCTTCACGACTTGCATCGTTAAATTACTAATGCTTGATAGTTTAGTGAAACGTCATAAATATTAAGTCGTAATACATATTAATGGTATAAAATTATTTAGATTCACTTAAAATGGTTCGAAATGTAGTTATCCTATTTTGATTATCGTATTATCACATGACCATGTTGGGATAGATAAGGCTGGTGCAACCAAAACAATGCTTGGAATGATTTTTTGGACAACTCATAAAGTCTTTCAAAGACAAAGTGAAGCCATCTTTCGAAGACAAACACATGGAAGACTTCAAGGCAAAAGTCTTCCGAAGTATAAAGACTTGAAGATTGGCAGAAGTCTCAGAAGAAGTAGACTCTTCCGAAGTATAAGTGGTTTTGAAAGAACTTGTTCTTCCAAAGCAAGTTAATTTTTGGAAGAACTTGTTCTTCTGAAGCTGGTTAACCTTCGGAAGAACCTACTATGAACCAGTGGATATTAGTATGGTCCTTCTAACAAGCCACTGCAACCTTTGATATACTGCTTGGTGTTTTCCCATCCCCATGTAGTTGACCATACTTTATTCACTGTTAATTGTTTATCAATTATCATCATTACTAACTTTAGTAGGTAACAAAAAGGTATGCAATGAACTTTTCATGACTACCTTATTTAGGATAGTATTATATCTTAGATACCTTAGTACTAGCAATGTAGTATTTGTTCATTAGTAATTTCCCAACTGTTAATCTAAGTATAACCGGCTATAGACAATTGTATATATAGTTCTTATTGTAAACTCATTTGTAAGCTTGTAAGGGCCTTGTAAAACTGTGAGTTGAGAAGTAATATGTACAAGTATCTTGAAAACCATTTCTTGTGTCTTGTTTACTTAGTATATTATCATCAACTCTTAAAGGATTTTCCTTTATCATTTGAGTGTGATTAAGTGAGTTTAAGAGAAAAAAATTATGTTGAGTAACCAAAACCAATCCTTCAATTGGCATCAAAGCATTCCAGGCTCTTAATTGTGAGATCTTACTATGACAAATCACCTTGCCTTTTCACTCATACACTCACCTCACTCAAAATGACCATCAACTAGAAATCATCTAAATCTGAAATGGGAATGATGACTAAGGCTCCTATCATCACCCCTAATAAATTCAAATCTTGGTGTATGTGCATTGAAGGCTTCATTAAGTATGAAGATGGCAATATATGGAGATCTATAACCAATGGTCCTTACAAGCCAAAAGTGGCAGCACCGGCTAGTAATAGTTCCATGATAGAGAAAGTTATTGAAGATCACACAAATGAAGACTTTAAGAGAATGGACATCGATAGCAAAGCCATGACTATACTGCTTATAGCCTTACCAAACTCCATAATTGTAGGCTTTAAGTCATCCAAAGAACTTTTTGATACTTGACATTGATGTATTCTACTTCCCATAAGCCAAATAAAGATTCCATTAAACAACAGTTGAAAACTTCTACTAGAGAGACCATTAGCCAACAATACTTCACGTATATGGATCATATTTCATCACTTCAGTTTGTAGGAGTGACACTTGAGAAGAGAAATCTATCAAGGAAGTTCATGAGTGCACTTACTCAAGAATGGACTTTCTATTATGTCTCTATCAAGAGGACATAGTATTTGAACACTCTTATAATGACTGAACTATAAGGCATTCTTGAAGGATACCGTGTAAAGATGGAGACTCATAGAGGCCACCGGATGAGTAAAACCTCTAGTCCTTCTGCTAGCAATGCTTTAGTTGTTGCTGAAGGATCAAGACCCCCCAGCCCTAGCAGTACCTCACTTACTCTCAATAGCAATCATGTTCTTTTGAGCCATACATCACTTTTCCTCAGACACCAAGCTCTCAACAGGATCAATAAAGTCCCTTCCCGAACAATTATGCCTTTGTTTCAGGAAATGAGCATTCTGGTGACTTTTAGTTCTACTTTGATGATCTAGAATGCTTTAGCCCAGATGATGTTGAATACATGGACATCGTCCAACAAATGGCTCATCTAACTTCTAGAGAAAAGAAGTTCTTTAAAAGAACTAGAAGGCAGTTTTCTCAAAACCTAATGAACAGTAAATTTGGGTTTGACAAAACCAAGGCCAAGTGCTACAACTGCAATCAACTTGGTCATTTTTCCAAGGAATGCAAAACTCCAAAATCAAATCCAGGAGCCACTCAAGCCTCCACACATCTGGCCACACATAAAGCTAATACAAAGTTAACAAAACAACAAACTTCTGTTATTGCTCAAGAAGTTGACCAGAGCTTCATGGTGCAAGATGTGACCCCTGCTCAAGCACTCATGACTGGAACAAATGATAGCAAGGTATATGAAAATCTCTGTACTCCAGCTTGTATTGCTAAAGTCACATTGTATTAGGACTATAACATGGAAATAAAATATGATATTAAGTCTTAAAACATCTTAAAATTTGATTTTAAAAGGGGAGAATCTGACAATAAAATGAATTAAAGGGTTAGAGAAAATTGTATCCTCTTTAAAATATAAACACTCCAATTATAGGGCTCAAATAAAGATTTAATTTCCAAGTTAACTAAGGCTCAAGCCCAGCTAGTTATATCTGAGGCCAAAGAAAAGTAGTATGCTATTGAAGAGCATAACTTCAAACCATTCTTGCATCATCGTCCTACTCAAAGGTCTGTTATAAAAACAAAGGTGGGTTGGGAACCAATGAAATTGCTCCACCACATTCTTATGAGTCTACAAGACAACCAAGATGTGGTACTGAAGAGCAAGAGGTTCCATCTGTTGACCCCCTAGCTCATGACAAGAAGAATAATGCAATTATGGAGACCATTACACGGAAGGATCAGGTAGAAAAACCTATTTCCACCAGTGATGACCAACTTTGACCACAAAAGCCAGAAGAAACAAGCTAAGGCAACCAAAAAAACTACCATGAAATGGCTGAGTCCAAGGTAAAGATAGACCCAAAACAAAAAGGTGTGTTTATCTCAGCTAGATTCCAAGTGTTGGAAGTTTTGATCAGGAAAAGAGTGTAGTACCAACACTCCTATCCAGTTAAAGGATTAGAAAATGAAAGGGGAAGACGTTAAAGATGAAAAGAAAAGCAAGAAACAACAGTCATCACACCTATGAAAGTTACATTGAGTGCATAATGTGTGGTCTGCACAACCACATGGCTAAAGATTGTAACTACAATCTTGCAAGAACACATTTAACAAATAATGTTAAGAAAGAAGGACCTTATCACATGGTTCAAGTGTTAAGAAAAAGAAAACTTGTTTCCAAAGTCGAATTGCTTTTGGAAAGAAACTCAATCTTCCGAAAGGAAAATAGCTTTGGAAGAAAAGCTAAAGAAAATGCAAAAGAACAAAATAATTCCTATGAAATCTTCCGAGAAGAAGACTTCTTCAGAAGAAAAGGTGGTGAAAGCCTCTTCCAAGAAGAAAGAAGCCTCGAAAGAAAACCATGATGCTCAAGCTTCATCAATCTCATCTACAAGATCAACCAAAGGTTGGAATGGAAGATCAGAGAAGATGCTGCAGCCCAGACCTCTTCTTCACACCCCACAATTGAACCCTCATTCATATATTTTGGTTCAGTTATGTCATCCACATTGGAGGAGCCCAAGACTAACAAGGCTTGGGTTTCCAATAGTAACTAGCTTTTTCACCTTATGTGCAGGGACATCCATAAGACAAAAATGACAATATTTGCATAGTGGATAGTGGATGCTCTAGGAACTGAAAGGGAATAGATCTCTTCTTCAATTTTTCAACATCTTGATGGAGGACTACTGGATGATACATTTCTGGTAGAGGAAGGTAAGTTAAAGTTCAACAAAGTAAATGCAGGATCGGTTTTTGTCACTAAACACTTGGTTTTCTCTCAAACTCACTTAAACAAACTCTCGATGAAAGAAGAGTCTTAAGAGTTGATAACACATAATAAGTAATAACCAACACAAGAAGTAATTTTCAGGTACTTGCATATATTGCTTTCCTCAAGTACTTACAGACTCTTACAAGCATGTGTTTATGAGTTACAATGAGAACTTATATATAATACTACCTACAGTCAGATCAGCTTGATACTAGTGGAATCCTCTAACTAAAGCAAATACTAAAAGCAATAGTTTAAGGTATCTTAGATAAGACTTTATCCAAGATATGGTAGTGAGGACATGTCCCTGACTTACCTTTGTCACCAACTAAAGTTGATAACTTGTACTAACATAAAAAGGTGAATAGTGGAATAAAGTATGGTAAACTACATGGCTCTTTGAGAAAATGCCATGCAGTATCAAAAGTCTGTAGGGGAGTGTCAATGACCATACTTATGTCCACTGGTTCATAGCAGTGTCTTCCAAGGTTAATGGCTTCGGAAGAACAAGTACTTCTGAAGCCACTTATACTTCGGAAGGGGCTGCTTCTCCGAGGCTTAAGAACTTCTTCTTTCTTCATAGTTCGGAAGTAGTCTTCTGATTTCTTCCTTTGAGACTTCATCTTCGAAGTGAATACTTTATCTTCGGAAGAGAGCTTTGCCTTCGGAGGTGGAACTTTTACTTTGTCTTCGAAAGAACTCTACTTCCTTTGGAAGTTCCACACTGGCTTCAGAAGCCTTTGTAAGCAGCACCAAAATTTGTCTAAGTGATTTGGTTTTGGTTGCACCAGCCTTCTTCTTGATCAACAAACTCCCCCTAGGCGGATGCTATCAAAACCTCACTTGTTTTGCTCCTCAAAACTTTCAGCACCGGGGAGAGTAAATACTCTTCAGTCTCCTTGTTCTTCCCTGATGTGGTGCTGAGAAGTTTGTACAAATCTTTGGTTGACAGGATCTCCAGTCTACGCCCTGAATGATATGTACCCTTGTTGTGGCCCTCTGAAAAGAGTTAGTTGATGGGAGCTTAATCATTTCCATCAAACTATAGGTTCCAATTCAGGACCTTCCACCATCTGTAGAAACTCTTTGCCCTTGGTGGGAGATCTATCCCTGTCTTCTCAATCTTAACTCTTCCTTAATCTTAGCTTTTGCTGTTAACTTAGCCAGATAAAGACTGCTGAGATGATTCTTGATGTGAGCAGCAATTTCAAGTTGGAGGGTTTAGAGAATGGTTCTCTGCTAACGCAACTATCAAATCTGCTGGAGTGTAGTAGAGAGGTGGCATTCAGCCTGTTAACTTCACACCGTTCTCTCTTTCCACAACAAAGTTGTGAGTAGCTTCATTGAATCTCCACTGGAATATATTCTTTCTAGGCACAAGAGACTGACTAGGAATCTTGTCCTTTTCCCTGTATCCAGTAGAGTCACCAGCTTCCTTCTTAGTTTCTTCTCTTCATTATTTAATGATTCTGAGTTGATACCTAGAAGTACTGCAGCCTGGTCCAGTGTTCCTCTGGGTATATCAAGAAATTGATCTCTTGTGAGGGAAAGTGAAGATCCATCAACATAGGTTAGCTTGATGGAGTCTTCCTCATAGGAGATATCGCTCAGGGTTGTGCAATTGATGAGCCTATTCTTAATTGTTTTGAACTCTTCTAGAGAGAGATGTTTAGAAGGCTGAGGGGATGGTTGGGAAGGTTGTTGAGTAGGATATGGTGAGGTGGTTCTGGTAAGAGTTTTGGGTTTAAGGATGGGCAGTTTTAGTGTTCAGATGAGGAAGGGATGAAGGTAAAGGTGTAGGTTCAGGAGTGTAAGGTTCAGTTTTGATGGTGAAGGGAGAGGGAATTGGTTCAGGTTGGTGTTGAGTGGTTGGATGAAGGTCATCCCCTGTACCCTTCTGTACATCTCTCTCCTTTTCCCCGAACGAATGTCACTTTGTCTCACTGACAATTCTTTGGAGTGTCCTTTCAGACATGGGACCCACCTGCCTTCCAGAGAAGCCGTGAGCCTAGAGATAGTATTTATCCAGGCTTTGTCACCTATCTTCCTGGTTGCAGATGCCCTTGCTTCTTCTTCCTTCTTCTTCTTTTCCTTCAACTTTCTCTTGCAACTCTTTTTCTTTCTTTCTCCATTTGATCCTGCTCTTTGTTGAAGAGCCAAAGGATCATTTCATCATTGTGTGAAGAAAGTTCTTGAAGAGAGAAGCCTCTGGAGGTTAGGAAATCTATCCTTTCCCTCCTAAGATGCATGTTAGCTTCCCTTTGTTCCTTTCTCCTTCTCTTCCTCTAAGGCCAACCTTGCTGCTTCCTGCTGCAGCCTGGTTGCTTTTTCTAGTTCCACCAACTCTCTAATGGTAGCAGGAGTGTTTCTTCATTGGCAGCTCCAAGCTGAATGAGCTGGTCAATGATCTCTTCTCTTTTTTTTGTTGTTGACATCCTCCTGGTTGGCTACACCTGCTTTTGTACTAGCAGCCAACAGCTTCCCAGTTGGAAGTCTTCCTTTTCTTTTTAGCTTCTCAATATTCTCCTCTCCTGAAGCTCTTTCGCAGTCTTCTTCTTGTTTTCCTTTGTTATCTTTTGAAGAACTTGACTTTGGTGGTTCTTGGACAGTGGATTCTGATTGTGTAGAGGTAGAGAGGGTGTCTGAAGAGGAGGTTGATCCAGAAAGTCCTCACTGTTCACCTCAGATGCCATTTCTAGGATTGCATCTGTGATGATTAGTTCCTTGAACATTTTGAAAAGTCCTTCCGTAGCTTCCATTTCAGCTTCGGAGATTCAGCTTGTTCTTCCGAGGCTTTAACTTTAGCTTCAGAAGTATGAGGGAATGCAGATTCTGTCCCAACTGTTTCAGTTGCTGGGCCATCTGACTCCATTTCCCCTTAGAATTGAATCTCAGGTTCCATGTGACCTTAGGTTGACCAACTTCTTCCATAGTGGTAGAAGGTGTAGTTAGCCTCTGAAGCTCTTCCGCTCCAAAGTATATCATGGTAGCATCAAAACTGGGCTGATCACACAGAGCAGATCTTAACAAGAACTGAGGGAAGAAGCTGTAGAGATCTCTGAGCATCCTTGAGTCAATTGTTAGAGTGACTTGAGATGGCTCAGAAGCAGTTGTGATAGGAGCCGAATATTTAGAAGTTGAAGATTGGCTTTGTGGTTCCTTAGAAGTTTGTCTCTGAACACTCTACCCCTTTTTGGTAGCATCATCCTGAGAGCTAGATGAGCTAGAGGAAGAGGTCAAGGAGACCTGAACAGGTACATGCCTAACAGACCTCTCAATCTGTTTCTCAGCTAGTTGAGCCTTGAGAATGTCAATCTCAAGTTGTTGAGTGGCTGACCTTCCTTCTAAAGCCCTAACCTTGGATTAAAGTTTTGAGACTTTAGATATAGGTCTTTAATGAAGAGTTGCATGCTTCCTTCATCTTCTTTTGAAGAATCACGAAGATATGAGGTAACATACCTAGTATGTTCAGCCTCACCACCAGATATGGTTTCTTGGCACCCTGGTTTCCCTTGCTTAGTGATGTCTCTTTCAGAGTCATCAAAAGGCATGGTTGCCGCAGATTCAGTCTCAGAATCGTTACCACTGTCCATAGGGTCCATTGAGGCACCTTCTGTAGTGGTAGCTGAATCTGCATGAGTCCCCTCCACATCAGTGGGACTCACCTTAGTAATTTTTCAGATGGGGGCTAGAGATAAGAGGTCTCTCTAGGCTCTGTTGATTTTGGAGAGGGTGTTGTAGATCAACATCATTGTCATGGAGAGATGTTGTTGATACATATGTACCTAGATTCGGATCTTAATGTAATATGTCTTGAATGTCTTATGCTTATGTAATGCTTGGGTACTTAATGAAATGAGAATGTTTGGTTGTGATTTTTAATGTTTAATATTTCATTAATAAGTTGTGTAACGCATATTGACTAGATTATATAGGTTTGTGATTGTTTGAATTGATATGCATAATGTTATAATAATGAATACATTCAAACTTGGTTAAGTGAAGTTCTCATGCGTCCGAATGGCCATGCGACTGAGTGACCATGCGCCTAAATAGTCCATACGCCTGAACAACTTCATGCGACTGACTCAGTCACACGACTGAACACTCAATCGTACGAGTAGATCAACCGCATGGCTCAATCGCATGAATGAACTATGCAAATGGTTCAGTCGCACGAATGAGTATCCCTAACCTATAAATACCACCTAATTCGTGGAAAAACGTAAGCATTATACACACTTCGACTCCAGATGTACCCTAGCCGTCCAGAGACCTCTAAGATCATACTCCAAGTTCATAGATCGTAGTAGATTGATTCCTAATCGATTCTTAACATTAGATTCAATAGATAATTGTTTCTACGTGCGTTCTCACTGATTGGATCGCCAATCAAATACGATTCCGCACTATTTTTTCGGAATACACGTTAATCGGTTAGTACATCGTCCGGTACACGGTCCCTAACAAGTGCTATCAGAGCCTTGGCTCTTGATTACGTGTTGATTCAATCGTTTTTGATACAAAAATTGTGTTTTTTCACTAAAAACACAATCTTTTTGTGTCAAACGGTGTCTTAGACGTCTCCTGACCATAAAGTTTAGTTTTTCCGACATACGGCAATTAGGGTTTGTGAAAATTTGAGTTTTTGCGGCCAAAACACATTTAACTTACGAATTTTCAAACTTCAGCAGGTTCAGTCGCACGATTGGCTCAATCGCATGACTGAGTTCATTCACATACCCCAAACGCACGATTGGACTCATTCATACGACTGAGAACCTTATTCGGACTGTTCAACCACATTAGTTCATTCGGCCGACTGATTCATCCGCACTAGTTCAGTCGCATGATTGAACCATTCGCCTAGTTCAATCGCTCGAATAAGCCCAATCGCATACCTTCATTCGCACACATAAACAGTTTGTTTAATAGTAAAGTTAAGTGAAATGGAGGACCAGTTTTCAGCATACATAGCAAGTAAAGACACTCGTAACTAGAATCTACTGCTATTGGAGAACGAAGTGGGAATTCATAATAAACTCCAAAGCTTATCACGTTAGACGACTACCCATAATGAAAGCAACGTTTCGAAATCTACTTAAATGGAGTAGATACAAATTTGTGGGAGTCAATAGAGTTGGGGTACAACATGCCAGTAGGAGCTGATGGTGTCAAACTTACGTTAAGTGGCATGTCTGATGCATAAAAGGTGAAACACAACGCTGAGAAGAAAGTATACGCTTTGTTTACCCAGTCTATTCCGAAGGATATCATCCATCAATACTCGGAGTATACTCAAGCAAAGAAATTATGGGATGCGTTGGAGAAGAGGTATGACGGAAATGCCTCACTCAAGGCCATTAAGGCCAAATCTTTGAAGAAGGAGTTTGACAACTTCTCTTCAATGGGAAAGGAAGGCCTGGACGATGTGATCGACAGATTCTACCACTTGATGAGGGAGATGCACACTCATGGAGTAACTACGTCGATGGAGGATAAGGTATTCAACTTTGTGGATGGATTACCAGAGAAATGGGCTTCCTTTGTTTCAAATCTCAGACAGAATGGGATGCTCTCGAAGTTAGATATAAATGACTTCATTCTGAAACTGAGAGAGGAGGAGCTTAGGATGAAGTATCGAGCCCAAAAGGCCAACTATGATTAGAATCCAACACTTTACAACGCGACTCCTCAGGCCAAGACTTCTGGAGCACCACTGCAGACAACCTTCATCTCAAGCTCAGCAAGTCCAGCACAATCATCTACTTCAGGGCCTGAAACGTCAGGGTCGTCTGGTACCCAGTATATTATACCTGAAGCCAATGCAGCAAAATTGAAGACCGATAACTTTAGTAACGTGACTGTTGAGGTGGCTAGAGAACACATGGACCTCTTAGCTGCTGTAGTCCACTCCTATGATGGACTAATTGCTGGAAAGATAGGAAAATGCCACCTAGAAGATGAGGACTATGAACAGGTGGATGAGATGGAGTTGGAACAGATGTATATAATGTGGGCTTTGGCAAGTGCTGTTCGACGAGCCAAAAAGTTTGTCAAGAAGGCCGGACAGAACTTGGTAGCAACCAAGGACACGACCTTTGGATTTGAAAAGTCAAAGGTAACCTGTTTCAATTGTGGTGAGAAGGGGCACTTCAAACGGGAGTGTGTGAAGCCAAAGAAGACTGGTAATGGCAATCCTTTCTCGTCCTTTAATCGTCAGGACAAAGCCACATCTAGTAGTTGTACTTCATCAAGCAAGGACCCTAAAGCCTTGACTGCTAACAATGATAAAGGACAAGACTGGAGTTTTCGGTTCGTCTCACCGGGAAGTCCAACATAGCTAGTGTGGTGGACATAGATGATGATTCCGCTAGTGAGGAGACATAATAGTAGAGCTCGCGATGTCCAATTCTGAAGACACTGCACCTGTGGTCAACCACTTGCCTGAAGAAGAAAAATCTACATCAACGTCAGAATCACCAGAATCAGAGACAACATATTCTACACACATGGCTGATTCCTCTTCAACATCTCAGGTAAGTACTACTGACCAGTTGTTAATAATCATGCTTGTTCTGACTATAATAAATTTAGAGAAAGCATAGATTTAAATTTTTCTAGGTTATTAGATCATAATGATAGCCTTGTAAAGGATTTGGAATTGTGCACTGAAGCTAATAGAGTTTTAAAACAAAATGAGCACAGTTACAAGGAAAAGATAGACCTTTTGAACAAACAGCTTAGGGAAACAAAAGTAGTTTCCTTTAATCAAGCTAATGATATTAGGTACTATCTTAACTCCCTAGAGGACACTAAGAAGCAGAAAGTGGTTTTAGAAGTAGAAGTCAACTCCTTAAAATAAAAACTGCACAATTGGACAAGCTCATCTCATATTGTCCAACACTTAGTGAGAGAAAGAAACAACGGGGAGGGATTGGGATACAAAGTGGTGCCGCCACCACCTAAGACCTTGATGAACACCAAAAGTAAACCAATTAATAATAACCCCATCAAGGATCATGTGGTGACCACTCCTCTTGTTAGTGACCCAGATTCCACAAGTAAACCAATTGAATCTGGCACTAAACAAAAGGAGTCCACTTCTAAGGAAAAAGGAAAGATGCCTTGTGTTAACTTGGAAAAAGAGTTTGAAAAGGTTAATCTAAATTCAGGTTCAAAAAAAGTCAAATTAGAACCCAAAAAGACTATTAAACCTAATCAATCATGAGTATCATGTCAAAGTCCAGGTAAACAAGAAATAAAAGATGTAAAACCAGGTAAAGCAATTAAGTTTGTAAAACCCGAGCATACATCTAACAAAGAAGTGTCTCAATCTAAACAAAATAAGGTCATCCGTGTGACACCTACATCTCCACAAAAACAAATTAACCGTAAAGTTGAAAGCAGATCTTGCTACAATTATGGAGAGTACGGTCACATTGTGTCTAATTGTCCTTATTATCAGACACCGAGGAGAAAAGTTGAACTTCTTACATTGAAAACTAGATCTTTTAAGATGAACTCCATGACGCCTCCAAAAAGGGATAGTGAATCCAAAGTTCAACCCATCAGCCAATCGTCTGTTTATCACAAACAGGCCTTACACAAAACTGGCCTATGGAATGAAAAATCCGCCCCAACGTCTGAAATGAGAACAAACAGAAATCTGAGCTTCCCTCAACCTCAAATGGTCAATGGGTTGATTTTATGTTGTGTGATGCCTCGGGGAAACCCAAGCCAGTGAAGGCTTGGGTTCCTAACATGAACTAATGTTTTCATTGAATGTGCAGGGTGTTTGCTATAGTGCTGAGACTAACACGTGGATTGTAGATAACATAGCATCCAGGCACATGATAGGGAATAGAGCTCTCTTATCAAACGTTAGACAAATCAAAGGAAGGCATGTTTCATTTGCTGGAAACAAAGGCGGGTACATCACAGCCAAGGGAAGTGGGAAATTAGAAAGTTAAGTTTGAAAAGGTAAACTATGTCCAACAATTACAAAATAACTTATTTTCTGTTTCTCAAATATGTGATAAAGGATTCAAAGTATTCTTTGACAACAAGAAGTTCTACGTTCTGAAGAAGGACTATGTGATCCCGGAGGATCAAGTCCTAATGTCAGCTTCAAGATATAACGATCTTTATGTCTTGGATCTTTCAAAGGCCTCCACAACGGATCATGAAGTTTAGTGCTTCTTGTCCAAAGCTACTGAGAAGGATTCCATCTCCTGGCATAGGAGAATGGGACACATAAATCCAAGGAAGATGAATCACTTGATCCAGAATGATCTAGTGAGGGGAGTGAACGTCAAAAACTTCCAACTCCCGAATTTCTGTGTTGCGTACAAGAGGGGCAAATAGACGAAGAAGTCTCATAAGGAAAAGAAAGTTCATTCCATAGAACTACCTCTTGAGCTTCTTCACATGGATTTGTTTGGTCTAGTTAGTACAAGAAGCATTGCAGGCGACTTGTGCTGCTACCTAGTTACTAATGACTACTCAAGATTCTCTTGGGTAATGTTTCTGAAGTCCAAATCTGAAACATTTGAATCCTTCAAGGAATTAGTAACTACACTGGAATCCCTATACAAGCTGAAGGTACTACAAGTGCGCTCAGACAACGGAACCGAGTTCAAGAATCAATGAATGGAGGCCTATTGCAAGGAAAAGGGAATTGTGCATCAATTTACCTCTGCCTACACTCCTCAGATGAATGGTGTTGCTGAACAGAAGAATTGCAGCTTGATAGAGACCGCATAGACTATGCTAGCAGACTCGAAACTGCCTATTCAATTCTGGAATGAGGCGGTTGCAAATGCATGTTACACGCTCAATCGAGTTTTGGTAGTTAAACGCCATGGAAAGACATGCTACGAGTTACTATAATGACGTAAACCTAACTTAGAGTATCTCAAGCCATTTGGCGCTCTGTGCACCCTGCTGAAGAAGACTCAGGAGGGAAAATTCAGTGAGAAGGTTGATGAAGGAATCTTTCTAGGATACAACATACCGAACAAGAGAGTTTACAACAACTCAACGGGTCAAGTAGAGGTGTGGTGTAATGTTGATGTTTAGAGATACACCACACCACCTGCTGGAAAAGGGCCAGCTTACTTCTTTGACTATGATGGATTCTTCAAGTCCTTCAAAATACCTCTCTCCACATCCGAAGACGAGTTGGCAAGCAAGATGATGTACGATGTCTTGAACACACCGTCTCAAGATTCAACACCATTCGGTTCACAAAGTCAATCATCTACCAACTCAAGGAGAGCACTTGATGTGAGTGACTCTTCCTCTGATGAAGAAAATGTGGAAAATGATCAGAACAACCAGGATGAACAGGTTCTGACTACCACAAGTCCACAAGCATCTGACAGTGATGCATCTGAGCCTTCTGAACTTTAGACTCGTATTGCCTCAAATCCAGAACCAAATGTTCACAATCTTGATTCTAAGGTGGTTGTTCCAACAACTCCCGGCTCAAGTCTAAACGTCTGTCATCCTTGGATAATGTCATAGGCGATGTGAGATCAGAGTTCAGACCAGAAATCAGTTGTACTCAGCTGATTATGCCTCTGTGATGGAAAAGGGATACCTTCATGATGGTGCCTATCGTTGCTTTGTGTCTTAATTTGAGCCAAAGTATGTTAGTGAAGCCCTGAATGATGAGGCATGGGTAAGTGTCATGCAAGAAGAACTTCTTCAGTTCAAGAAGTTGGGTGTATGGACTCTAGTGGATAGACCTAAAGGTGCTAAGGTCATTGGCACCAAATGGGTCTTGAAATGCAAGAAAGATGATCAAGGAGTGATCATCAGAAACAAAGCTCGGCTTGTTGTTTAGAGATTTCGACAAGTTGAGGGTATTGACTACAATGAAGTGTTTGCACCCGTGGCAAGAATGGAAGCAATCCGCATCTTCCTTGCCTATGCATCGTATATGAAGATCAAAGTATATCAACTAGATGTGAAGAGTGTGTTTCTTCATGGTCAGATCCGAGAGACAGTGTATGTCAGTCAACCTGAGGGATTTGAGGATCCATATCATCGGGACAGAGTTTACAAACTCGACAAGGCGCTATACGGGCTTCATCAAGCTCCGAGGGCCTGGTATGAGAAACTCTCGACGCATCTTGTGAAATATGGTTTTTGTAGGGGAGTCATTGACTGTACATTGTTTATCAAAGAAAAAGATGGGGATTTACTGATGGTACAAATCTATATTGATGACATAATCTTCAGTTCCAAGAACGAAGAATTATGTAAAGAGTTTGAAGCAGTAATGAAGGCGGTGTTTGAGATGAGTGCAATGGAGAGATGAAGTTCTTTCTCGGGTACAGGTGGATCAGACACCAAATGGGATTTTTCTACATCAGACCAAGTATGTAGGTGATATTCTTAGTCGGTTTGACATGGAGAATGCTTTTACAGCTGGAACTCCACTTGCTACAAACCATGATGTAGCACCCGACGAGAATGGTGATTTGGTAGATGCTACTATGTGCCGAGGGATGATTGGATCTCTCATGTATCTCACTGCCTCACGACCTGATATCATGTATGCTACATGTTTATGTTCACGATATCAGGCAAAGCCTAAGGTGAACCATCTTATTGGGGTCAAAAGGATTTTTCATTATCTGAAGGGTACACCCACACTGTGGTTGTGGTATCCTCATGATGATGACTTTGAGCTTATGGCATATAGCGACTCGGATTACGACGGCTGCAAGATGAACTACAAGTCTACATCAGCAGGGAGTCAGTTCTTTGGGAGAAGATTAGTAACCTGGCAGTGTAAGAAGCAGACCTCGGTTGCATTGTCAACATGTGAAGCAGAATACGTTGCTGCTGCAAGTTGCTGTTCACAAATCATATGGATTCAACAGCAAATGTGGGATTACGGTTTGAAACTCTCTTCTACTCCTATCTTTGTTGATAACTCTGCTACAATTGCAGTCACGAAAAACCCGGTCCAACATCCAAAGACCAAACATATCGGAATTAAATATCACTTTTCCATGATTGCTTTGAAAAGAACTTAATCGATGTGGTAAAAATAAACACAGATTTTCAACGCACTTTCCTCTATACAAAGGGTTTTGACAAACCACGTTTTCTATATCTGTTAGAGGTCAACGGCGTTAAAAAGAAAAGTGAGGTCATTCTTGAAGATGACCATGTGTAGTCCGATGTGTTGTGTAAATTTTCTTTTACTTTTCAATTTTTTATTTTATTTTTTTGCTTAATCTTAAGTAGTTTAATTAAAATTAGTCTTATTTCTTTGCTTATTAAAATCCTAAAACGCTAATCCATTACGGTTTTAAAATTTTAGGGGGAGAATAGGTTTAGACAGTATAAAAAAACGAGGGAGGAGGAGAGCTAGCTGATAAAAATAAGATAGTATGTGTGATACCGATTCAATCTTTGGAATGTGATAGTACACAGGAGCAAACCATTTGGGACTTTAAAATATAAATTGAAAAAGATGCAAAGCTTAAGTATAAGTATGTGTAGTCTGAGCAATATAAAAGAAATATGATAGACAAACTAGCTACTACCAAGGTAACACAAAGAAAGTAGACCTAGAGGTTGCTAGACCACAGATGATATGTCGATAGATTTAACAAAATAGATGACTAGGCCGTTTTGGTGATCTCAAGATTAAACTAAAAGTTTTGACTAGTTGTGGGTAACACCTTATCCTTGGTAACGCAATCAACAAGATTCCAATAAGGGGTGACGAGCAAAATAACGCCACGAATGTATGCGTAAGACCAAAGCATGAGCAAAAGCACATAAAAATGCAAATAAAATCAAACTGATAACCTATGTTGTTGGTGAGATCTGTGAAAAAAGAATGAAATTGCTCAAACAAGAAGATACGTTATGTGCCTCTCTGCTATGCGGTGGCACTGACCTGAGGATCAGCATAACCTATATATTCTAGAATTCATTGTTGTTTGCCGCCTCTCTACTGTGCGGTGGCACTGACCTGAGGCTTGGCTTCTCTTTGAAAGTTCTATGAATAGTTTCTTCATGAATACTACCCTGAGACCGCTCAAAAATCTCCTGAGGAATGTTGATTACCACATAAGTGTGGGATCCACAAATGCTTGTTGAAATAAAAAACTTAAACCATCACCAATCTGTGTTGAAAGTCTGTGTATGGATTTAAGAGGACAAGTATACTGACAATCATTGTGGCTACAATTCTTGAAAGTTCAAATCAATGTGGGGACCTAATAGTATTAGTATGATTTCCTAAATTTGCTAAATGACTCTAGATGAAAAACAAGAATAGAGCATCAAAGGTTTTAGATAACTTGTCCCGAATGATTTGAATATCCTGTATGATTCCAAATTGAATCAGTCCATGTATGGTCTAAATAAATTGAAGCTGCTTTTTCCAGAAAAAAAAAATTCTTTAGATTTACATCTTAGGATTTAACCCTCACAAAAACACAAAAACACAAAAACATGTCTTAGTTTTAAGTTTCAGTTTCATTTCTTTTAATTCTATATAAAGTTTGTCTATTTCAGTTTGTTCAATATTGGACTATGTCATGGAAGTTGATAGGGAACCTTATCATCTAAATGGTCACGTTTGAGGTGACCACACGTGCTTTCAAATAAAATTGGGTCACGTTTGAGGTGACAAAGTATTTTAGACCACGTCTGAGTTGGTCAAAAGTTTTTCAAGTTAAAATGATCATGCTGAGATGATCAAAGGTTCATAATGTTAAATCAAAAGTTTAAAATGGGTGTAAAAGGTAAAATGGTCATAAATTCAAACACCATAAGTATGATTCATTCGCATGACTGGACCATGAGCATGGACCAGTCGTATGATTGGAGGATACGAATGTGCCCAATCGCACGATTAACCCACACATATGGGCATATGTGTGATTGGACCATCAGGATGACTAAAATGTGCTAATCGCATGGATGAAGGTGACCGAACGACCCAGTCACAGGACTGACTTCTAGTCGCACGATTGAAGGTGACCGACTGTGCTAGTCGCACGACTGATCTTCTGTCGCATGAATCAGCTATGCAACTAGGCATGACAGAAAGGAAACCCTAGTATAAATAGAGGGTGAGTCGGTCGCAGTTGGTCATCACTCCCAAATCGTCTCTACATCGCACAAACATACCGTTACTTTGCTCGATTTTCATTTGAGCCTTCAAGACCATTGTTTGTTGTGTATTGGCGATTTCTATTGTCAATACAGGTATAATGCGGTGCAATCCATGAAAATATCCATCGATTTAAGCCTAAAATAGACTGATATGAACCCTAAAAGAAACCGTGACTTACATTGACAAATAAACTAATAAAACTAAGTCCATTGTGCAATTAAATGTTATAATGTGTTTTGTCAGTGAATTGCGAGTCAAATGAGCCTAACCATGATGTCTAACATTAAAGATTGCTCAAAATTTGATTTTGAATTGAACAGTTAGTCTGTCATGCGAATGGACAATCTGATGAACTTCAGTCGCACGACTGAAAGGGGCAAATGGCCAAATCGCATAGCTAAACCATGCGTATGAGTTCAGTCGCACGACTGGGGTAACCACATGAGATAGGATACGTATGAGCTTAGTCGCATGTTAAGTCATACGTATGAGGTCATTCGCACGACTTGACCTCAGTCGCACATTGTCATTCGCACGACAGAACAGAGAATTTCATGTTCAAATGATTAAGTTCATTACTTATTGACTGACACACATTTATATTCATTGTGTAACAGATGGCTAGTCGTTGGACTATGAGCACCAAGCACAACATATGTGCTCATCTGGATTTGACATCCAGGAATGCAGCTGACTTCTCGGGCATTATCACATTTCTATAGAGATCGAGGATCTTCCGTGCCATCTTGACTCCTTGCACTCCGTATCGCTCAGTCCAACATGCTTTCTGGGAAAGCACTGTGGTGGATAGATCCTTAGAGTCCCATCGCATCAGAGCTCGATATTTGGAGAGGATATTGAGATCACTGAGGATGATCTTCGGACAGTTCTCGAGTTTGGAGATGATGTTGATTGTCCCAGCCGATTACACCCCCTTAATGTTCGAGGATGTTTTATGCGAGCTAAGTACCTAGGGATATCAACACAGGGGTGCTCAACAAGAGCAACTTGTGCCCCCAGTTCAAGTACCTCACTCATGTGCTACTGAAGTGCATAGTATCTCGGAAGGGAGGGTTCTATGAGCTCTCAGATCAGATTCAGAACGCTTATGCAGCTTTGGTGCTTAACCACCCGTTCAGCTTCTCCAAGATGAACTTTGCCTATTTGGTGGAGAACATTGAGGGAAAGGGAATGAGGGCTTATGCATGTACCTTCGATTCATCCAGATGATTATCGATTAGAAACTACCATCTTGCCTAAGGAAAAAGAGGACGTGAGTTCTGGAGGTGATGGACGACACCACACTAGGTCGTATGAAGGTTTATAGGGGAAAGCAGGTTAAGCCCCCTGTAAGGAGATTGTTCGGGCATCTGGCCAGGGAGGACTATGTGGCGCCAGGCAGGCGTAAATGGCGTCACGCAGACAGTGACTCTGATGTTGAGCAGTTAGAGCTCCCGGAGGATGACTCCGACGACGATGAAAGCGTGATGGTGGAGATGCTGGGCCCACTCAACCAAGGGCCCCCACAGCTGATATCGCATCTCCGGCACCCACCCATAGAGAGACTGAGGATGCTGGATTCCATCAGGATTTCCAACCTGATGAGGAGGAGGATACGAACGAGGAGCCCCTCACTCGGACTATTGGCAGCAAGGTGGTTGCCATAGAGCAAGGGCTTCGGGCGGTTGGTGAACGCCCTGGCGGATTGGGAGAGGTTGACATTTATCCTACTTATGCTCCCGATCAGCCAAGCCGTGTTCCAGGGGGAGCATCCACCTCGAAGGGATCGAGGAAGAAAAGGATGGCTCAGCCACATGGCTTGAAGAAGAAGAAGAGAAGACTGACCTTCATAACCACCACCACTACTACCACCACTACCACCACTCCACCTACCACCACTACTCCGTCCACTACCACCACTCCATCTACCACTACTACTACCACACCATCTACCATACCCACATCACCACCACCTTCATCTAAATTACCCCCAATCTTCACCACTGCCACCACCACCACCACTAGCCATCCAGCTGCACCATCATCCTTTTCTCCATATACATCCATATTCGTCAGTTAGTAGATCTTACTACTGCACAATCTCAGCAGATTTCTCAGCAGGCTTGATTGATTGATCAGCAGGCTTAACAGATGTCTCAGCTCCAGGAGCAACATGCCAAGAAGATTGAGGAGTTGGAGGCTGCAAACAAGACTATTATGCTAAAGCTAAAAGGATCCAAAGAAGAGCCCTTGAAGATCGGAGAAGGAGACGGAGACGATAATACTGATGATGATGAGAGTGATGATGATGATGATGATGATGGTGATGATCACGAGGGTGATACGGATGCAGATGTTGATGATGATGAAGAGGATTCTTCTGCTGCGGGTGCCACATCTGCAAGCAAATGGAGGACCAAAAGGACTCAAGATCAGGGTGCCTCCACATCTGCCCCGGTAGTAGAAGAGTAGAGGATACATGATAAGAGTAATATTTAGTTGTTTACTTTTTTTTAAATCATATGTATTCGAATCTTGTATCTCATTAATGTAATGAATGTTTATATTTAATGTTGGTATTTTTGTCTTGATTATTAACTAAAGATTGATGTGTTACATGTATAAATCAAGCAGATCTAAACTTTCAGAGGGATGAACATTATGTTGCTCCCCTCCAGTAGATCAAGACTCAGCTCACGATGATTCTTGACCTGCAGGGTATAGTTAGGAGATCGGTGATGTAGACTCCTGAAGAAGGAGAGATCATTCACAATCTCACTGACGAGCAAATTGCAGAATCGTTCAAGCTCAATCCCGATGAGATTGTCAAGGACGCTCCAACTTTTGTAGAAACCAGTGACGACGAGCTGAACGACATTGATGAGATAGAGATCGAGGACGTCACTACAGAGCACTATCCCGAGTACGCTCACAAAGAGGGAAATGTGGTCCCCAATTTGGGTGACTCCCTGGTCGGTGATACATTTGAGATATTAGATAAGATGGAGCAAGAGTCCGAGAATGATGAAGAACAAGCCCAAGCCTCAAACACTGATGTTGATATCAGAAAGGCTTAATGGGCTACTTGTTTTGAGGAGATCCAAGCCCAACACGCTGCTCCTAAACAGAATGTCAACACCAAGCTCTACAATGTGCAGAAACATCATAAGGTGTCGGGCAAGATTATCGCGTGGGCCCATTTTGATGATCTTAATGTATACACGGTGAAGAGAGAAAAAGGTATTGAGTACTTTTGATTTGCGCATGATCTAAAGTCTCTACCTGGTTTTGAGCTCAACCAGCTGGCTAAATTAAAGCTCTTATACGCTGACTCGAGAAAGATGTGAGGCTGGTTTGAGGCTGCTTTGAAGAAAGAGTACCACACCAGGTGGGTCAACTTCAAACCTCAACAACCTACAAGGAATATCAGACGTTCTGAAGTTGATCCCATAACTGGAAAGCCAAAGATAATGCTGAAGTGGAGTCCTCCACGAACAATGTCAAAGATCCCTCTATGGGAGATGCCACAGGACTTCACTCCTCACTTCAAATGGTGGTACTATGATTGGAGAACAGGGGAAGCTGTCATAGTTCTATACAAAGAGGGCAGAATGGTACTATCAGGGTATTCGACCCGATGTGGCTTACCAACTTGTCAGTTGACAACATCTACACTCTATACAAGTGGCCACTGTTCTATGAGACACAAGATATTGTACAAGCCCTCCAATTCCCGAATGTGATACGGCTCTGCTTTGCATTTGAAATACATGTAGGAGTCATAAGAGAGGAGAAGTACAAGAAGTATGAGGAGGTTATGAAGAAGGTAAGACGATAGATAGATCTAGGTCCAAGGGGGAGTTTGTTGATACATATGTACCTAGATTCGGATCTTAATGTAATATGTCTTGAATGTCTTACGCTTATGTAATGCTTGGGTACTTAATGAAATGAGAATGTTTGGTTGTGATTTATAATGTTTAATATTTCATTAATGAGTTGTGTAACGCATATTGACTAGATTATATAGGTTTGTGATTGTTTGAATTGATATGCATAATGTTATAATAATGAATACATTCAAAATTGTTTAAGTGAGGTTCTCATGCGTCCAAATGGCCATGCGACTGAGTGACCATGTGCCTAAATAGTCCATACGCCTGAACAACTTAATGCGACTGACTCAGTCGCACGACTAAACACTCAGTCGTACGAGTAGATCAACCGCATGGCTCAATCGCACGAATTAATCATGCAAATGGTTCAGTCGCACGAATGAGTAACCCTAACCTATAAATACCACCTAATTCGTGAAAAAACGTAAGCATTATACACACTTCGACTCCAGACGTACTCCAAGTTCATAGATCACAGTAGATCGATTCCTAATCGATTCTTAACGTTAGATTCAATACATAATTGTTTCTACGTGCGTTCTTACTGATTGGATCGCCAATCAAATAGGATTCCGCATTATTTGGTTTGGTATACACATTAATCAGTTAGTACATCGCCCAGTACACGGTCCCTAACAGAAGTTATCTCTTCATCATTTTAAAGAGAAGGACAGTGAAAGATAAAGAGGTTAAACCTACTAACCCGGGACCTTGGTCAATGTCTACAGGCATTGAACCGTTGATTAGGCTGTCCCTTATTGGCTGCTCAAAAAAGTGTAAAGACTCACCCTAAGGGGTTTCAGATTGGGTAATGGGCTCATGGTTTGAGACTGAGGAGACTCAAGACCCATATTGAGGTCGATGGTTAAGGAAGGTGAGACCTCAGACTGAGTGGGAGCCCAATGTTCCACTCTAGCCTTTTTAGGTTGAACAAGAGGAGCTTGTTAATCAGAGTAGATTGAACAAGGGTTCGGTTGGGGCGTCTTGTGTAGGTAATTGTTGCACCCTGAAAGGATCATACATGCTAACTCAATGGGTGATTTGATGATTGCTCTGCTGGAATTCCTCAAGTCCAAGAAGAAACATGGATGAAAATTCTGCTAAGAAAAAGAGCAAGTGTTGTCTTCCGCATTTGTCAATGTAGAAGACATAATGCAAATATGGACAAGTATTTGCTCTTCTGCATTGACAAATGCGGAAGACTAAAAGTTAATGCGGACAAGACTTTGTTCATCCACATTTGACAAATGCGGATGACCGAACAAATGCGCATAAGTATTTGTTCATCTGCATTAACCAATGCGGATGACCAACATACTAGTGCGGATGATCAAGTGAAGAAATGTTGATCAAGTTAAAGTGAGTCACTGCTGCTCCTCAAACTTCCAGAGTCACTGCTGCTCCTCAAACCAGTCCTGAAGACTCAAGATCAGAAGAACAAAAGGCAACTTACAATGCCTTGTTGCAAGCTTTGAAGCCTACTTAGGAGGAAGACTCACTTTTACTCATCTAATTCAAGAAGATCTGGAGGAAATGGATCCAGATGATGTGGAAGAAATGGATCTACAATGGCAAATGGCCATGATTGCCATGAGAGCCAAGAATTTTTCAGAAAAGGTGAAGGGTTTGCAAGAACATAAAACTAAGTTTAACCCATTAAACTTTCTAAAAATGCAGCGGAATAACCAATTATAATAACTTACTTATAAGCTAAAAATTATGTTCTTTAGGTGACCATAAATGTATAAAGCAACCCAAAATCAAAGGATCATAATATGTGAATAAGCAAGCTATGAACAAAAAACAAGCATAATGGACAGTCATTACAAGCTGCCATAACTACCTTCAGCAGCTCAAGACAATGCTTCCAAAAGGGGCTGCCAAAACCGTGGATTAGATGAAGATGGAGATGTCCAAAATCGGCCAAGACTCCAAGAGAAGAAGCCCTCAAGCTTGTATACCCCCAAGCCCTTTGCAAAACACCTTCTTGTTAGGAAGAAAACTACACCAAAGCACTCCAAGAAAACTCCCAATGCTGCTGCTGGCCATGAGGTTTGGAGAGCAAGAGAGAGAGAGAGAGAGGAGTTTTTCTTGTTTTTGAGTCTTTTGCATGTATTGAGATAATGAAACTTTGAGTGTAAGACTAGTTATGTAATGTGGTGTTCAAGAAACAAAAGAACAATGGTATCCAAGGGGGGGGCGGCCGAATGTTTTAAATTTAAAGGGTTTCCCCCTTTAAACTTTAACACACATATAGATAAACTAGTCTTTCAATTTGTGGTACAATTAACCTTTTAATTGTGTGACTTATACACTCGTTTTTATTATTTGATGTTATCTACTAATTTAAATAACATTCCAAATAATATTTGAACAAAATATCCAAATATTGTTTCCATCTCATATGCAACTTATTTAGAAAACCCATTTTCTAAGTTGGTGTAAATATTTAATTGCATGATCATATCATCAATTAAATATTAATTTGTGTTTTCCAAGCTTGTTATTGGGTATACCCGACTTGGATCATAACGTACTAACCGCATCAATATTCTACGTGTCTTGGCATATAGAATCCTACAATCTCTCCTTGCCCAAGATTCATACATAGCAAGAAGATTGATGCAAGCAGTAAATACCGCCTAACAACGGTTTACTACCCTTATACCATGACTTATAGCCATTCAATAACAACATCTTAATTCATATCCTACTTGAAATGATAGGTGATTATCTCTATCCTTTTGTTCAGATGTTCTGTTTAAATCCAGAACTAGAGTGATATTCCTTGTGATTTAACTATCAGGCCTTAGACATCTAACCCAACGAATAAGAGGACAAATTCCATCTTAACCTACAACGTTTCTTCAAAACTCTTATTCAAGTATCCTACTTGAATGATTTAGGTGATTTTAAGCATCTATCCTTTTGTTACAAAGATGTCTTTAAACCCAAGAACATACCCTTAGGTGCTGTCCACTATTTCAGGCAGTGAAGAATTAGCTCAAGGTATAATACTTGGTGAATATCAAACCCAATATGTATCTCAGGTCAGAGATACCCAATGATATTCGCCTTTACTCAAGATTTACTTATGATCATCAAGAGATTCCTGTAGTAAGTTTGAGATGCGGGTCATCCAATTTTTGCATCCCGCAAATATCTATGAACCTTGGTAGTAACCAATTGCTCTATATTCATCCTTATGAAATAGCAACCATCCAGTTCTAATAATCTTACCCTCACACTTGTTCCCTGTTGATACATGTATGTCCCTAGATCGTGATATGTGATGTAATAGATCTTGTTTGGTATGATTAATGAACTGATGTTGATAGTCTGTTGGTTATAATGTTTAATAGTTCATTAATGAGTCGTAAATGAATTGATTGAGTTATGATTACTTGAATGATTACATATAATATTATATTAATTAACAAAACATTCAAACTTAACTTAATGAAGTTCCCATGCGAATGGCTCATGCGAATGAACCATAAGCATGAAGAACCTCATACGATTGACTCAGTCGCACGACTGAACCAGGAGACTGGATCAGTCGTACGACTGTAACATAAGATTGGCTCAATCGCACGACTGAACACTCAGTCGCACGAATGAACCAACCGCATGGTTCAATCGCACGACTGAACCAAACTAATGGTTCAGTCGCACGATTGAAGAGTGCCAACCTATAAATACAACTCAATTCGTGAAAAACAGAGATTCGTCAAGTTCAATTCCATACGAACCCTAGCCGTCCAGAAACCTTCCAAATCGTTCTCCAAGTTCATAGAACACATTAGATCGATTCCTTATCGATTTCTAACGTTAGTTTCAATCCTTGATTGATTCTTCGTGTGTTCTCACTGATTGGATCGCCAATCAAATAGGATTCCGCACTATTTGATCCGGTATACACGTGATCTCTAGGTATTTCAGTCGAATACCAGGTCCTAACAAGTGGTATCAGAGCTATTGGCTCTTGATTACGTGTTGATTCAATCAAGATTGCATAAAGTTTGTGTTTTTACACTAAAAACGCAATCTTTGGCATCAAAAGTGATCTTGGAAGTTCCCTGCTCATCGACGTTTGGTTTCTACGGACTCAGGCAATCAGAACTTGTAAAATTTCGAGTTTTTACGGCTGAAAACCGTCAAACCTAGAAATTTTCGCAAACCAGCGGCTTCAATCGCACGACTGACTCATTCGTACGACTGGACTCCATTCGTACTACTCATACGCACGATTGGACCTAGTCGCACCTTCATTCGGCCGATTGAACCATTCGTTCGCATAGCTCATACGTACCAGATTCATTCGCACGACTGAACCAATCGCCCAGTTCATTCGCACGATTGAACCAATCGCAGAGCTTATACGCACGATTAGCTCAGTCGCATCCTTCAGTCATCAGTAAAAGTTTGTTTGATTAGATTATAAGTTTGTTCATCATGGAAGATCAGATGTCAGCCTTTACTGCTGGGAAAGACTCAAGGATACAGAATCTGTTGCTGCTTGAGAGTGAGGTGGGGAATCACAATAAACCACCAAAGCTCTTGACTTTAGATGAGTTTCCCCACTGGAAACAACGTTTTGAGATCTACCTTAATGGAGTAGATCCTAATCTGTGGGAAGCCATTGAGACAGGTTATAGTACACCGGTGGGAGCTGATGGGGTTAAACTAACATTAAGCGGGATGACCGACGCACAGAAAGTAAAGTACAATGCAGAGAAGAGTATATGCATTGATCACTCAGTCGATCCCCAAAGACATATTCCACCAGTATTCCGAGAACAAGCAATCCAAGAAACTGTGGGATGCGCTAGAGAAGAGATATGATGGTAATGCATCATTGAAGGCAATCAAAGCAAAGGAGTTAAAGAAGGAATTCGATAACTTCTCTTCAATTGGTAATGAAAGCTTGGACGACGTCATAGATAGATTCTACCACTTGATGAGCGAATTGCATACCATGGAGTGGTTACTACCATGGAAGAAAAAGTAAGCAACTTCGCAGACGGGTTGCCGGATAAGTGGGCTACATTCGTGTCTAACCTGAGACAGAATGGTATCCTTGTAAAGCTGGATATAAATGACTTCATTCTTAAGTTGCGCGAAGAAGCACTAAGGATGAAGTATAGAGCTCAGAAGTCTTCGTACACACAAAATCCAGCTTTATACAACGCCACACCTCAAGCAAAGGCATCTGGAGCACCTCTCCAGACTGCTTTTTGTCTAGCTCGTCAGGTCCTTCACATGCCTCTACTTCTGGATCAGACACGTCTGGGTCATCATGTACCCATCATATTGGATCAGAAGCTAACGCTACTAAACTGAAGACCGAGAACTTCGGTAATGTGACCGTGGAAGTAGCACGAGAGCATATGGATCTCCTAGCAGCAGTGGTTCATTCATATGATGGACTCGTTGCTGGGAAGATTGGAAACTGCCATCTGGCAGATGAGGACTACGAGCAGGTGGATGAGATGGAGCTCGAAAGAATGGATATAATGTGGGCCTTAGCAAGTGCTGTTCGAAGGGCGAAAAAGTTTGTGAAAAAGACTGGACAGAACTTGGTTGCTACTAAGGACACCACCTTTGGCTTCGACAAGAGTAAAGTGACCTGCTTTAACTGTGGTGAGAAGGGGCACTTCAAACGAGAATGTGTCAAGCCAAAGAAGACGGGGAATGGGAACCCGTTCTCATCATTTACTCGCCAGGACAAGCAACCCTCTAATTCTACTTCATCAAACAAGGACCCTAAAGCACTAACTGCTCATGATGATGAAGGACAGGATTGGAGTTTCAGGTTTGTCTCACCAGGAGAATCTAACATTGCCAGTGTCGAGGATATTGACGATGATTCTGCGAGTGAAGGTGATATAGCAGTTGAAATTGCAATGTCACATAGTGAAGAAACAACTGCAGCCGAGGTCAGCTACAAGCCAAATGAGGAAGTTTCCACCTCAGAGACAGAAAAGCCAGAGTCGACAGAACCAGAATCATCTGATGCGGCACTGATGGCTAATACTTCTGGACCAACTCAGGTAAGTACCACTGACCGACTTTTTAATAACCATGCTTGTTCTGATTGTGACACGTTTAGGAAGAGCATAGATGACAAATTTGCTAGGTTATTAGACCATAATGATAACTTAGTAAAAGATTTACGTCTGTGTACTGAGGCAAATAGAGTGCTAAAACAAAATGAGCATTGTTATAAAGAAAAGATAGACCTATTGACCAAACAACTTAGGGAAACTGAAGTAGTGGCTTTTAACCAAGCAAACGACATTAGGTACTATCTTAACTCCCTAGAAGACACTAAGAAACAAAGAGCAGTTTTAGAAGTCGAAGTTAATTCATTAAAACAGAAACTGCATAGTTGGACTAGTTCTTCACACATAGTTCAACACTTAGTAAGAGAAAGGAATAACGGGGAGGGATTAGGCTACAAAGTGGTTCCACCACCACCTGAGACCTTGATGAACACCAAGTCTAGACCAGTAAATAATAACCCCATCAAGGATCATGTGGTGACCACTCCTCTTGTTACTGATCCAGACACCTCATGTTCATCTACTGAATCTGGTAAGAAACAAAAGGAGGCCACTTCAAAGGCAAAGGTAATTGCCATGTGTTAACCTGGAAAATGAATTTGAAAAAGTTAATTTACAGTCAGGGTCAAATAGAGTCAAATCAGAACCTAAAAGGACTTCAAATGTTACTTTTTCACATGCTTCAAGTCAAAAACCAGCTAACCAAAAAGGAAAACAGGTTAAATCAGTAAAATTTGTTATACCAGAGAAAACATCAAACATCCAAGAGTCAAAAACTAAAGTGATTGATGTTACTAGAGTGTCACGCACTTCTCCACAAAGAAAGTCTACTCATAAAGTTGATAGCAGGTCATGCTACAACTGTGGAGAATGTGGACACATTGCTTCCGACTGTCATTTCTATCAGACACCTAGGAAGAAGATTGATCTTCTGGACTCTAGACCTAGGTCTTCTAAGCGGAGTTCTCTAACTCCACCTAGAAGAGCTAGTGACCTAAAGTCCAACCTGTAAGCCAGACGACTGTTTATCATAAACAGGCACTGCACAAATCTGGCTTATGGAAAGAAAAATCCACCCTCGTGTCTGATACTGATAACAAGAAAGAACCTGAGCTACCCTCACCTTCTAAGGGTCAATGGGTGGAGTTTATGATGTGTGATGCCTCAGGGAAACCCAAGACAGTCAAAGCTTGGGTTCCTAACCTAAACTGATTCTTTTACTTTGTATGCGCAGGGTGCTCGATATAGTGCTGACACTAACACGTGGATTATAGACAGCGGAGCATCCAGGCACATGACAGGAAATAGCGCCCTTTTATCTAACGTCAAACAAATAAAAGGAGGGCATGTTTCCTTTGCAGGAAACAAAGGAGGCTATATCACAGCTCAGGGAGAAGTGGGAAATCAGAAAGTTAAGTTTGATAAAGTGAACTACGTTCAACAACTTCAGAACAACTTACTTTCTGTGTCCCAAATCTGTGATAAAGGATTTAAAGTCGTCTTCGATAATCAGAAGTGTTACGTGCTGAAGAAAGAATATATGATCCCAGAAGACCAAGTTCTGATGACTGCTTCAAGATATAAAGACCTTTATGTCTTGGATCTGTCAACAGCTGCCACAACGGATCATGAGGTTCAGTGTTTCTTATCTAAAGCTACTGAGAAGGATTCCATCTCCTGGCATCGGAGAATGGGACACATTAGTCAAAGGAAGATGAATCATTTGATTCAGAAGGATTTAGTTAGAGGAGTGAATGTCAAGAACTTCCAACTTCCTGACTTTTGTGTAGCTTGCAAGAAGGGCAAACAGACAAAGAAGTCTCATAAGGAAAAGAAAGTTCATTCAATAGAACTTCCTCTTGAGCTTCTTCACATGGATCTGTTCGGTCCAGTTAGTACAAGGAGCATCGCAGGCGACGCGTACTGTTATGTGGTCACTGATGACTACTCAAGGTTCACTTGGGTAATGTTTCTGAAATCAAAATCAGAAACTTTGGAGACATTCAAAGAATTAGTAACCACACTGGAATCACTCTACAAGCTCAAAGTTCGACAAATACGCTCAGACAACGGGACAGAATTCAAGAATCAAGGGATGGAGGCATACTGCAAGGAAAAGGGAATTGTGCATCAATTCACCTCTGCCTACACACCTCAGATGAATGGAGTTGCTGAGAGAAAGAACAGGAGCTTGATAGAAACCCGGACTATGCTGGCAGACTCGAAACTGCCTATCCAATTCTGGAACGAGGCAGTGGCAAATGCTTGCTATACACTGAACAGAGTCCTAATAGTCAAGCGCCACGGAAAGACATGTTATGAGCTACTTCAAAGACGCAAACCGAATTTGGAGTATCTTGAACCTTTTGGCGCACCGTGTACACTTCTGAAGAAGACACAAGAAGGAAAATTCAGCGAGAAGGCAGTTGAAGGAATTTTTCTAGGATACAACATACCGAACAAGCGAGTTTACAATAACTCAACGGGTCTTGTAGAAGTGTGGTGTAATGTCGACGTTCAGAGATATACCACCACCTACAGGCAAAGGACCTGCATACTTCTTCGATTATGATGGATTCTTCAAATCCTTCAACATCTCTCTCTCTCCCTCGGATGATGAGTTAGCTACTAGGATGATGTATGATATACTAACACTCCATCCAGCACACAGGGAGAGTCATCTACTCAGTCAGAAGGGGTAGTCGATGAAAGTGACTCCTCCTCTGAAGATGAAACTGAAGCAGATGACCAGAACGGTCAGGAGGAACAGGTTCCAGTTCCTGAAAGTCCACAAGCATCCACAAGTGATGCACCCTCGACTTCGGAACCTCAAACTCCAACCTCCTCAGATGCAGACCAAATGTGCACAATCTTGTTCGGAGGTGACTGTGCCGACTACTCCAGGATCACGACTAAACGTCTATCATCCCCTTGACAATGTTATTGGAGATGTCCGATCAGGAGTACAAACCAAATCAGCTATACTCAGCTGATTACGCCTCAGTTATGGAGAAGGGTTACATTCATGATGGTGCTTATCGATGTTTTGTCTCACAGGTTGAGCCAAAATATGTCAGTGAAGCACTAAATGATGAGGCGTGGGTGAGTGCCATGCAAGAAGAACTTCTGCAGTTTAAGAAGTTAGGTGTATGGACACTGGTAGATAGACCTAAAGGTGCTAAAGTCATTGGCACCAAATGGTACTAAAATGTAAGAAGGATGACCAAGGAGTCATCATAAGGAACAAAGCTCGACTGGTGGTTCAAGGTTTTCGCCAAGTCGAGGGTATTGACTATAACGAAGTGTTTGCACCCGTGGCAAGGATGGAAGCTATTCGTATCTTCCTTGCCTATGCCTCGTACATGAAGATTAAAGTCTACCAATTAGATGTGAAGAGTGCATTCCTTCATGGTGAAATAAGGGAAACAGTCTATGTCAGTCAACCCGAGGGATTTGAAGACCCTTATCATCGGGATAGAGTTTACAAGCTCGACAAAGCTTTATATGGGCTTCATCAAGCTCCTCGAGCTTGGTACGAGAAACTCTCGACTCATCTTGTGAAACGGCTTTCGCAGGGGAGTCATTGACTGTACACTGTTTATTAAAGAAAAGGATGGTGACCTACTGCTTGTACAGATCTATGTTGATGACATAATCTTCGGGTCAAAGAACGAAGAGTTATGCAAAGAGTTTGAAGCAGTGATGAAGAAAGAGTTTGAGATGAGTGCAATGGGGGAGATGAAGTTCTTTCTCGGGTTACAGGTGGATCAAACACCTAATGGGATCTTTCTACATCAGACCAAGTATGTAGGAGACATTCTCAGTCGCTTTGACATGGAGAATGCTTCTGCTGCTGGGACTCCACTTGCTACGAATCATGATATAGCACCTGATGAGAGTGGAGATCTTGTAGATGCCACTATGTACCGAGGAATGATTGGATCCCTCATGTATCTCACTGCCTCAAGACCTGATATCATGTATGCTACATGTTTATGTTCCAGATATCAGGCTAAACCTAAGGTCAATCATCTAATCGGGGTCAAAAGGATCTTTCGCTATCTAAAGGGTACACCCACCCTGGGGTTGTGGTATCCTCATGATGACGATTTTGAGCTCACAGCGTATAGTGACTCGGACTATGGAGGCTGCAAAATGAACTACAAGTCTACATCAGCAGGGTGTCAATTCTTTGGGAGAAGATTAGTTACATGGCAGTGTAAGAAGCAGACATCGGTTGCATTGTCAACCTGTGAAGCCGAATATGTTGCTGCTGCAAGTTGCTGTTCCCAAATCATTTGGATTCAACAGCAAATGCGGGATTACGGTTTGAAATTCTCGTCTACTCCTATTTTTGTTGATAACTCTGCTGCAATTGCAGTAACCAAAAACCCGGTTCAACATCCTAAGACCAAACACATCGGTATTAAATACCACTTCATAAGAGACTGTTTTGAAAAGAACTTAATAGATGTGGTTAAAATTAATACTGATTTTCAACGTGCTGACCTCTATACAAAAGCCTTTGATAAACCACGTTTTCAATACTTGCTAGAGGTCAACGGCGTTAAAAAGAAAAGTGAGGTAATTCCTGATGAGAATAATGTGTAGTCCGATGTAGTTTCGTTAAAGTTTATTTTATCTTATGTTATCTGTTTTTTTTTGTCTGTTACATTTAACTTCATGTTACCTTGCTGTTTATTAAAATCCAAAAATAATTAAATCCGAAATGATTTTAGTATTTTAGGGGGAGAATATGTCAGCAAGTTATATTAAAATAAAAAAAAAAAATAAAAAAGGGGAGAAGGGGTAACTAGCTGAAATAAGGTAGATTGTGTCTGTGATACTGATTCAATACCTTGGAATATGATAGTACACAGGAACAAATCAAGAGGGATTTTAAAATTTAAGGTTTGAAAAGATGCAAAAGTTCAAAGTATAAGTCTGCGTAGTCTAAGCAATATAAAACGGGAAAATGATAGAAAACTGGCAACTCCTAAGGTGACACAGAGAAAGTAGACTTAGAGGCTGCTAGACCACAATGATATGTTGGTAGATTCAACACAATAGACAATTAGACCTGATTGGTGATCTCAAGATCAAACTAAGCTGTTCAACTGACTGTGGACTTCCATCTTATCACTACAATCAAAATACCAATAAGGGGTAATGAGCATTTAAACGCCACAAAAGTGTGCGGATGACCAAATTAGAGCAAAGCAAGGAAAAATGAAAGACAAATGCAATAAAGCTAATGGCTCATGTTGTTGGTGCATTTTGTGTAAAATAATAAGCTGCTCTAACAAGGAGATAGGTTGTGTGCCTCTCTGCTGTGCGATGGCACTGACCTGAGGATAAGCATAACCTAGATATTCTAGAATTCATTGTTGTTTGCCGCCTCTCTGCTGTGCGATGGCACTGACCTGAGGACAGGCTTCTCTTTGAAAGCTCTAAGAATAGTCTCTTCTTGTAATAATACCCGTAGACCGCTCAAAACCTCTGAGGAATGTTGATTACCATATAAGTGTGGGATCCACAAATGTTAGCTGAAATAATTAAACCTAAATCAGTCACCAGTCTGCGTCAAAAGTCTGTGTATGGATTTAAGTGGACAAATATACTGACAATCTTAGTGGCTACCTTCTCAAAGTTCAACTCAATGTGAAGATCTAAGAGTTTCAGTATGATTTCCTTAAGTTGCTAACGACTCTGGATGAATACCGAGAATTTAAGCGTCAAAGAGCTTTAATAACAAGTCCCAAAATGATTTGATATTCCTGTATGATTCCAAAATTGATTGGTCCAGATATGATCAATCTAAGTTAAAGCTGTCTACTCCTAATCAAATCCCTTAGATTTTCATCTTAGGGTTTTATCTCTCACAAAAAGTCCAAACATAAACTTTAGTTGTGTAGTTAGGTTTACTATTTTATTTTTTAGTTTGTGTGTCTGTCGGACTACATCAGGGAAATCAGAAGGGAATTAACTTACCTAAAAGGGTCATGTCTGAGATGGCCACATGGTTTTAAAATTAAAAGGTCACGTCTGAAGTGACTGAATTGGTTAAGAGCTTACAATGTTATTATCAAAAGTGAAAAGGGTCTGAATAGTAAATGTTAAAAATGACTGTAAACTCACAAAGTGTGACCCATTCGCACTAGTGGATCAGGGTTATCGACCAACTATGCGAATGGCTTCCAATCGGCCGAATGGACATGAAATTGTTCATTCGACCGAATGGAAGGGGGAGAATGAAACAGGAGACCGACTGAGGCTCAGTCGGTCAACTAAAGGGGCGAATGAAGGAGACCGAATGAGTCAGTCGACCGACTGAGACTCAGTCGGCCGACTGAATGCGATTGACTAGGCCAATCGTACGACTGAACCTCAGTCGCCCGATTGAACTGAGCGACTGAGGCCAGTCGGCCGAATGAACCTAGGTTTAGTATTTAAAGGTCTTAATCGATCGCATATCACTCATCACTCCCAAAAAACCCGAATCGCGCTCATTACCGTTACCCTGTCGAAATTGCCTCCGATTCTGATATACTTTGCGCTTAAGATTCTTCATTCCAGTGACGTTTTACAGGTACACTACTCCTTGAACCTATCAAAATCAGTACATCACCGAACTACAATAGCGACATTGGATAAATCAAGAACCGAACTGCAATCGACCTAATCACCTATGTAAATGAAGCAAAATGTTAAAATTGAGTTTAAGGTTATTAGTGACAAGTATACGAGACTAATGGACCATTACACACTGTTAAAAGACTTAGAAGGGTCAAGATTCGACCCACAGGGATCGAACAGTGGGGCAAGCGACTGGTCGTTCGAATGAACTCCAATCGCACGATTGAACCTTGCGATTGGATCATTCGACCGACTGAACCACCCGAATGAGTCCAGTCGGCAGATTGAACTCAATCGCATGTCTCAGTCGGCAGATTGAACTCAATCGCATGCCTCAATCAGCCGATTGAACTCAATCGCATGCCTCAATCAGCCGATTGAACTCAATCGCATGTCTCAAACAGGCGACTGACTTCAGTCGCATGATTCATTCGCACGAATGAATCAAATGACTTTCAACTTTACACTTAGAACAGAAGTTTTCATGTCTTATGTATTATCTAATAGTTCTTGTCTTGTGTTACAGATAAATGGCAGAAAAGTGGACCATAAATCCCAAGCACAACATCTGTGCCCACTTGGATCACACCACCAGGAACGGGGCTGAGTTTACCGACATAATTGCATTTCTGAGACGGTCCCGGATCTATAAGGCGATCTCCACTCCTTGCACGCCTTACAGATCACTCCATCAGGCATTCTGGGAAAATGCCTCGGTGGACCGCTCTCGTGAGCCTTACTGTATCAGGAGCTCCATACTGGGCCATGATATTGAGATCTCTGCCGCCGATATTCAGAGGGTCCTAGAGTTCGGGGAGGATGCTGATCATCCTACAAAACTACATCCATTGACTGTAAGAGGATGCTTCCTAAGGCTAAAGTACGCTGGGGATATCAACTCAGGTGTGCTCAACAAGAGCAACCTGAGCCCCCAGTACAAGTACTTAGCACACGTGATTCTAAAGTGTGTAGCTTCGAGGAGGGGTGGTTTTGACGACCTCTCAGACCAGATTCAAAATGCCTACGTGGCACTGGTTCTGAACCACCCTTAGTTTTTCCAGCATGATATTCTCCTACTTGGTGGAGAATTTGGAGGTAAAGGGAAAAGAGGGGTTCTGTATGTACCCCAGATTCTTACAGCTCATCTTCAACGAGAAGCTGCCACAGTTGCCCAAGAAAGTCATGACGCAGTGGCTCTGGAAATAATGGATGATACTACTCTGGGCAGAATGAGTTTACAGGGGAAAGCAGATTAAGCCCCAAGTGAAGAGATGATTGGCCACTTAGCAGATGAAAGCTATGTGGCACCGGGGAGACGCCAATGGCGTCACGAGGACAGTGACTCCGACGTGGAGCCAATTGTCCTCCCTACTGATGATCTGAGGAGGATGACATTGAGGATGAGGCTGTTCCATCCCGAGGCCCGTGTCTGACTCTGTTCCCTCGGTGTCTGTCTCACCTGCTGAGGTAACTGAGTCAGCAGGATTCCATCAAGATTTTGTGCTTACCGAGGAAGATGAAGATGAATCTGATGAGGAGCCATTGACCCGGACTGTGGGAAGGAAAGTGGTTCCCACAGAACACGGGTTGAGGGTTGTCGGTGAACAACCGAGAGGATCCGGAGATACAGAGACTGATCCATCATATGCTCCGGAGTCCTCAGGCGGGATTGAAGGGGGAGCATCCACCTCGAGGGAACGAGGAGAAAACGGATGGCTCAACCCCATGGCCAGAAAAAGAAAAAACGTAAGGTAACCTTCATCACCACCACATCCCCCATACCTTCCACCACTACCACCTCTGCAGACACACTTCCACCACCATACCTCTCCCCCAGCAACCACAACCACCACCATACCAATCACCACAAGCCAGACCCCTGCTACCACTACTACATTCACCCCACACTCACCACCACCATCATCCAGACCTTACCCGATATTCACCACCTCCACCACCACCACTAGCCACCAACCGAGCCCTCAGCCTACCCCTCACACACCTCTAGATCTCCTCTACCTCCAATAGGGGTAGAGGAACAGCTGGCAGCCTTAAACAGAATGGTGTTACGACTGCTGGCGGCTGATGAGGAAAAGACCTCTCAGATCCGCCAGCTCACCGACCTGACTGCTGCACAATCGCAGAAAATCGCAGAGCAGGATCGAGCTATTAAGAGCAGGCCCAGAAATTGGCTGCTCAGAACACTGAGTTGGACCAACTCCGAGCACAAAGCGTCACATCAGGTAAGCAGATAGAAGAGTTGGAAAAGGCAAAGAGGTCCATTTTGTAAAGTTAAAAGGATCAAAGGAGGAACCTCTAAAGATAAAGGATGGAGAAAGAGAGAGTGATGATGATGATGATGATGACAGTGATTCTGATGAAGAGAAAACAGAAGAGTGGTGTGCTGATGAAGAGACTGAAGAAGGAGAAGCAGCTGACTCTGTCTCAGCTCCGGTCAAGAGCAGAGAACAAAGAACCGACAGGATCAGTCAGCTTCTACTTCTGCACCTTCACACGAAGAGACTAGCATACAGGATAAAAGTAAATAGTGGATGTTTATGTATTTATTACTTTTGTATTCTGTATTGAAAAACGATGTACTGAATGTTTATATAAACTTAATGCATTTTGTTTGATATATTACTAATGATTTGAATGTGAAATGTGTAAATCAAACAGATCCAAAGTACCACAGAGATGAGTTTGATATTGCTCCCCTTCAACAGGTCAAGTCTCAACTCACAATGATTCTTGATCTGCAAGGGATTGTCAGAAGGTCAGTGAGTTATACACCTGAAGAAGGTGAAATAATTCACGACCTATCTAACGAGCAACTGGCAGAAATGTTCAGACTCAATCCTGATGATATTGTCAAGGATGCTCCAACAGTTGATTCAACCAGTGACGACGAACTACACGACGTTGATGAAGTTGAGGTTGAAGATATTGCTGCTGAAGAGTACCCTCAATACGCTGACAACGCGGGTAATGTGGTCCCCAATCTGGGTGAGTCCCTAGTCAGTGATATGTTTGAGGTACTAGACAAGATGGAGCAGGAAGCAGGAAAGACCGAAGGAACAGCCCAAGCCTCAAACGATGATGTATACATTCGAAAGGCTGAGTGGCTGAATGTTTTAAAGAAGTCAGAGCCCAACGTGATGCACCGAAGAGGGATGCCTACACCAAGTTCTACAGCGTCAAGAAACATCTTACGGTGTCAGGCAGGATTATAGCATGGGCATATTTTGATGATCTTAACGTTTATGCCGTTAAGAGGGAAAAGGGCATAGAGTACTTTAGATTTCCACATGATCTAAAGACTCTACCTGGATTTGAGCTCAACCAGCTGGCCAAGTTGAAGCTGTTGTATGCTGACCCGAGAAAAATGTCAGGCTGGTTTGAGGCTGCCCTCAAGAAAGAGTACCACACCAGATGGATTAACTTCAGACCTCAACAACCTACAAGGTATATTAGAAGGTCTGAGATGGATGCCATTACTGGAAAACCTAAGATTGTGTTGAAGTGGAGTCCTCCTCGCACTATGTCGAGAATCCCTCTCAGGGAAATGCCACAGGACTTCACTCCACACTTCAAATGGTGGTACTATGATTGGAGAACTGCTGAAGCTGTCATAGTTCTAAACAAAGGGGATCAAATGGATACTGTCAGGGTATTCGACCCAATGTGGCTAACCAACTTGTCTGCTAATGATGTCTATACATTATACAAGTGGCCACTGTTCTATGACACACAAGACATTGTACAAGCCCTCCAGTTCCAAAATGTTATACGACTTTGCTTTGCGTTTGATATTCACGCGGGAGTCACACAAGAGGACAAGTACAAGAAATATGAGAAGGTAATGAAGAAAACAAGACATTAGAGAGATCTAGGTCCAAGGGGGAGTTTGTTGATACATGTATGTCCCTAGATCGTGATATGTGATGTAATAGATCTTGTTTGGTATGATTAATGAACTGATGTTGATAGTCTGTTGGTTATAATGTTTAATAGTTCATTAATGAGTCGTAAATGAATTGATTGAGTTTATGATTACTTGAATGATTACATATTATTATATTAATTAACTAAAACATTCAAACTTAACTTAATGAAGTTCCATGCGAATGGCTCATGCGAATGAACCATAAGCATGAAGAACCTCATACGATTGACTCAGTCGCACGACTGAACCAGGAGACTGGATCAGTCGTACGACTGGAACATAAGATTGGCTCAATCGCACGACTGAACACTCAGTCGCACGAATGAACCAACCGCATGGTTCAATCGCACGACTGAACCAAACTAATTGTTCAGTCGCACGATTGAAGAGTGCCAACCTATAAATACAACTCAATTCGTGAAAAACAGGGAGATTCGTAAAAGTTCAATTCCATACGAACCCTAGCCGTCCAGAAACCTTCCAAATCGTTCTCCAAGTTCATAGAACACATTAGATCGATTCCTTATCGATTTCTAACGTTAGTTTCAATCCTTGATTGATTCTTCGTGTGTTCTCACTGATTGGATCGCCAATCAAATAGGATTCCGCACTATTTGATCCGGTATACACGTGATCTCTAGGTATTTCAGTCGAATACCAGGTCCTAACTTCCCACAAGTATGAACACTAACAGACATTTAGAGTAAACAAGTTACTCTGGATTAACATGCTAATTGTAACTTAAGTGAAACATTATAACCAAATGTTTTATTCAAATAATAAGATTTCCACATATCCAAATTACAAAATTTATAGATCATCCCTCACTAGAATCGAAGTCCCATGGCACAAGTAGGACTTCATGCGTTGCCTTTTCAAGGAGCGTCATGATAGCTCCGCAATGGTTTGATCCGTGAAACTTTGCGAATACATAATCTTTCCCTTTTGGTCACTTAATCTCTATGTAGTTGAATCTCCGCCATGTGCTAGTCTTTTGATGAGCACGAGGTTTCCTTGATTTGAGCATCGCACCCTCGTTTCACAAAAGAATCTCTAGGGTCTATGTAGGGACCACCCCTAGATCAACAATGAATTCTTCAACCATGCAGCTTCTTGAGCTGCCAATGATGCGGAGACATATTCTGATTCTGTAGTTTTAGAGAGCCACCACATCCTGTTGAGCTCTTCTCAGAGACCGCTCCTCCATTCAGATGAAACTATATCCCATTGTGACCGAGAATCATCACGATCAATTTGGAAACTCGCATCTGTGTAACCTTTTACAACGAGTTCCTCATCATAGATCCAAGATTAGGAACATACTCTTCTCCTCCTTAGGTACTTAAGTATGTTCTTAACATCCATCCAACGACTGTTTCCAGATTTTGTTGGTAACGCTTGTCATGCTTAAGGCGCATGACACCCATCGAGTGCATATCATTGCATACATGATGGATCCAATAGCATTCGTATGGGATTGCCTTCATTTTATCTTGCTCTCCCTTGAGCTAGGACATTGAGTCGTACTTAATATCGTTCCTCTTTGAATAGGTACGGTACCTTTCTTAGAGTTCTCCATCTTGAACCTTTTCATGATCTTATCAATGTATGCACTTTGATTTAAACCAATCAACCGCCTTGATCTATCCCTATAGATCTTTATTCCCAGAATATAGGCGGCTTCACCAAGATCCTTGATGAAAAAACAACTTCCAAGCCTGGTTTTTACACCTTCCAAGGTTGGAATGTCATTTCCAAATAGTAGTATGTCATCAACATACAATACTAGGAAAGTTATTGTGCTCCCACTAGCCTTCTTATACACACAAGCCTCATCAGCATTTTGATGAAGCCAAATTTCTTTACCTCCTCATCAAAATGATGTTCCAGCTTCTCGATGCTTGTTTCAATCCATAGATTGATTTCTTTAACTTGCATACTTTTAGGATGTTTTGGATCGACAAAACCTTCAGGTTGAACCATATAGACATCTTCCTCAAGATATCCATTTAGGAAAGTGGTTTTGACATCCATTTGCCAAATCTCATAATCATAATGAGCAGCTATGGCAAACAATATCCTTATAGACTTTAGCATCGCAACAGGTGAGAAAGTTTCATCATAGTCAACCCCTTGAGTTTGAGTGAAACCCTTTGCTACAAGTCTAGCTTTATAAGTATCCAAGTTTCCATGCATATCGGTTTTCTTCTTGAAAACCCACTTGGTTCCAACTACTTTGGAATTAAGAGGTGGTACAACAAGTTCCCAAACTTGATTGTCATACATGGATTGCATCTCAACGTTCATGGCCTCAAGCCATTTTTCACAATCCAAATTGGACACTGCATTCTGGTATGTGGTTGGTTCATCTGAATCTACCACATAGCATCCATCCATGAAAAATCCATATCTTTAAGGTGGATTACTAGTTCTACCACTTCTGCGAATGTTTTGTGTGTATTGATCAACCGCTTGATCATCCTCAACATCCTCATGTTGAATGCTAGTTTCAACCAAACGTGCATCAGGTTGTGGTTCTTGATCCTCCTCAAGATCCACTGTTCTAGTGCTAGTTCCTTCCATAAGGAACTTTGCCTCTAAGAACTCACCCTTTCTGGCAACAAACACCTTTTGTTCTAGTGGATCATAGAAATAATATCCCATAGAATCTCTAGGATATCCAATAAAGATACATTTGGTGGATCAGACTTCCAATTTGTTTGGGGTGGGAGTCTTAACGTAAGCCTCACAACCCCAGACCCTTAAGTATGATAGGGATGGAACTCTTCCATGCCATATGTCAAAAGGTGTCCTTTCCACCTTTTTGGTTGGGGCCATATTTAAAATACGGGCCGCGGAGAGCAAAGCGAAACCCCAAAATGATAGAGGTAATGTGCTTCTAGCCATCATAGATCGAACCATATCCAATAAGGTTCGATTCCTCCTCTCAACACACCATTATGTTGTGGTGTTCCAGGTGGACTGAGTTGTGAGACAATACCACAACTCCTAAGATGATCTTGAAAAGCATCATTTAGGTATTCACCTCCTCTATCGGTGCGGAGAACTTTAATCGACTTGTTGAGTTGATTTTCTACTTCATTCTTGAAGATCTTGAACGTTTCAAAAGCTTCATCTTTGTGCCTTAATAAGTACACATACCCATAGCGACTATAATCATCGGTAAAGGTAATGAAGTATCTTTCACCATTCCTAGTCATTGGTTTAAAAGGACCACATACATCCGAATGTATGATTCCTAGTAAATCTTTTGCCCTTTCGTTAGTTCCACTAAAGGGTGCCTTAGTCATTTTTCCTTGTAAACAAGATTCACATACATCAAATGAATCACATTCATTGATTTTTAAAAGACCATTCTTTTGAAGTGTTTGTATACGTTTCTTATTTATATGACCAAGACGACAATGCCAAAGATAGGTATCACTCAAATCCAACTTGAGTTTCTTGGTGTTAGTATGGTACAATGAACTATTTAAAGTATTTTCATGAACCAATTCATAAATACCATTAATGGGAATAGCTTTAAAATAGAACATATCATTTAAAGAAACATGAATATCATTTTCAACAAAAGATAATACATAATCATAAAGTCTTAATTGGGATACCGAAATAATGTTCCTAGTCAAACTAGGAGCATACAAAACATTCTTCAAAATTACATCCAAGCCACTTGGAAGTTTTAGGATGTAGTCCTCACAAGCTTCAACTTTGACTTTGGTTCCATTGCCCATGAAGAGACTAACATCCCCTTGATTGAAGTCCCTACTTCTTTTGAACCCCTGCAACAAATTGCAAATTTGAGTTCCACATCCGGTATCCAATACCCATGTGTTAGAAGATGTAACATTAAGATCAATATGAATCATGTATATTGTACCTGAGGTCTGCCCGGCATCCCTCTTTGCCTTCAACTCTTGGAGATGGACAGGACAATTCCTTGCCCAATGTCCAATCTATCCACACTTGAAGCATGGGTCATTAGTTGCAACCTTTTGCTTCTTCTCTTGTGGTTTGGGTGGCACCCTTGCCACCCCTTTCCCTTTTCCCCAAACGGGTCCCTTACCCTTGGCAACCTTTGCCTTGGGTGCGGGATGAGGCCTTTTCTTGTTCCACCATCATGTATGGTGAGAACAGGTAAAACCCTTTTACCCATGGCCGCCTCGGCCGTTTTAAGCATTGAGTGAAGCTCACCAATGCTCTTGTCCCATGCATTCATGTTGTAATTCAACACAAATGTCTCGAACTTCTTAGTAAGGCCATTAAGGATCAAATCCGTGGCCAATTCCTTCGAGATGGGACAATTAAGCCTCTCGAGGCGGTCAATGTGACTTTTCATCTTAAGTACATAAGATGAAACTGATTGGTTGTCGTCCATACGACATGCATGGAGTGCTCGAACCTTTTCGAAGCACTCAACCTTTGCTTGTTGTTGGAACGTTTCCTTCAGGTGGGTTATCATGTCATAAGCTCCGTGATGTTCATACTCCTTTTGGAGATCTGGAGTCATGCTCGCTAGCATGAGACAAGACACTTGGACGGAGTCCTCAGTGTACTTCAACCAATCATTGTAGGCCTCCTCATCATCCTTAGTAGGTTGATCGGGGATAGGGTCGTCCAAAACATATGATCTTCTCTCTTGCTTGAGAACGATTCTCAAGTTTCGATACCAATCAATAAAGTTGTTATGATTTAGACATTCCTTTTGGAGGATCGCTCGTAATGATTGGGTGGACGCGGATGAGTTATCATGATTGTCATTATTGGTGGCCATCTACAAAATTTAACAAAGATCTATTTTAGTATTTTTGATATTGCCAATTTTAATAATTAATGCCTTTTAAGGCCATTTTTCTATTAAAATCTAGAACCCAAAATTACATTTAAATTGTGGTTAGGTGACCTTTATCCCACGATTTAAATTAATAAGGTGGTCAACGATTGACGGTTGCAACCATTTGCAACTTCTAGAGGTATGGGATCGACTTTAAACATCATATGTAAAGTCGGCATGTTAATCCTATCAACACCATTTGGAAACCATATTTAGGTGATCCATTTAACATGGTTTACAAATCAAGTTACCCTACTTGCACACACGTGTGAGTTTACCCACATAAGTGGTTAGGTGACCTTTATCCCACCAATGTGGTATCCCTACCTTAAATCACAGGTTCCCTCTAAATGGTTAGGTGACCTTTATCCCATTAAGAGTTTCCAAATGACTCAAGTGTTGTGCAAAAGGACGGTGTTAAACTTGTTGGTCAAAAGTTTAGAGATTTCATAATTCTAGTTTAGAAAACTCTATGTACTTGTATTTGCATGCTTTCAAATACAAGATACCCTATGGTTCTTTTAATAAAACCCATTTTATTATAAAATCATTAATCCTTTTAATAACTATTCATTAACACTTAATGATTAAGAACCATTTTATATTAGCTTGTTAAGATCATTTTATTGAGATTGTTAATCATATCCAAATATCATACAATCATTCATAAAACCACAATCAAACAAGCATAATATAAACAACCATAATGTGCATAACCATATCTACTATTGTGACCACACTTGTTTGCCATCACAAGTGTGGTCATTAGGTCTTTCCTAAGGGTGGAATACAACACAAAATTGAGGTCTTCATAGACCCCCACTTGAACTTGCATCCATATGCTTTAAGTCCTTCTTTTGTGTCTTCCTCTTGTGCTTCCTTCCCGAGCATCTTCTTTTACAAAACATATATCCTAATACATATTTTCTAGTAAAAGAAAAATACTCCTAATCTATTATTACATCCCAATGAATAAATAGACAAAATACATTTTTAAACAAAGCACAAATTAATATACAACCCCATTGAAAGAATATAATCAAATAAATACATTCAATCCAAACCAAACAACATAAGGTCAAGCTAGGTTATGCACTATCATATGAACAACCATAAACATCATTCAACAGACAAAATAAACCCCATCAAACCCCAAATTTTCAGCCAACATAAACTGAAAATTAGGGTTTGTTTGTCCAAACAAACAACAACATATCAACCAATTGACATTCCTATCTTTCAAGGTTTAATCATAAGCATGAAGATATAACTTTGAAAGACATGGGGTTTATTGAATCAACCAAAATCAGCCTATTATGAGTTGATAATCATCCTATAAAACCAATTTTAAAGGAGAACAACAAGCAAGCTATCCACATAACCAGCTCTTGATGCCATTGAAGGTTTTGCAAGAACATAAAACTAAGTTTAACCCATTAAACTTTCTGAAAACGCAGCGGAATAACAACATTATAATAACTTACTTATAAGCTGAAAATTATGTTCTTTAGGTGACCATATAAATGTATAAAGCAAATCCAAAATCAAAGGATCATAATATGTGAATAAGCAAGCTATGAACACAAAAACAAGCATAATGGACAGTCATTAACAAGCTGACATAACTACCTTTCAGCAGCTCAAGACAATGCTTCCAAAAGGGGCTGCCAAAACCGTGGATTAGATGAAGATGGAGATGTCCAAAATCGGCCAAGACTCCAAGAGAAGAAGCCCTCAAGCTTGTATACCCCAAGCCCTTTGCAAAACACCTTCTTGTTAGGAAGAAAAGTACACCAAAGCACTCCAAGAAAACTCCCAATGCTGCTGCTGGCCGTGAGGTTTTGGAGAGCAAGAGAGAGAGAGGAGTTTTTCTTGTTTTTGAGTCTTTTGCATGTATTGAGATAATGAAACTTTGAGTGTAAAACTAGTTATGTAATGTGGTGTTCAAGAAACAAAAGAACCAATGGTATCCAAGGGGGGGGGGGCGAATGTTTTAAATTTAAAGGGTTCCCCGTTTAAACTTTAACACACATATTAGATAAACTAGTCTTTCAATTTGTGGTACAATTAACCTTTTAATTGTGTGACTTATACACTCGTTTTTATTATTTAATGTTATCAAACTAATTTAAATAACATTCCAAATAATATTATTGAACAAAATATCCAAATAAGTTGTTCCATCTCATATGCAACTTATTTAGGAAACCCATTTTCTAAATTGGTGTAAATATTTAATTGCATGATCATATCATCAATTAAATATTAATTTGTGTTTTCCACGCTTGTTATTGGGTATAACCTGACTTGGATCATAACGTACTAACCGCATCAATATTCTACGTGTCTTGGGCATATAGAATCCTACAAAAGGAAGAAAGCTAAGCCTAAATGAAAATACAAAACTTGGATATGATAAATCAAAGGTGAAATTCTTCAACTGTGGCATGGTTGGCCACTTCTCAAGAGAGTGCAATGCCCCAAAGAGAAAACAACTATCAAAGGAACTCTCCAGGCCAATCATTATCACAGCCTAACTCAAGCTTTCACTCCAACAACCAACAACAGCAGTATCATCAACACCAATCATATCAGAATCCACCCTAACTGACAAATCAAGCCCATGGAAGCAGTCAGTCTTCTGCCAGTGCTCTCGTGATAAAGCAAGATGGAGTATGTGACTGGAGTGTGTATGCAGAGGAAGTCAAGCCTCAATTTCAAAATCATGCTCTTATGGATCACATCAATGATGGACCATCTCCAATGCCTACTGAGGTAAAATCTAACCTTTGTAGTGAAAAATGTATTAATGAATTGCAAGGTTATAAGGAGCATAACCATAAAGTGGCTGATAAAATCAAAGAAGAAAAGGTAAAGTCAGAGATGATGAAGAGAGAAATAAAAAACTTTGAAATCAAAATTAAATCTCTCATCTCTAACATAGAAAAACTGCATGGTGAGAAGTACACTCTTGCAGCTGAGAATGAGCTACTTACTGAAAAGTTAGCTCAATCTAAGGCTCAACAATCTATGACTGAAGTGAAACTTGAAAAGTTATAAATGTCTTCAGTCAAGCTGCAAGAGATGCTTGATTCTAAAAAGGATCCAAAGGACATGTTAGGGATTGGGTAAAATTCATGTCCTCCATCATACAATGACAACTACACTATCATGCCTAAATCTATCTCACTCACTGAAGCAATTGAAACTAAAACTATGGAACCTAAATCTGTAGTAAAACAGGTGACCAATCCTCAAAACAAACCTGATGTTTATATTGAAACAAATGAAGATAAAATCAAGTTAGGTCACCCAATCAAAATCAAAGAGTGTTCAGATAAGACAGTGAGTGTCATGAAACCATCAAGCCCTGTAAAAGCAATTATCCCTTTTATAAAATTCATACCATCTGTTTTACAAGGTAAAAAGAAATATGTGAAGACAGTGAAACCCACTACTAAGAGTAGTTCTGATAATGAGATTATATCTCCAAAAAATTCAAGCAAATCAAAAAAGGTTTCACTGCAAAAGAAACAAACAATAACACTAAGTTCAACACATAAAACATCATCAGACCCTCAGTCCTCAAGATTAAGGCAGGGAGTTGGGTTTGATATCTGTAACAAGGAACATGTTGACCAGCTCAAGAAAGAAGTAAGAAATAGGTTGAAGAAACATAAACAGCCCAGACAATTAAACAAAGGTAGTGTTATAAAACAAACTACTAAAAGGGTGATTCTGATTCATCACCTAAAGAGAAGAAAGTGACTCGTCAAAAGAAAATATCAGTTGAGTCACACAAGGAAAACTTTGATTCAAGAAACAAACAAATGTATTGTGACATTTATGAAATGTTCAATCACAAGACAGATAAATGCTTCTTTAATCAATATTGCTCTATCTGTGATATGAACAATCACTCCACCAAAAACTGCTATTTCAACAAGTATTGTTCAATCTGTGACATGAACAATCACAATACATCTGATTGTTACTTCAATTTGAGAATTCCCCAACACAAGCCCATCTCAAAAACATCCACTGTGATGCATTCTGTCAGACCTTCTTTTCACAATACTCAATCTAGGACACCTAGATCAACAAATGACTGGAATAATTTGAAGGAATTGAGGAAGGGTCAAAGAAAGCATCTCACAATGAAACACCAACTTGACCTTCCAAAACAAAAACCTACTTTTGATAATGAAAAATGGGATAAATTTCTACAAAGAAACAGAGACCAACGATTTCATTACTCATCTGAATCCTCAGTAGATGTTGATCAGATGACTCAACCCATTCATTACCAAAAATCTCCCAGGACACCTCCAACTAAACAACAATTCAGAGGAAAATACCAAGAAGTGACCATCATGAATAGGAACATGAAACCCAAGACCATCATGGCTTGGGTTCCTTATTCTAATTAGTTCTTTTTGCTTGCAGGTTCATCCACACAGGTCTAATAGCTTGTGGTACGCAGACAGTGGATGCTCCCGACACATGACTGAAGATTGTTCCCTCCTTCATGACTTCAAGCACATAAAAGGAAGACATTTGGTGGAGATTCAGAGGGTGGTAGAATTACAGGAGAAGGATCTGTGACAAACGGGAAGCTGAGCTTTAATAGAGTGAACTACTGTGAACAACTGAATTTCAATCTGCTAAGCGTGTCTCAGATCTGTGACAAGAAATATTCCACTCACTTTACAAACACTCATTGCTACATTCTGAAACCTAGATTTCAGATCTCTGAAGAATGGGTTGTCTTAAAGACACCGAGGAAGAATAATACATATGTCTTAAACCTGTGTTCTGCATCACCTAAAGAAGAAACAAGTCTTTTGTCTAAAGCATCATTTGATGAGTCACAGCTTTGGCATAGACATTTGGGGCACACAAACTTTAAAAATATGAACAAGTTGGTCAAAGGAAACCATGTCATCGGTCTTCCTCAAAAAGAATATAATTTTATTGATCAGTGTTCAGCGTGCCTCAAAGGAAAACAACACAAATCGTCTCACAAAACCAAGCTTGTGAACACTAACAATACTCCATTGAAGCTACTTCACATGGATCTATTTGGACCAACTCATAAAACATTATTAGACCCTTAGTCTTCAAGATTAAGGCAGGGAGTTGGGTTTGATATCTGCAACAAGGAACATGTTGACCAGTTTGAGAAAGAGGTGAGAAATGGGTTGAAGAAACAGAAACAACCCAGAAAATTAAACAAAGGTAGTGTTGTGAAGCAAACAACAAAAATGGTTGATTCTGATTCATCCCCTAAAGAGAAGAAAGTGATCTAGCAAAAGAAAATATTAGCTGAGTCACACAAGGCAAAATATGATCCAAGAAACAAACAAATGTATTGTGACATTTGTGAAATGTTCAATCACAGGACATATAAATGCTTTTTTAATCAATATTGCTCTATCTGTGATATGAACAATCACTCCACCAATAACTGCTATTGCAATAAGTATTATTCAATCTGTGAGATGAACAATCACAATACATCTGATTGTTACTTCAATCAAAAGGGTTTTAGAATTCCCCAACACAAGCCCATCTCAAATACATCCACTGTGACACATTTTGTCAAACCTCATCTACACAATACTCAATCTAGGACAGCTAGATCAACAAATGACAGGAATAATTTGAAGAAATTGTGGAAGGGTCAAAGAAAACATCTCAAAATGAACTACAAAATTGACCTTCCAAAACAAAAACCTACTTTTGATAATGAAAAACAGGCTAAATTTCTACAAAGAAACAGAGAACAATGATTTCATTACTCATCTGAATCCTCAGTAGATGTTGATGAGATGACTCAACCTAGTCATTACCAAAAATCTCCCAGGACACCTCCATCTAAACCACAATTTAGAGGGAAATACCAAGAAGTCACCATCATGAATAGGAACAGGAAAACCAAGACCATCATGGCTTGGATTCCTTATTCTAATTAGCTCTTTTTGCTTGCAGGTTTATCTACAGAGGTCCAATAGCTTATGGTACATGGATAGTGGATGCTCCCGACACATGACTGGAATTCTGATCGTTCCATCCGTCATGACTTCAAGCATGTACAAGGAACTACTGTGGCATTTGGTGGCGATTCACAGGGTGGTGGAATTACAGGTGAAGGATGTGTGAGAAACGGGATGCTGAGCTTTGATAGAGTGAACTACTGTGAACAGCTGAATTTCAATCTGCTAAGTGTGTCTCAGATCTGCGACGAGAAATATTCCACTCACTTTATAGACACTCATTGCTACATTCTGAAACCTGGATTTCAGATCCCTGAGGAGTGGGTTGTCTTAAAGACCCCAAGGAAGAACAATACATATGTCTTAAACCTGTCTTCTGCATCACCTAAAAACATGTCTTTTGTCAAAAGCATCATTTGATGAGTCATAACTTTGGCATAGACGTTTGGGGCACACAAAACTTTATAAACATGAACAAGTTGGTCAAAGGAAACCATGTCATTGGACTTCCTCAAAAAGAATTTCATTTTATAGATCACTGTTCAGCGTGCCTCAAAGGAAAACAACACAAATCATCTCACAAAACCAAGCTGGTGAACACTAACAATACTCCATTGAAGTTACTTCACATGGATCTGTTTGGACCAACTCATGTAATGAGTATGGGAAGAAACAGTATTGGTTAGTGATCATTGATGACTTTTCACGATTCACATGGGTGTTCTTCCTACTTCATAAAATGAGGCATCCCAAATCATACAAGAATTTATCACTAAAATTGAAAATCAACTTGATCTTAAGGTTTAAATAATAAGAAGTGATAATGGTACTGAGTTTAAAAATGAAAGTATGAGTTCCTTTTGTACAACCAAAGGCATTGCTCATCAATTCAGTGTAGCTAGAACTCCTCAACAAAATGGGGCAACTGAAAGGCGAAATAGAACACTGATTGAAGCAGCAAGAACGATGCTAGCTAATGCTAAACTGCCAATCACCTTCTGGGCAGAAGCAGTTAACACATCATGCTTTGTACAAAATCGAACTCTAATTGTTAAAGAAAGTAACATGACACCTTATGAACTGCTCTCTCATAGGAAACCATTTATTGGATTCCTCAAATCATTTGGTAGTCCTTTCTCAATATTAAACACCCGAGACTATTTGGAAAAATTTTCATCCAAGTCTGATGAAGGATTCTTTGTAGGTTATTCTTCTATTTCAAAGGCTTAGAGAATGTTTAATCCCAGATTAAACATTATTGATGAATCAACAAATGTTCAATTCAAGGAACATTCATTTCCCAAATCTACAAATGGTCCCGATTGGTTATTTGATATTGACACATTTACAAAGTCATTTGATCAATTTCACTTGTCTGATGCAGGAAATCTACATTCAAATGATACTTCGTCAGTTATAGAAAGAAGAGATGATTTTCCCTTGATTCCTCCTACATTTGATAAACACATGAATGAAGCTGTTCCTCTTCAAGCTAATCCCATCAGACAACCATCACAAAAACTTAGTGTTTCTACTGAAGGAGGTCCAAGCCTGGTACCATCTCACTCAGATGACTTGTCAAATGAGATCAGAAATCAAAAACAGGCTTCTCCTCCAGTTGAAACACAAGGTACATCAAATGATGCAAGCAATCTCAATGGTGCTGAAGATGTAGCAGTAACTAAAATAGAAATTGACAATCTTCATAATTCAACAACAGTACTAGATGAATGTGCCTCTGACCATAATGAACTGAGTGTCTCCAATCTTGATGTAACTATTGCTGGTGACACCATTCCATCCACAAGAATACACAAGAATCATGGAGTTGAAACCATTATTGGTGATCTTAATGAGAGGGTGACAAGAAGCAAATCCAGTATTGCAAACATCTGTTTGTTCTCATGCTTTCTGTGTCAAACAATACCCAAGAACATCAAAAAGGCACTTCAAGACAATAGCTGGATTGAAGCAATGCAGGAAGAATTGCTCCAATTCAAGAAGGAAGAAGTATGGCAACTGGTAGATCTTTTCGAAGGACAATACCCTATCGGTATCAGATGGCTGTACAGGATCAAGACTGATGATAGAGGATCGTCATCAGAAACAAAGCAAGACTAGTGGCACAGGGATACACCAAGAAGAAGGAATCGACTATGACGAAGTGTTTGCACCTGTTGCCAGACTGGAAGCAATCAGAATCTTTCTAGCATATTTTGCATCCATGAAATTTACTATTTATCAAATAGATGTAAAGTGTGCCATTTTGTATGGAAAGATTGCTGAGGAGGTCTATGTGAGTCAACCACCTGGCTTTGAAGATCCAGATTTCCCTCATAGAGTTTACAAGCTTGACAAAGCTCTGTATGGTCTTCATTAAGCTCCAAGAAAGTGGTTTGAAACTTTATCATCCTTTCTTCTTGAACATGGGTATGAAAGAGGAAAGATTGATCAGACTCTCTTCAGAAGAAAAAGAGGAAAAGATATGCTGTTAGTCCAGATCTATGTGGATGACATTATATTTGGATCGACAAACAAGCAACTCTACAAAGAATTTGAAGACCTTATGCACTCAAAGTTCCAAATGAGTGCTATGGGGGAACTCACCTTCTTTCTAGGGGCGCAAGTCCAACAGACAGCAGATGGACTCTTCATCAATCAATCAAAATACGTGGAAACCATGTTGAAGAAATTCCACTTTGCTCACTGTCAGTCTATCAGAACTCCTATGGATACTAAAGTGAAGATTGGACTTGATCCTGAAGGCAAATTAGTGGATCAGACTCACTATCGATCAATGATCGGTTCATTTATGTATCTAACAGCTAGTAGGCCTAACAATATGTTTGGTGTTTGTGTGTGTGCCAGATATCAAGCTGATCCAAAAGAATCACATTTGAATGCAGTGAAGAGGATATTCAGATATCTGAAGGGCAAAGCAGCTCTTGGGTTATGGTATCCAAAGGAAGGAGAATTTAATCTGTATGCCTATATAGACAGTAGTTATGGAGGATACAACTTCAATAGAAAATCCACCTCTGGCGGTTGTCAATTTCTTGGTCCCAGACTAGTATCTTGGCAATGCAAGAAGCAGACAAATGTATGTGTGTGCACTGAAGAAGCTGAGTATATTGCTGCATCAGCATGTTGTTCTCAAGTACTCTAGATTCAAAACCAGATGCTTGATTATGGTTTTAACTTCTTGCACACACCAATTTCAATTCATAACACAACAGCTATTTTTATAACTAATAATCCAGTTCAGCACTACAAAACAAAACATATTGAGATTAGATATCACTTTTTGAGAGACTATGCTAAAAAGGTTTAATCAAATTGATTCAAGTACCAATTGAAAATCAATTAGCTGATTTGTTTACCAAGGCATTTGAACATAGTAGGTTTGAATTTCTAGTTCTGTCAATTGGCATGATTAACCATGAGTAAAAACCATGAAAAACATCAAAAACAATTAAAAGCATCAAAAAACATAAAAAGAAATTAAGTTTGATAAAGAAAAGAATTCTATGAGAAATGATATAATTACAGTCATTATATCATTCACTGTGCTTAATTTCAAAATGTGAAAGACTGAAATGACTTACCAGATATGTTGCTAGTCTCAACATGGAAGAAAAGATACATGCAGTAAAGAATTAAAGACTTATTCAATTGTGAAACACTCATCACAAAGTACCGGTATGTATTGGCTTATCTGAATGCATGTGTGTAGTAACCTAAACATACCAGGTAATGATACTTTATGAATCTCTTTCACCACATCATGTTCCATCTTTGTTTTGCTGCGCAAAGACCTGATGAAACTTGCACATAATGCAGATGTTATGATCCAAAAGATTCCCAATGTGGAACACATCCAAAATTGGATGAATCAACAAAAGTAATACATTCCAAGTGAATGAACAGAAGAATCCTTTCATGGATCACCTTCCAAAGTGAAGTGAAAAGAATCCCAATATGGATCATCATGAAAAAGGATCAAAGTAAAAGAATCCCAATGAGGATCAGTGAAAATGAGATTTCATAACTTAAGTGACCTGGTAAGAAAAGCTGTGAAAAAGTTCTACCATACATTGTACAAGGATGGTTGATCATTCCATGCTTGTGTGTGAGGTACATATTGAATAATTAAATCAACCAAAAACATGATAAATATCATTTGCATCAAAATATCAACCTTGTATGAGTTTAAAAGGACAAACATACCTTCAATCTTCAAGTTCATAAACATCTCTACAATTTATCATAAAGGATGCACATGAGTAATGCAAGATTGATATGATCCTAACAAAGATATTCTTATCTTCATTATTAAAAATCAAAATAATATTTAAAAGGTTTTAAATCTTTAAAGTTTCTATCCACATATGGATACAAACTTTAGGGGGAGCAATTTAAAGTTTTTGAGTAAGTCCAAAGTTTTGTTTATGAACTTAACTTTCAAAACAAAACGAAATTTTTTTTGGTGTTGTTGCAAAAGGTCATACCATTATATCTCAGCTTATGCAGATTCTTAAAAGCATGATAAATCCAAGATCTATCAATATTGGGAAACTTATATCACTTGTGACATACAAGTCAATCCAAGCAAGAATTAACAACTTCAACAGTCAACTTCATAAGAAAAATCAATCAAGAACAAGTCTTCATAATGAATAATCAAGTCAAACACATTAACTTATGATTAAGTTAAAAAGTTAATGCAGGTAAGTGCATTGGTCAATGCGGGTGAAGGTAACCCATGCATATAACCAATGCGGGTAACAATATATTTTCAAGAGAAAGTAATGCGGACAAAGATTGTACTCTACCACATTAGTGTGTTAAGTAAATGTGGATTTTACTCTACCGCATTTGCTACATTAGACAAATGCTGATGAACATCTCCCTCTCGCATTTGCTATAGTGCAATGCTGACCAAGTGTTGTCAACCGCATTTGGTGCAGTCACACAAATGCTGATTGACTTTGTTCTATCGCATTTGCCAGTGTACAAATATGGATAGGATGAAACAAGTAACAACACTACCGCATATGCTATAGTGTGTTAATGCTGATGAACAAAATCACAAGTTATTCTTCCGCATTTACTACAGCACAAATGCGGATAGTCAATGTTTTCAAATTTTAACTTCGGCATTTGCAACAGTACACAAATACGGATAGACTAAATCAAAAGTAACAAAACTTCCAAATTTACAACAGTGACCAAATGCAGATAGTCAAAGTCCAAATTTTGTCTTCCGTATTTGCTACAGTTAACAAATGCGGATGACCAAAAGTCAAAAATTTACCCTTCCACATTTGATACAGTGGTAACCGAACTTGCTCTTAAACTTGTAAAATCTTTCAAAATGCTTTATTTGACTATCTAAAGGAATTTAAACGGGTCATTTAATACTTTTCAAATTTGAGAAACTTTATAGTGAGACGAGTGCAAATACACAGTACACCATCTTCGATCATCTTCATCATAAACAACCAAAGATTTTCATGTGATTCTACTCAATCTGCTCTTGTTATCGATTCTGAAACCACATTTGTATCGAAAACAAAGTGAAATTTCCATAAAAATTTTAATCAAGACCTAAGTTTCAGACTGTTACACCTAAATCAAAAAATGAACCAACTGATAATGAAGAACACAAAAACATGTCTTATTGATGTAACATAATACACCTTTTTGACTTCAATGAGCATGCAAACCAACAGAAATTCTTCTCATCATGAAAACCTTGATATTCATGTTTGTTGTAAAAATAGAGCATGATGAAAACCTTGATATTCATGTTTGTTGTAAGAACAGAGCATGATGAAAAATGAAAAATGTGTAACAAATCAATGAAACAACATTTCATTAATGGTTCAAACATAGAAATTGTGATTGTTGAATAACAAACTCACCATTTGCTATGACAACAATGAAACATAAATGACAAACGTTCATCCTTGACCATTTAAAGTCAAACTGATAACTGACAGACATGTCTCTTATGCAGATTACATGGAAAATCTTTCATGGAGCAAGCTCCATAATGTCAGCGGTTATTTAAACCCTGATATGCCTGAAGTTGAAGGACTTAGAGATATGATAAGATTCTTATCTACCACAAGGGTAGCCTATGCTATCACTATGAGACCCACCATCTATGAGAATCTCATCAGGTCCTTCTGGAACTCAGCTGAGGTAATTGAAGCTGATGGTGTTAGAACATTAACTGGGAGAATTAACAATGATCACACCCTGAGCATCATTGAAGATTTTGTTAGAAGATGCTTACAATTTGGTGGTGATGCTAATGCACCTCTGGAGCTAGATGAAGAAGAAATAACCACATTCTTTGCTGAAATTGGTTATGAAGGAGGATATGAAGCAAAACAAATTGTTAAAGGATTGGTTGATCTACCTTGGAGATTCATAATTCATATGTTTCATCACTGCCTATCCAAGAGAAAGACAGGATGGAATGACATTCCAGTCATCACATCCTCAGCAATCTGTGCTATCTGAACTAACAGGCCATTCAACATGTCTGCCTATGTCTTCAATGGCCTTATTTCAAACATTCAAGAAGGAAGAAGATACAAGTTCTTGATGTATCCAAGATTCATACAGTGCCTGATCAATGAATCATTATCTGACATTGCTAGTGAAGGACCAGTGCTTGATATTCCTCATTATGATGCAAGATCTTATAAATACATTAAGAAGAGAGATCCAAGAAACTTCTATAGTGGGGCTCACTCACCTCTTCTTCCATGGATGATTCAGTAGATAAATCAAGAAGTTCAAGGACAAGAACAAGCTACTGCATAACCATCACCGCAACCAACACCACAACCATCACCACAACCATCACCACAACCAACACCACAACCATCACCACAACCAACACCACAACCAACACCACAACCTTCACCACAACCAACACCACAACCAACAACACAAACAACCACTCAACCATCTCCAATATCACCACATCATCACTCTCCAATATCACCACCTCATCAATCACCAATACTACCATCTCATCACTCACCAATATCACCAAACCAACCTTTGCCCACCCATGATTACCCTATTGAATTTGGAGGATCAACTAGTGATTCTAAAGCATCCAAATCATCTTTAGATGAGAAGGATCATCATACTCAAATGCTTGCAAAGAGAGCAACTTCTGAATCTAGTGAAAATAGGCCTGATGAAAAAGATGAATTGATATCTGAGCTCCTACAAAAGGTGGAAAGGATGGAAAGGATTATAAATAGGAGAGCCAGAATCATTGATGATAGAATTCTAGAGCTTGATGAAAAGGAGCAGGAGTTAAAAAAGCTTAAAGATAATAACATGAAGCTGAAAAGAAGGAGAAAGAGAAAGAAATTGAAACTTTAAAAGCTGCACTCAATCATTCAAGAGAAGAAGTGAGAGGCCATGTTGTCACTCTGGCCATTCAAACCATAGCAATGGAAGAACAAGAGAACATTATAGAAGAACAAGCTGAAATCATCCCTAATCTTGAAAATGAAATTCATAGCCAAAACAAAAGGATCTCTAAACTTGAGCTAATAATTGAGATTCAAAGAAGTGTAGTGGCTGATGAAAAGAAAGATACACAAGAAAAGGTTAATAAAGATGAGAACCAGTTTGTCTTTGACAACAAAGAACAAGAAGAAGATACAAGTCAAACAAAGCATGAGGAACAAAGTCTGGAAAAACAGATGCTGCTCATACTGAGAAAGCTGAATTTGAGGAACTTTTCAATGCTTTAGACAACTTTACATCTGAAGAATTCAATGTAGATGATGATTTTTGGGAATTTGTGAACAATCAAAGGACTAATTCTGAACCTATTGTGATCATTCCCAAATCTCCAGTTTTTTTTTGGAGAAAGAGTTGAGCATGCAGATTGTCCTTACTGTGTCACTAACTGAAGAACAAAAAGAAAAGATAAGAGAAATGTGTGAAAAGGAAAAAGAAAAAGAAAAGGAATCAGAAAAAGAAAAGAAAAGGAGAAGGAGGAAATAGAAGTGAATGTTCAAGAACAAACCACACTTGAAAAAATGTCTGAAGGGATTGAAAAGGCTAAAACTTCAAGTCCACAACTTCAAACATACTCAAGAAAAAGAAAATATCTAGTTGAAAAGGCTAAGGGTAAAAGACCAGTGATTGAAGAAGAAAGTGTTAAGAAACAGGATGATGATCCAAGAAGCCCGGAAGCAATAGCTGAATTTCTTGAAGAACATGAGCAAGCTAAAGCTCAATTAAAGAAATAAGCTATTACCATTGACCTAGAAGAAGGAGAGATAGCTGGAGGTTATGATGCTACAGAGGATGTTCATATGGATAGTCCTGTGAAAACTAAACAACCAATGGAAGAAATGGTGTCAAAAGCCAAAACTGATGACTTAATGATAAAAGCAATGTTTTTGATTAATCAAGGATACGATCCAGATGAAGTCTTTGGGATGACCTATGAAGGAATGAAGGAAGAGGAAGAAAAAGTGAAAAAGCTGCTGGATCAAGTGTTGAAACTGAGTATGAAAAATCAATCACCAAATATGTTCTAGTGCATAAAGATTCTTCTATGAAGAAATCAACCACACATGTGTATGAAAGACCATTGTCAAGAAAGGTTCCCTTACCTAAACTGTCATCTATGAAGAAATCATCCCCAACTCCTGAACCATTATTTCCTGATCCTTATAGTATGTCAGATAAGGAAATGAAGGATTACCTGACCAGTCAAGGCTTCACCAAAAGAAAATTGGCAAACATGAAGACTAACTCACTAAAAGCTGCAATAGGTTAATAAATGAAAAGAAAAGAAAAGTTAAAGAAGTTAGAAGAAGAAGTGCTCAATCAAAAGACAAGATCAAGAGTCTCTGCACAAGACATGAATCTTACTCATAAAAATCAAGACTATCTGGCACCTGTTATTCATAAATATCCACAGTGGTTTGCTGAACCCTCCTAACTAAAACTTCAGGAAGGGTTGACCACTACTGAGATGATCAGAGGTGTATCTACTCCAAAAGGCAAAATAGACCAGAAAATTATTGCTTGGAAGTATGATAGTTCATGGAATATGTTCATGGTTAAAAGGATCTCTGGAGTGCAATTTTTTATAGAGTACTCTGCTCTGGTAAATGCATTTGAGATTCATGACCTGAAAGAACTGGCTAATCTGGAGCTGATAAACCATAATGCCATGTTTAGAGGATATGAATTTGAAGGTATACTTAAAATGTTCAAGAGAACCAACAACTTCAATTCATTAAAAGCAACATGTATCGTAAAAGACAAAACTTTCAAGGACCCTCTGGAGATGAAACAGACAAAACCAGCTGAAGAAGTAGTGTTTCCAGAACTTAGAGTGAAACCTACTAAATCATTGAAAAGAAAAATGGTGGCTGGTACACATTCCTCAACAACAATCTTAAATGTTTATTATGATAAGAAGACCTATGAATTGTGATTGAGAGGAAGTAGGGAGGTAAAGAAGGTGCTGAAATTAGATTGTTCAGTGGCTATGAAGTGAGACTACTGGATCAATCATATATCCAACACATATACACAAGGCACTTCAGAAAGATATCAAACAAGTTGGGTCAAGAAGATCTACATTTCTTTCTAAAGTGTATCAAAATATTGAAGATGTCTTATGATCAGATTAGTGCAAAGAAGGAGAAAAGGAAGAAGAAGACACCTTTACAGTTGGGCAACATTGTCAAACTTGAAGTTGATGTAGATGGTTCTCTTTTAATTCACAGGGATGGGCTATCTATAGTGTCTATATGGGAACCAATCTCTCTAAAGAAACTACCACTTGAAGCCATTCATAATATGAGCAGAATGAAGATTCATGTACTAAGCAAGGATAAAATGTTAGATGCTCAAGATTTTGTTAACATGATCAAGGCAATTTTGGATCCAAGTCAATCAACACCTTTTACACCACTAGAAGACCCAGCAGAATCATCACAACATCAATCACCTCCCAAATATTGAAGAAAACTAGGCTGTATAATCCTTAGGGGGAGTATTGTTGCACCCTAAAAGGATCATACATGCCAACTCAATGGGTGATTTGATGATTGCTCTGTTGGAATCCCTCAAGTCCAAGAAGAAATGCGGATGAAAATTCTGCTAAGAAAAAGAACAAGTGTTGTCTTCCGCATTTGTCAATGCGGAAGACATAATGCAAATACGGACAAGTATTTGCTCTTCTGCATTGTCAAATGCGGAAGACTAAAAGTTAATGCGGACAAGACTTTGCTCATCCGCATTTGACAAATGCGGATGACTGAACAAATGCACATAAGTATTTGTTCATCCGCATTAACCAATGCGGATGACCAACATACTAGTGCGGATGATCAAGTGAAGAAATGCTGATCAAGTTAACTCATCCGCATTTGTCAACGCGGATGAACAAGTAAAGATGCGGATGAAGACTTAGACTAGTTCTGATGTAATAGTTCAGGGGTAGTTTAGTCATTTTGTAAAAGGCATCTTGTCTGCCTATAAATAGAATAGATAACCTCATACTTGAGGCAATGGCAGATAGACATAGAGAATTTTTATTGTAACTATTCTCTATAATTCATCTACTTTCATATATACAATAAAAAAGTATTTATTAGTAATTTTCTTGCATTAAATATTCTTTGATTGTTTGTTTCCGCCATTCAATCACTGCCTTGATTACCATATTCGATTCAAAGTAAGAATCTCAATCTTACTCAACCCTAGTCAGTAATGGTGATGGGAGGAGAAGGTAGTGTTGGCATTGTGGTTGTAGTTGCTGGTGTGGGTTCATCACTTGTGGGGTGAACAAGGATGTCACTAGGGGCGATGTGCTCAGTCGTACTAGGAGGTAGAGAAGTGTACCTTCTAGTGAATTTAGTGGATACCCTCTTCACTGTCTTGAAGAGGGTTGGCCTCATGTAAGGAACAGACAGAGTGGCTGCACAGACAAGCCGAATCTGGTCCAACTCACAATTAATAATGTGCTGAAGAATTCTGGGATACATAAAGAATGTTTCCCTCTGAAGATTTCCAATAAGATTGAGCAGCACAAATCTTGAGTAGTTAAAGCACAGGCCTCACCCCAATCCATGAACTAGGCACCCTAGTTCATATAGGATTTGATCCCATCCCCCAGATTTGTTTGACAAACAGTGAAGGATAATCTGTAGGAGGAACTTCTAGTTGTAGGAGAAGTTGAATTTGTAGACAGTTAACCTGCTTACGTCCCCACCATATCCCATGAGGATGTAGGTGTTGTCTAAATCTGCCTTGGGGAACTCAGTAGGGGCACCTTCATCATGAAGCTCCAGATGCTCCTTGATTAGTTGTTCAGTTATGACCAACTCTTGTCCACAAATGTGGGATTGTATTACATGAACCCCATTTAGGGTTTCAACCTGACCGTTTCCCCAAAATTCAGTCATGTGATTGAGGTAAACTGTGGGATTAACAATCAAGGCGGTGTAGTAGGATGATTGGGTGAGGAAGGAGATGATTTCAGAGAAGTCCGCATCTCTTGAAGAGTCAAGAAGTGCGACTTGGTTGTGTTGAGGATTTAGGGCCATTGGGAAGATATGAAGGTAGATCAGTTTGAGCTTGGGTGAAGTTGGAAGCAAGGAAACTTTTAGGGTTGTAAAATTTGTGGTAAGAAGATGAGAGTGAATAGTCAGGGTTATTTAAAAGAGGGTGGAATGGCGGTAAAGTGTTAGGATAGGTGAAATGACGGTTTAGTGGATGAAGTGATAGGGGCGGTAAGGTTAATTTAGTTAAATAATTTGACATCAATGTGCTTTGTCTTGGAGTGCTTCACCGGATTTTTAATGATGGAGATAGCACTATTGTTGTCAATATGGATAGGAGTACTCATAAGGTTGAATCCATAGTCCAACATCTCATTTTGAATCCACAGCAGCTGAGCACAGCAACTAGCAACAACAATGTATTTAGCTTCAGCAGTTGATGTAGAGACACAAGATTGTTTCTTGCATTGCCATGAGATGATCCTTCCTCCAAGAAATTGACATCCTCCAGATGTTGATTTCATGTCAATGTTGCAGCCACCGTAGTCACTATCAGAGTATCCATAGAGATTAAAATCATTATTTCTAGGATACTAGAGACCTAGTTTAGGTGCTCCTTTGAGGTATCTGAGGATTCTCTTGGCAGCAGCTAGGTGAGACACCTTTGGAGCAGCCTGATATCTTGCACAGATGCAGGTTGCAAACATAATATCAGGTCTACTCGCTATGAGATACATCAGAGAACCAATAATCGCCCTATATTGATGTTGATCAGTATCCTCCCCCTTAATGTCAGGACAAAGATTATGGTTTCTAGGTATGGGTGTCTTGGCTAGCTTACAATCTTTCATCTTAAATCTTTCTAAGATGTCATTGACATATTTAGATTGATTAACGAAAAACCCTTCCTTCAGTTGCCTCACATAAATTCCAAGGAAAAAATCCATTTTTCCCATGGAACTCATCTCAAACTTCTTTTTCATAATGCTTTCAAAGTCCTTACACATTTGGTCATTTGAAGAACCAGATATGATGTCATCAACATAGACTTGAACAAGCAAAATGTCCTTACTAGACTTCCTTATGAATAAGTCTTGTCAATGGTTCCTCTGGTGTAGCCATTCTTAAGGAGAAACTAAGACAGAGTCTCATACCATAGCCTTGGTGCTTGGTGCAGCCCATATAGAGCTTTATCCAATTTGCACACATAGTGAGGATGATGTGGGTCTTCAAATCCAGGAGGCTGGCACATATACACTTCCCTATCTATATATCTATATAGAAAGGCACACTTGACATCAAGCTGGTAGACAATAAAGTTCTTGGAAGCGGCATAAGCAAGGAAGATCCTAACTGCCTCAAGTCTTGCAACAGGTGCAAAGACATTAGTATAATCAATTCCTTCCTCTTGACTGTATCCTTGAACTATCAGTCTTGCCTTGTTCTTGATGATCAAACCTCTATCATCTCTTTTGTTCCTGAAAACCCATTTAGTGCTTATTGTACTTGACCAGATGGTAGCGGACATAGGTTCCAAACCTTTTATCTTTTGAATTGAACCAACTCCTCTTGCATCGATTCAATCTAGCTACTATCTTTCAAGGCATCTTCCACCTTCTTGGGTTCCATCTGGGATAAGAAGCATGAGTACGAATAGACATTCCCATGATGAGTTTTCCCTCTTGTTCTCACACCTTCAGAGACATCCTCAATGATGTTCTCAGCTGGATGAGTGTTGTAAATCCTTAAATGAGGAATCACTTCCAGTTGCGAAGATAAGTCCATATTAGACATATTTTGCTCAGGAAGTTGAACACTTTGTCCAGCTGTTGTTTCAAATTCATTCAATGAGGACTGATTGAACAAATGAGAAACATCATCAATTGTTGGCTATGAAGTAGCATTAACAGTCACCTATTCCTTCAAAACGCTACTTCCCTTAGTTTGGTGTTGTGTTGGATCACCTGATGAGTTTTGAGGATCAGTAGGTGACTCACTGGTTGAAGCTTCACTATTCCTTGATATAGTTATACTTTCTGATCTGTGAATAGTGGGAGCTTGATTTGTTGCATCTCTTGGAGAACCTGGAAAAGGTCTGGGTAGCTCAAACAATTGATTAGCATCAACATCAGCATCATTTTGAGCACTTGTTCAAACTGAAACATTCTCACAAGAAGGTTTAGAATAGTTTGGAAATGATTATAAATCAAAGATATGATCAGGGCCATTCCCCCTAACACAAGGAGTGTGCTCATTAACAACTATATTGGATGAATTCTCAAATTGTTGGTTCTTATTGTTGTATACTCTGTAAGCTTTGGAGCTAGAAGAGTATCCAACAAAGATAGCATCATCCAAATTTTCAGCAAATTTTGCTAAATTGTCTTTTGTGTTAAGTATGGTACACCTGCTGCTCAAGGACCTTAGAAAGCCAATGAACAATGACCTATTGTTCCATAGCTCATAAGGGTTTTTTCCATGTGGCTTAACTACAAGAACTCTATTTTGCACATAGCATGCAATGCTAACTGCCTCTCTCCTAGAATGTTAGAGGTAGTTTTGAATCAGTTAACATAGTTGGAGCAGCCTCAATAAATGTCCTGTTCTTCCTCTCAGCAACACCATTTTGTTGAGGAGTTTTGGGAGCACTATATTGTCTGGTAATCCCTTTTGAGTCAAAGAATGAGTCAAGAACAAAGTTCTTAAACTCAGTCCCTTGATCACTCCTAATAATCTTAACCTTGTGATCAATTTGATTTTCTATTTTAAGAATAAGAGATTTTAATGTTTCAGCAGTTTCATCTTTAGTTCTTAAAAAGAATACCTAGGTAAATCTTGTAAAATCAACTATCACAAGGCAGTATGATTTCTTTCAAATGCTCATTATACTTGTGGGACCAAAAAGATCCATGTGCAATAAGTGTAATGGAGTTAACACTTTTGGATTTATGAGAGGCACTATGTTGCTTCCCTTTCAGGCATGCAACACAGTTGTCTTTACAAAAAATTCCTTTTTAGGCAAACCATGTACCAAGTTATTTTTAGCCAATTTATTCATTGTCTTAAAATTCATGACACATACGTTTATGCCAAAGTGTTGACTCATCACTATCAGCTTTGAAGAAAGCATGATACTTCAACCATTAGGGAAGCATTGTTCATATCCAGCTTGTACATGTCCCATTTCCTAGGAGATCTAAGAGCACAATTCTGGAGGAATGTCATCCCTGGTTTGAGGATAATGCACTCATGCTTTGTGAAAAGCATCTGATGTGGATTCTGTGTGCCCAAGACACTTAGAATATTGATGTGGTTAGTACGTTATGATCCAAGTCGGGTTATACCCAATAACAAGCTTGGCAAACACCAATTTATATTTAATTGATGATATGATCATGCAATTAAATATTTACACCAATTTAGAAAATGGGTTTTCTAAATAAATTGCATATGAGATGGAACAAATTGTTAGGATAATTTGTTGATGAGTTTGCTGTTATTCTTGTCATTTAAAGGGGTTTAAATAACAACTTATAACACATGAGTGTACTTTAATTAAAATTGTTTAATTAAGAGCACATATGTCACATTTTAATTTTGGTCTAGAAAGTAACCTTTTATTGTGTGACATATGACAAGTAACAATGTGTAATGTGTTATAAATTTTAAGAGGGAAATGGGTTTTGAATTCCTTTTGTCTTGGCCGCCCCTTGCTTGGGATTGGACCAATTTTCCTCTTGAAAATTGACAACACTTTAATACATACACACACTCAATGCTCTCAATGATTCATTCATGCAATTTTTACCAAAACACAATCTCTCTCCCTCTCTCTCTAAACCTTACGGATTTTCAGCAGAAAGGGAGGTTTCATTTGGCCTTTGGTGGTGTTATTCTTCCTAACTAGAAGGTGGGTTGCATACAAGCTTGGGTATACTAGCTTGAGGATCTCCTCTTCTTGGAGTCTTGGCCGATTTTGACATCTCCATCTCCATCAAACCCACGGTTTTTGGCAGCCCTTTTTGGAGTGTTATTATCCACTGCTGAAAGGTAGTTTTGGCAGCTTCATAATGGTTGTCTATTATGGATGTTTTATGTGTTCATAGCTTGTTTAATCCACATAAATGATCCTTATTGTTATGGGTTTGTTTATTTGTATATTAATCATCATAAAACATGGATTTTCAGATCTAAAATCATGTTTTAAATACATATTTATCCGCTGCGTTTTTCTGAAATACCAAGAGGATAAAACGGGTTTTATCTTCAAATAAACCCAACAATGGCATCAAGAGCCGGTTATGTGGATGACTTGCTTGTTTTATCTTTTGAAATTGGTTTTAAAAGATGATATTAGACATGTTATAGGCTGATTTTGGGCTGTTATAGTTTATATGAATGATTCCCCAAACTTTCAAGGTCATATCACACATGCTAGTGATTAGACCTTGAAAGAAACATATTATGAATGTTGGTTGTTTGGACAATGATTAAAACCCAAAATTTCAGTTTATGTTGGCTGAAATTTGGGGTTTTAAATGGGGTTTTCATTATATGAATAGATGATATGATCATTGGTTTTTAGTGCATAACCTAGCTTGTGGCCTTGTGTTGTTTTGGATGATTCTAGTGGTTGTTTTATTCATTCAATTGGTTGTAATATTTGTGTTTATTCATTTGGGTTGTAATTATTCATTCATTTGGTTATGTAATAATAGATTAGGTTCATTTCCTTTACTAGAAAAATGTATTAGGATACAATTTTGTAAAAGGAAGATGTACAAGATCAAGACCCTAAGATGGACACAAAGACACAAGAAACATGGAGCATTTGGATGCGGTTTCTAGTGGGAGGTTCTTGGAACCTTTATGATATGTTTGACCCTTAGAAAGACCAAAGACAACACTTGTGATGGCAAACAAGTGTGTCAACATAAGGGCTATGGTTATGCACATATGATTGTTTATGTTTTATGCTTGGTTGATTGTTTATTGTTTGATTGTTTGGTTGATGTTTTGACATGCATAACAACAAACTCATAATCATAACAATCTGAAAATTGATGGTTCTTTAAAGTTAATAAAAGTTATTAAAATGGTTTAATGATTTTAAAGATTAAAATTGGTTTTAATCTAAGAACCATAGGGTACCTTGTATTTGAAAGCATACAAATACAAGTACATAGAGTTTTCTAAACTAGAATTAAGAAATCTCTAAAATTTTAAAAACGAGATCAACACCGTCCTTTTACACAACACTTGAGTCACTTGGGAACTCTTAGTGGGATAAAGGTCACCCAACCATTTTGAGGGAACTTGTGATTTGAGGTGAGAATGCCTTACTTATGGGATAAAGGTCACCTAACCATTTGTTTTGGCAAACTCACACAGGGTGTAAGTAGGATGTCTTGATTTGCAAACCATGTTAAATGGATCACCTACAATATGGTTTCCAAATGGTGTTGATGGGATTAACATGCCGACTTTACATATGATGTTCAATAAGTCGATCCCATACCTCTAGAAGTTGCAAATGGTTGCAATCGTCAATCGTTGACCACCTTATTAATTTAAATCGTGGGATAAAGGTCACCTAACCACAATTTAAATGTAATGTTGGGTTCTAGATTTTAATATAAAATTGACCTTAAAGGCATAAATATTAAAATTAGCAATATCGAAAATACTAAAATTGATCTTTGTTAAAATTTTGTAGATGGCCACCAATAATGAAAATCACGATAACTCGTCCGCATCAAACCAATCACTACGAGCGATCCTCCAAAAGGAACGTCTAAATCACAACAACTTCATCGATTGGTATCGAAACTTGAGAATCGTTCTCAAGCAAGAGAGAAGATCGTACGTTTTAGACGACCCTATCCCTGATCAACCTAGCGAGGATGATGAGGAGGCCTTGAATGATTGGCTAAAGTACACTGAGGACTCCGTCCAAGTGTCTTGTCTCATGCTAGCAAGCATGACTCCGGATCTCCAAAAGGAGTATGAACATCACGGAGCTTACGACATGATAACCCAGCTGAAGGAAACGTTCCAACAGCAAGCAAGGGTTGAGCGGTTCGAAACGGTTCGAGCGCTCCATGCATGTCGTATGGACGACAACCAATCTGTTTCATCTTATGTACTTAAGATGAAAAGTCATATTGACCGCCTCGAGAGGCTAAACTGCCCCGTCTCGAAGGAGTTGGCCACGGATTTGATCCTAAATGGCCTAACCAAGAAGTTCGAGACATTCGTGTTGAACTACAACATGAATGCATGGGACAAAAGCATTGGTGAACTTCACTCAATGCTCAAAACGGCCGAGGCGGCCATGGGTAAAAGGGTTTTACCCGTTCTCACCATCAATGAAGGTGGGAACAACAAAAGGCCTCATCCCGCACCCAAGGCAAAGGTTGCCAAGGGTAAGGGACATACTGGGGAAAGGGGAAAAGGGTGGTAAGGGTACCACCCAAACCACAAGAGAAGAAGCAAAAGGTTGCTACAAATGACCCATGCTTCAAGTGTGGGGAGATAGGACATTGGGCAAGGAATTGTCCTGTCCATCTCCAAGAGTTGAAAGCAAAGAGGATGCCGGGCAGACCTCAGGTACAATATACATGATACATATTGATCTTAATGTTACATCTTCAACACATGGGTATTAGATACCGGATGTGGAACTCATATTTGCAATTTGTTGCAGGGGTTCACAAGAAGTAGGGACTTCAAAAAGGGGATGTTAGCCTCTTCATGGGCAATGGAACTAAAGTCTTAGTTGAAGCTCGTGGGGACTACATCCTAAGACTTCCAAGTGGTTTGGAAGTTATTTTGAAGAATGTTTTGTATGCTCCTAGTTTGACTAGGAACATTATTTCTGTATCTCAATTAAGACATTATGATTATGTATTATCTTTTATTGAAAATGATATTCATGTTTCTTTAAATGGTATGTTCTATTTTAAAGCTATTCCAATTAATGGTATTTATGAATTGGTTCATGAAAATACTTTAAATAGTTCATTGTACCAAACTAACACCAAGAAACTCAAGTTGGACTTAAGTGACACCTATCTTTGGCATTGTCGTCTTGGTCATATAAACAAGAAACGTTTACAAACACTTCAAAAGATGGTCTTTTAAAAACAAATGAATGTGATTCATTTGATGTTTGAGTCTTGTTTACAAGGTAAGATGACTAAGGCACCCTTTAGTGGAACTACCGAAAGGGCAAAAGATTTATTAGGAATCATACATTCGGATGTATGTGGTCCTTTTAAGCCAATGACTAGGAATGGTGAAAGATACTTCATTACCTTTACCGACGATTATAGTCGCTATGGGTATGTGTACTTGTTAAGGCACAAAGACGAAGCTTTTGAAATGTTCAAAATCTTCAAAAATGAAGTAGAAAATCAACTCAACAAGTCAATTAAAATTCTTCGTACGGATAGGGGAGGTGAATACCTAAGTGATGCCTTTCAAAATCATCTTAGGAGTTGTGGGATTGTCTCACAACTCACTCCACCTGGAACACCACAACATAATGGTGTGTCTGAGAGGAGGAATCGAACCTTATTAGATATGGTCCGATCTATGATGGCTAGAAGCACATTACCTCTATCATTTTGGGGTTTCGCTCTGCTCTCCGCGGCCCGTATTCTAAATATGGCCCCAACCAAAAAGGTAGAAAGGACACCTTTTGAGATATGGCATGGAAGAGTTCCATCCCTATCGTACTTAAGGGTTTGGGGATGTGAGGCTTATGTTAAGACTCCCACCCTAAACAAATTGGATGTCCGATCCACCAAGTGTATCTTTATTGGATATCCTAGAGATTCTATGGGATATTATTTCTATGATCCAATGGAACAAAAGGTGTTTGTTGCCAGAAAGGGTGAGTTCTTAGAAGCAAAGTTCCTTATGGAAGGAGCTAGCAGTAGAACAGTGGATCTTGAGGAAGATCAAGAACCACAGCCCAATGCACGTTTGGTTGAAACTAGCACTCAACATGAGGATGTTGAGGATGATCAAGTGGTTGATCAATACACACAACGTTCGCAGAAGTGGTAGAACTAGTAATCCACCTGAAAGATATGGATTTTTCATGGATGGATGCTATGTGATAGATTCTGATGAACCAACCACATACCATGATGCAATGTCCAACACGGATTGTGACAAATGGCTTGAAGCCATGAACGTTGAGATGCAATCCATGTATGACAATCAAGTATGGGACTTGGTTGTACCACCTCTTAACTCCAAGATAGTTGGAAGTAAGTGGGTTTTCAAGAAGAAAACCGATATGCATGGAAACTTGGATACTTATAAAGCTAGACTTGTAGCAAAGGGTTTCACTCAAACTCAAGGGGTTGATTATGATGAAACCTTCTCACCTGTTGCGATGCTGAAGTCTATAAGGATATTGTTTGCCATAGCTGCTCATTATGATTATGAGATTTGGCAAATGGATGTCAAAACCGCTTTCCTAAATGGATATCTTGAGGAAGATGTCTATATGGTTCAGCCTGAAGGTTTTGTCGATCCAATACATCCTAATAAGTATGCAAGTTAAAGAAATCAATCTATGGATTGAAACAAGCATCGAGAAGCTGGAATCACCGTTTTGATGAGGAAGTAAAGAAATTTGGTTTCATCAAAAACGCTGATGAGGCTTGTGTGTATAAGAAGGCTAGTGGGAGCACAATAACTTTCCTAGTATTGTATGTTGATGACATACTACTATTTGGAAATGACATTCCAACCTTGGAAGGTGTAAAAACCTGGCTTGGAAGTTGTTTTTCCATTAAGGATCTTGGTGAAGCCGCCTATATTCTGGGAATAAAGATCTATAGGGATAGATCAAGGCGGTTGATTGGTTTGAATCAAAGTGCATATATTGATAAAATCTTGAAAAGGTTCAAGATGGAGAATTCTAAGAAAGGTACCGTACCTATTCAAAGAGGAACCATATTGAGTACGACTCAATGTCCAAGCTCAAAGGAAGAGCAAGATAAAATGAAGGCAATCCCATACGCATCTGCTATAGGATCCATCATGTATGCAATGATATGCACTCGACCGGACGTGTCATGCGCCTTAAGCATGACAAGCCGTTACCAGCAAATCCTGGAAACAGTCATTGGATGGCTGTTAAGAACATACTTAAGTACCTAAGGAGGACAAGAGATATTCCTGATCTATGGATCTGGTGACGAGGAACTCGTTGTAAAAGGTTACACGGATGCAAGTTTCCAAACCGATCGTGACGATTCACGATCACAATCGGGATACATTTTCATTCTGAATGGAGGAGCTGTCTCTTGGAAGAGCTCCAAGCAGGATGTGGTGGCTCTATCAACTACAGAATCAGAATATGTCGCCGCCTCATTGGCAGCTCAAGAAGCTGCATGGTTGAAGAAATTCATTGCCGATCTAGGGGTTGTCCCTTCCATTCAGGACCCCCTAGAAATTTTTTGTGACAACGAGGGTGCGATTGCTCAAATCAAGGAACCCCGTGCTCATCAAAAGACTAGGCACATTGAGCGGAGATTCAACTACATACGAGATGAAGTTGAAAAGGGAAAGATATGTATTCGCAAAGTTCACACGGATCAAAACGTTGCTGATCCTCTCACGAAGCTCCTTGAAAAGGCAAAGCATGAAGGTCATACTTGTGCCATGGGACTTCGATATTCTAGTGATTGGATGATCTGTAATTTAGCATTTGGATATATGGAATTTTCTATTATTTGAATAAAATTATTTGGTTATAATGTTTCAAATAATATTCCAATTTAGCATGTTTAATCCATGAGTAAAATGTTTACTCTAAATGTCCGTAGTCGTTCATACTTGTGGGAACAAGTTTGAAGGTAAGACTATTATGAACTTGGATTGGTTGATATTCATAAGGATGAATATAGAGCAATGGTTGCTACCAAAGTTCATAGATATTTGTGGGATACAAATATTGGACTAACCCGCATCTCAAATTTTACTACATGGAATCTTATTGATTGATCATAAGTAATTTTGAGTAAAGGCGAATATCATTTGGTATCCTCCGACCTGAGATACATATTGGGTTTTGATATTCACCAAGTGTTACACCTTGAGCTTCTTCTTCACTGTCCTGAAATAGTGGACAGTACATAAGGGTATATTCAGGTATGACACGAGTGTCTGTGAGAAACATATGTAGTCAAGATGGAATTTGTTCCTCTTATTCGTTGAGAGTTAGATGTCTAAGGCCTGATAAGTTAAATCAACAAGAAATGATCATTCTGTGTTCTTGGATTTAACATGACATCTGAAACAAAAGGATAGATGATTGATTCACCTAAATCATTTCAAGTAGGGTACTTGAAAGGGATGATGTTATTGAATGGCTACAAGTCATGCGTATTAAGGGTAGTGAACCGTTGTTAGGCGGTATTTACTGCTTGCATCAATCTTCTATGAATCTTGGGCAAGTGGGAGATTGTTGGATTCTGTGTGCCCAAGACACTTAGAATATTGATGTGGTTAGTACGTTATGATCCAAGTCGGGTTATACCCAATAACAAGCTTGGCAAACACCATTTATATTTAATTGATGATATGATCATGCAATTAAATATTTACACCAATTTAGAAAATGGGTTTTCTAAATAAATTGCATATGAGATGGAACAAATTGTTAGGATAATTTGTTGATGAGTTTGCTGTTATTCTTGTCATTAAAGGGGTTTAAATAACAACTTATAACACATGAGTGTACTTTAATTAAAATTGTTTAATTAAAGAGCACATATGTCACATTTTAATTTTGGTCTAGAAAGTAACCTTTTATTGTGTGACATATGACAAGTAACAATGTGTAATGTGTTATAAATTTTAAGAGGGAAATGGGTTTTGAATTCCTTTTGTCTTGGCCGCCCCTTGCTTGGGATTGGACCAATTTTCCTCTTGAAAATTGACAACACTTTAATACATACACACACTCAATGCTCTCATGATTCATTCATGCAATTTTTACCAAAACACAATCTCTCTCCCTCTCTCTAAACCTTACGGATTTTCAGCAGAAAGGGAGGTTTCATTTGGCCTTTGGTGGTGTTATTCTTCCTAACTAGAAGGTGGGTTGCATACAAGCTTGGGTATACTAGCTTGAGGATCTCCTCTTCTTGGAGTCTTGGCCGATTTTGACATCTCCATCTCCATCAAACCCACGGTTTTTGGCAGCCCTTTTTGGAGTGTTATTATCCACTGCTGAAAGGTAGTTTTGGCAGCTTCATAATGGTTGTCTATTATGGATGTTTTATGTGTTCATAGCTTGTTTAATCCACATAAATGATCCTTATTGTTATGGGTTTGTTTATTTGTATATTAATCATCATAAAACATGGATTTTCAGATCTAAAATCATGTTTTAAATACATATTTATCCGCTGCGTTTTTCTGAAATACCAAGAGGATAAAACGGGTTTTATCTTCATATAAACCCAACATCTGATGCTTTTGATCACAAAACTGAGAAACACTTAAGAGATTGTGTTCAAGCTGTTTGACAAAGTTAACTTTATCAACTTTTAACTTACCATTGGATATACTCCCTCTGCCAAAAATATATCCTCCGGCCTCACCTCCAAATTGGACAGGACCTCCATTGTAGTGTTGAAACTGTTGAAGGAGAGATCTGTTCCCTATCATGTGCCTGGAGCATCCACTGTCTACAATACAGACATTGTTGTTCTTGTCATATGGATGTCCCTGCACATAAGATGAGATTATTAGTTTTCATTGGAGACCCAAGCCTCATTGGTCTTGGGTTCCTCCAAAGACAGTAACATAATTCAACCAAAAGTTAAGCATAGGGGTTCAATGGATGTCTTTGAAGAAGAGGTTTGTACTGCAACATCTTTCTTGATCTTCCAATCCATCCTTTGGTTGATCATGGAAGATGTACTTGTAGAAGCTTTTGCAGCATGGCATTCTTCCAAAGCTTCTTTATTTTCGGAAGAAGCTTTCACCACCTTTTCTTTTGAAGTAGTCTTTTTCTAGGATGGTTTCAAGGGAATTTTATTTTTCTTCAGAATTTTAATTGCTTTTGCTTCCGAAGCCATTTTCCCTTCGGAAGAAGGGTTTCTTTCGAAGACAACCTAGCTTCAGAAACTAGCTTTCCTGTTCTCATCACTTGGACTATTTGATAAGGTCAAATGAGAAACCTTCCATGACTCCTTCCTTTCTAACATTATTTGCATAAGGTGTGCTAGCAGGATTGTAGTAACAATCTTAGCCATGTGGTTTTGCAACCACACATTATGCATGTAATATTAGTCTTTTGGGAGCTTGTAGGTTGTTTTTTCTTAGTCTTTCTCTCTTTGTCAGCAACCTTTCCCTTCAACGTCTGTTCCTTTGGTAGGACAGGAGTGCTGGTACTACAATACTTTCCTACCAATCACCTGGAATCCAGCTGAGATAAAGACACCCTTTTGTTTTGGGTCAATCATTAGCTTAGACTCAACCACTTTCCTAGCAGTTCTTCTAGTAGCTTTAGCTCTGCTTCTTCGGGCTTTGGTGGTAAGGGTTTGATCTTCACTTGGAGAGGTGGGTGGATTACATGATTTACCTGTTCCTTCCCTGTGGTGGCCACTATTGTTGCATCATTCTTCAACTCATGTGAAGAAGGTCAGCATATGGAACCTCTTACTCTTTAGTACCACATCTAGGTTGTCTTATGGACTCATAAGAATGTGGTGGAGAAATTTCATTGGTTCCCAACCCTCCTTTATTCTGGTAACAAATTTTGGAGTGGGAGGATGATGCAATAATAGCTTGGAAGTTTTGCTTAGAAATAACATACTTCCTAGCTTGAGCCTCAGCGGTGACAAGCTGGGCTTGAGCTAAGACAATTTGAATATAAATCGTTATTTGAGTCTTGTAATTGTGTGTTCATGTTTTAATAGGGAAACAATTTTCTCTAACTCTTCAATTTTCTCTAGATAGTTAGATTCTGCCTTTTTAAATCAGATTTCAAAACATTTAAAGACTCATATCAGATTTTGTTGGGTTTGTTGTACCAAAACAATGTCGTTTAACCATTTTAAACAAGAAAACGCAGCGGAATATGAACTTAATATCCTATTCAATAATCTGAAAATTAAAGTTCATAATATTATTTTAACAAACCCAAAGACATAGGATCATATGTATGTGAATAAACTAGTTATCAAGAAGCAAAAAACAACCAAAACAACATCAACAATCTACCTTTATAGGCTGTTGAAGAACCGATTTTAGAGCTGCTGGAAATCGTGATATTGTAGAAGAGGGGGGGGGGGGGCAATTTTGGATGGCCAAAACACCAAGGATAGGTGTCCTCAAGTGCTCATACCCACAAGCCTTCAAGAAACACCATTTTTGCTAGGGCTTGACACCAAAACGACCATGAAGATGCTGCTGGAACATCCTTCCAGCACCAAATCAAGCATGAAGATGTTGTTGGAACATGTTTCAGCCGAATGTTTCTTCAAAAGGGAGAGAACCATTCTCTCCTTTGGTCATTCCAAATGTGTGTGAGATGAGAGGATGAAGATGTGTGTGTGTTTTCTCCAAAGAGACTCAAAAAAAAGAAAAGAGTTGCTGGAACTAAAAGGGGGGGGGGGCGAACCCTTAGGGTTGCCTACTCCTTTTCTTTTATTTTTTGCTTAAAAGCCCTTACACATTAACCCTTATTACAACTAAAGATTAACATAGATATATATATATACATAATTAACCTTTTAATTATATAATACACACACACTTTTATTATTTGATGTTGCTTAACTAATTTAAACAACATTACAAATAATATCCATGAACAAAATATCCTCATAATTTGTTCTTTCTCACATACAATTTATTTAGAAAACCCATTTTCTAAATTGGTGTGATTATTTAATTGCATGATCATATCATCAATTAAATATTAATTGGTGTTTGCTAAGCTTGTTATTGGGTATGACCCGACTTGGATCACAACGTACTAACCACATCAATGTTCTATGTGTCTTGGGCATACGGAATCCAACAATCTCCCACTTGCACAAGATACATAGAGGATTGATGCAAACAGTAAATACCGCCTAACAACGGTTTACTACCCTTAATACGCGTGACTTAAAGCCATTCAATAACATCATCCCCTTCAAGTATCCATCTTGAAATGATTTAGGTGAATCAATCATCTATCCTTTTGTTACAGATGTCATGTTAAATCCAAGGACACAGAATGATCATTCCTTGTTGATTTAACTTAATCAGGCCTTAGACATCATGCTCTCAACGAATAAGAGGAACAAATTCCATCTTGACTACATACGTTTCTCACAATCACCTTATGTTGTACCCAAACATAGCCTTATGTACTGACCATTATTTCAGAGCAGCGAAGAACTAGCTCAAGGTATAACACTTGGTGAATATCAAAACCCAATATGTATCTCAGGTCAGAGGATACCAAATGATATTCGCCTTTACTCAAATTACTTATGATCAATCTAAAGATTCCATGTAGTAAAATTGAGATGCGGGTCAGTCCAATATTTGTATCCCACAAATATCTATGAACCTTGGTAGCAACCAATTGCTCTATATTCATACCATTAAATATCTACCAATCCATGTTCATAATAGTCTTACATTCATATGTTCCCACAAATATGACCGACTACGGACATTTAGAATAATAAACATATTCATGGATGTAAACATGCTAAAAGGGAACATGACTCAAAAGGTCAAAATTACAACTGTTCCATACATTAAATACTAAACAGATCAATTCCAATCACTAGAATATCGAAGTCCTAAGGCACAAGTATGACCCTCATACTTTGCCTTCGCAAGGAGCTTCGTGAGTGGATCCGTAATGTTTTGATCTTTTATGAACTTTATGAATACATATCTTTACCCTTTTCAACTCCATCCCTTATGATGTTGAATCTCCGCTCAAGGTGCTTAGTCTTTGATGAGTACGGGGTTCCTTGATTTGAGCAATCCCACCCACGTAATTACCAAAGATCTTTAGGGAGTCTTGAATGGTAGAGACCACCCCTAGATAAGCAATGGACAAGCTTATCCATGCAGCTTCCAAAGCTGCCAATGAAGCGGCTATGTATTCGGATTTTAGACTGAATAATGCTACCGTGTCCTGCTTTGAACACTTCAAGGATACCACACCTCCATTCATAATGGAAGTACACCGATTATGATCGAGAGTTGTATCGATCTGTTTTGGAAGTCCTTATCTGTGCAACCCTTACACAGATTTTCACTTCAACAGATCCGTATATTAGAAACATATCCTTAGTCTTACTAAGGTGCATCAACATACTTTTAACAACCATTCAATGGTTATTTCTATGGTATCTACTTTGTCATACCTGATAAGCATGACTCGTCCGGTTTAGTGCATATCATGAGACAAATGACGGATCCTATAGCAGATGCGTATGGGATATCCTTCATTTGATTTTGCTCATCCTATGAGCTTGGACATTGAGACGTAGTCAACATGGTCTCTCTTTGAAAGGGTATCATACCTTTCTAAGAAATTTCCATCTTGAACCTTTTCAAGATTTTATATATGCACTTTGGTTTGACCCTATCAACCACCTCGATCTATCCTTATAGATCCTTATTCCAAAATATGGGGATTTCAAAGAGATCCTTTTATGAAAAACATCTTCCAAGCAAGGTTTTAACACCTTCCAAGGTTGGATATTTTTCAAATAGCAGTGTGTCATCAGCATACAACACTGAGAGTATACTCCTGCTCCCACTAGCTTTCATATATACACACCCTTTTGATGCTTGTTTCAATCCATAGATCTATCACTTTAACTTGTATACTTTATTGGGATGTCGCGGATCGACAAAACCTTCATGCTGAACTATGTGGACAGTCTCTACGAGATGTCCATTAAGGAAAGCGGTTTTGACATCCATTAGCCAAAACTCATATTCAAAATATGCAGTTATGGCACTTAACATCCTAATCGACCTTAGCATTGCCACGGGCGTAAGACTTTCATCATAATCAACCAATGAGTTGATGAAAACCTTATGCTATAAGTCTTGACTTATAAGTATTCAAGTCTCCATGTATATTTGTTTTCATCAGAAAACCACTTGTATCCAACCGATTTGGAGTTAAGTGGAGGTTCAGCCAATTGCCAAACTTGGTTGTTATACATGAATTGCATCCTTACGTTCATGGCCTCTAGCCATTTGTCCCAATCCAAATTGGACATAACATCTTGGTGTATGGTTAGCCTACAGGGTATAACCACATAGCATCCATTCATGAAATATCCTTATCTTTCAGATGGAATACTAACTCTACCAGATTTGTGAACGTTTTGTGTGTGTTGATCAACCTCTGATCTTTATCAACAACCTCCTGCTGATTGCTAGTGTCAATCAAATGTGTATCGCCTTGTGGATTTTGATCCTTATCAAGTTCCACAGTTCTATACGTCATTCCTTCCATAAAGGACTTGGTTTCAAGAACCATAGACTTGGGAGCAATAAATACTTCTGATTCGTTGAGTCAAAGAAACGGTATCTTATACAGTCTCTTTGGATTCTAAATGAATACACACTTTCTTTGTCCGGGTCATATTCATAATATGAGCCTTAGAGAGCGATGCGAAAACCCAAAATGATAAAGGTGGTAAGTTCATAGCCATAATAAATTGAACCATATCCAAATAGGGTTCAGTTTCTCCTTTATCTGAATGAAGAGCATAGATAACTATGCGGAGTTGATTTCTACTTCATTATTGAAGATTTTGAACATTTCAAAAGCTTCATACTTATGTGTCATCAAGTGCACACAATAATAGCGACTGCAATCGTCGGTAACATTAATGAAGTATCTTTCACCAGTCTTAGACATTGTCTTAAAAGGATCATATGCATCCAAATGCATCATTCCTAATTAGTCTTTGGTTCATACTTATCAAATGAAACATTTTCATTTGTTTCCAAAAGACCATTCTTTGAAGTGTTTGAATCTAATTCTGGTTAATGTGACCAAGGCGACAATGTCAAAGATAGTAATAACTTAAACCCATTTTAAGTTTCTTTATGCTAAATGTGTATCAACGAGTTATAATAGGATGATCTATCATGAACCAATTCATGGATGTCATTAAAAGGCATATCCTTAAAATGATATACATCATTCAAAACTCAATACCATTATTTACAAATTTGAATCATGATCATATTGTTTAAAAGGAAACATTAATCATGTTCCTAGTCAAACTAGGTGCATACAAAAATGTTTTGAGAACAACTTCCAAACCATTTGAAGGTCTCAAAATAGAGTTTCCCTTCTTGAAGCGGACATTCTTTTGAACCCTTTTGCAACAATTGCAAGTATGAGTCTCACATCCGGTATCCAATACCCATGTGATTGAAGAAATGGCTTTTAAAACAGCGTATGAATCATGGAATTGTATTTGAGGTTTGCCCTAAAACCCTTCTTGTGTTTCAACTCCTTGAGATAGAAGGGACAATACCCTTTTTATAGTCCTATCTCTCCACACTCAAAGCATGGATCGTCCGTTACCTTAGGCTTCATAAGCTTAGGTTTTGAGGTTTCGCTATAACCTTTGCTTTGACGTATTCCTTTCCTTTAGCAATAATTGCTTTAGGATCGGGATTGGCCACTTCTTATAGCCTCCGTTATTGATTGAGAGAATAGGTAGAACCTCTCTACTTATCCCCGCCTCGGTTGCTTTGAGCATTGCATGAGGTTCACCGATGCTCTTGTCCCATCCGTTCATATTACAGTTTATTATGAATGTCTCAAACCTTTAGTTAGGCAATCAAGGATCAAATCCTTGGCCAACTACTTTGAGACAGGACAGCAAAGCATCTTGAGGCTATCAATATGGCTTTTATCTTAAGGATATATAAGATGATATTGATTGGGTCTTTTCATGTGACATGTATAAAGTGCTTGAACCGTTTCAAAGCAATCTTATTAAAGTTGTGGAAGGAACATTTCCCTTTTATATTACATGTCATGTGCCCCATGAGGCTCCAAACCCTTTTGGAGTCTGGGAATCATATTCCCAACATGAGATCGGATGCTTGCACAGAATCCTAAGTGTGCTTAACTCAATCGTCAAAAGGCCATAACATCAACAGCGTGGGTTGGTGAGGTATGGGATCGTCAAGGACATAGACCTTACTCATTCTTGAGAACGATTCTCAAGTTTCAAAATGAGTCCATAAGATAATTATGGTTAGGACTATCCCTCTCGAGAATAGGGCAGTGATAGGGAAGGGACGATCGGGGTGGTAGCATTATAGTTAGAGGTCATCATTACAAAATTGACAAAGTTCATATTAGTATTTCTCATAAATTTATTTTAATCGTTAATACCCTTAAATGTCTAGACAATAACAATTAAAATCTAGAATCCAACGTTACATTTAAATGATGGTTAGGTGACCTTTATCCCATTATTTAAATTAACAAGGTAGTCGACAGTTGACAATTGCAACCTATTGCAACTTCTAGTCTTATGGGATCGGTTAAACATCATATGTTTAGTCGGCATGTTTAATCCCATCAACACCATTGTACGCCATGCTTCGGTGACCCTAAGCACATGGTTTCCAATTCAAGTCGTCCTACTTACACACACGTGTGAGTTTTTACATATAAGCGGTTAGGTGACCTTTATCCCACAAGTATGTTAGACTCACCTCAAGGACACAAGTTCCCTAAGGGTGGTTAGGTGACCTTTATCCCACAAGTAGTTCCCAAGTGATTCGAGTGTCGTGTAAAAGGATGGTGTTAGACTTGTTACCAAAGGGTTTTAAGTTTCCATTAATTTTAGACTTGAAACACTATGTACCTTGTAATTGCATGCTTTCAAATACATGGTACCCTATGGTTCTCTTTTAATAAAACCTCTTTTATTTTGAAATCATTAATCCTTTAATAACCTTTATTAATTACTTAATGATTTAGAACCATAAAATTCAGCTTGTTATCATAATTTATTTAGATCGTTAAGCATATTCATATATCAAACAATCAACATAAAACAAGCAAGCATAATCATACAAACATATGTGCATAACCATAGCCACTAAGTTGACTACACTTGTTTGCCATCACAAGTGTTGTCATAAGGTCTTTTCCTAAGGGTTCAACACAACACAAATGATGAGATCTCCAAAGACCCCCACTTGAACTTGCATCCAAATGCTTCAAGTCCATCTTTGTGTCTTCCTTTTGTGCTTCCTTCCCGAGCATCTTCTTTTACAAAATATATACATCCTAATACATATTTTCTAGTAAAGGAAAAATGCTCCTAATCTATTTATTACATTGCCAAATGAATAAATAAATTACAAACCAAATGGAAACACAAGAAATTACTACAACCCATAAAGAAAGAATACAATCAACATGACAATTCCATAATCAACCAAACCCAAAACAACCATGGTCAAGGCTATGTTATGCACTAAAATTATGTATCCATATACATCATACTAAGAACCAAAATGAACCCCATTGACCCTAAATTTTCAGCCAACATAAACCAAAAATCTAGGGTCTTTTGTCCAAACAAAACACAATCAACCAAATTGATATCTTTCCTTCAAGGTTTAATCACTAGCATGTTTGATATAACCTTGAAAGATTGGGGTATCATCAAATCAATACAAAACAGCCCTAAAATTGGTTGTTAAACCTTATATAACCAATTATACAAGAACACATGAAACTAATCATCCACATAACCGGCTCTTGATGCCAATGTTGGGTTTGTGTACCAAAACAATGTCGTTTTTAACCATTTTAAACAAGAAAACGCAGCGGAATATGAACTTAATATCCTATTCAATAATCTGAAAATTAAAGTTCATAATATATTTTAACAAACCCAAAGACATAGGATCATATGTATGTGAATAACTAGTTATCAAGAAGCAAAAAACAACCAAAACAACATCAACAATCTACCTTTATAGCTGTTGAAGAACCGATTTTAGAGCTGCTGGAAATCGTGATATTGTAGAAGAGGGGGGGGCAATTTGGATGGCCAAAACACCAAGGATAGGTGTCCTCAAGTGCTCACCCAACAAGCCAAAACAAACACACCTTTTTTGCTAGGTTTGACACACAAACGACCATGAAGCTGCTGGAACATCCTTCCAGCACCAAATCAAGCATGAAGATGCTGCTGGAACATGTTTCAGCCGATGTTTCTTCAAAAGGGAGAGAACCATTCTCTCCTTTGGTCATTCCAAATGTGTGTGAGATGAGAGGATGAAGATGTGTGTGTGTTTTCTCCAAAGAGACTCAAAAAAAGAAAAGAGTTGTTGGAACTAAAAGGGGGGGGGGGGGGGCGAACCTTAGGGTTGCCCACTCCTTTTTTTTATTTTTTGCTTAAAAGCCCTTACACATTAACCCTTATTACAACTAAAGATTAACATAGATATATATATATATACATAATTAACCTTTTAATTATATAAACACACACACTTTTATTTTTGATGTTGCTAAAAAAAAACAACATTACAAATAATATCCATGAAACAAAAATCCTCATAATTTGTTCTTTCACATACAATTTATTTAGAAAACCCATTTTCTAAATTGGTGTGATTATTTAATTGCATGATCATATCATCAATTAAATATTAATTGGTGTTTGCTAAGCTTGTTATTGGGTATGACCCGACTTGGATCACAACGTACTAACCACATCAATGTTCTATGTGTCTTGGGCATACAGAATCCAACAGATTTAACTTCCTTATTGTAGTCCTGATATAATTTAACCTTAGCTATACAGGCAAGAGTACAGAGATGTTCATATACCTGCTTATCATCTGTTCTGGCCATGAGAGCTTGAGCAGGAGTCACATCCTGAACCATAAAGCTCAAGTCAACTTCTTGAGCCATTGTAGTTGTTTAAGTTCACTTTCAAGTGGGCTTTAATGAAGAGGGATGTGTGGAGGCTTGTGGAGTTCTCGAGTTTGATTTGGGAGCCTTGCATTCCCTTGCAAAGTGACCAAGTTGGTTACAGTTTTAATATTTTGCCTTGGTCTTGTCAAACCCAAACTTATTGGCAGTTGGGTTTTGAAGGAATTGCCTTCCAGTTCTCTTAAAGAATTTCTTCGCTCTGTAGGTTAAAAGAGCTATCTATTGGACGATGTCCACATACTCTACATCATCCGGACTAAAACACTCTAGATCATCAAAACATTATTGAAAATCACCAGAGTGCCCACGTCCCGAGACAAAGGCACAGCTGTCCTGAAAGGAGTTGTGTTGAGCCTGTTGAGACCTTGGAGTCTCAGGGAAAGTGATGTATGGTCCAGAAGAGCAGGATGGCTATTGGTTGTATGTCGGGTATTGCTGAGGTTGTGGGGGTACTAAGCCTTCAGCGACCATTAAAGCGTTGCTAGCAGGAAGACTCAAAGGTCTGCTTGTTTGGTGGCTATTCTTACTCTTGTAAGGCCCTATTCCCTAGCACCTCACAGTTGGTCATTCATTGCACTTAAAACATTTTAAAACGTACATATATCTTGCAGCAGAATTTAAATCTTTCTTTAATAACTAAAAACATGTCATTTACAATGTTCGTTTTCATCTCAAAATACAATGACATGTCAAAATATGGATGCCAGCCTCAAAATGCTCCCAGTAGCTTATGCATCCATGCCTGCAACTCCTCAGCATCAACAAATACCTGCCAACTATCATGCATACAAAAGTCAGTGACGCTGAGTGAGTTCTAGTTTTATAATAAAACATACTTTTCTGTATTAAAACCGTTCTTTACTTTATTTCAAAACATACTATACTTTACAATCGTTCGTGATCATGCATCATACGTACATACAGATAATATCATTATCATCTTCATCATTATGTTCATTAGCTTGTTCATTCAACGTATTACATTATCATTCACTTCTCTTTGTAGATCCGGTCAGACTTTACCCTCTTCGTGGCACTCAGCCACGATTACTGAGGTCGAATGGCAAGGATCTCATTCAGCACTTTATTACGATAATTCATTTACGTTCATTCATACGTTCGTTCTTTCATACATGATCTTTCGTTCATTACTTTTTATTACCCGAATCTTGTCTCGTGCAATATCTCATGCTCGAAACCTAATGCTGTGCTGGGGCCTGCTCACAAACCCCCGACTCATGTCCGAAGACTGACACAACACGGGATACGCGACAAAGATCCCATACGAGTCAATCACAGGGACAAAGACCTTTGTCGAGTCTGTTTCAACACAAAGTCGCTCATCTCATTATCTCGTCTCATGGACAAAGACCTCTGTCGAGTCTGTTGCAACACAAAGTCGCTCACCTCTTATCTCATCTCATGGTCAAAGAGCTCTGTCGAGTCTGTTGCAACACAGAGTCGCTCACCTCATATCTATGCTTGGCCTTATGCCACACCCCCGAAGTTATACGTAACTCGGGTAACAACACCCCTACCGAAGTGGGTAACACCACCACCGAAGTGGGTAACAACACCCCCACCGAAATGGGTAACACCCCACCGAAGTGGGTAACAACACCCCCACTGAAGTGGGTAACACCACCACCGAAGTGGGTAACAAACCCCCACCGAAGTGGGTAACACCACCACTGAAGTGGGTAACACCACCACCGAAGTGGGTAACAACACCCCCACCGAAGTGGGTAACACCCCCACCAAAGTGGGTAACAACACCCCCACTGAAGTAGGTAACACCCCACCGAAGTGGGTAACAACACCCCTACCGAAGTGGGTAACACCCCACCGAAGTGGGTAACACCCCACCGAAGTGGGTAACACCTCAGAAGGTCACTCACAAAAACTGGAACCCTTGCATGCACACTTTAGGATTTGCTGAACCTCACGCGGTAGAGCCTAAGGCACTTAGAGCCGTGCACCTCTGTACATACTGCTTTCAAGCCTTTCTATACTTTCTCTTTTATTCATTCATTCATGCATGCATTCATTCATTACGTTCCTCTTTTCATTATCTTCCACTTTACGTTACATAATACTTTCATTACATTTATTAACGTTCAACGCAAAGCCAAGGGAAGACATACATAATAATAAGGAACATACACATAATCATAAACATACACCATTACCATACATACAACATCATACATACATAACACACATCAAACATAAGCCATCACATCATAACCAGGCCTATCTCCCCATAATATCCCCTTAAAACCACTTAGAAAACCTCAAGTCCAAATTGGGCGCGTGGGACCTTCCAGCGCATGAGCATAAAAATTCTAAGTGTAAAACAGTCTGGGCGCATGGGCACTGTTTGGGCGTTTCTGCGCTGTTTAGGCGCATGACACCTGTTCAGGTGCATCACCAACATTTAGCCGTTTAACAACTTGGGCGCATGGCCAACACTTGGGCGCATGGCCAACACTTAGGCGTCTAGCCACTCGTGCTGGACGCATGGACAACTGTTTGGGCGCATGAACCACTGCTCATGTTCATCAAAACATTCTGAAATCTTTTCTATGCTACCAACATCACCGATTACCATTCTAATCATACCCAAACACAGATCTAACATACTAAGGCCTTCTAAGCATGCTATACATCATCACTAACCCATAATCATCACTGTAACATACATACATACATACATCATTTCGAACATAAGGCTGTAAACCCACGGTTTCTTTCAAAATGTTTACTTAGTATGCATAATAGCCCCAAATCAGTTGAAAATCAGTAAAAGAGGGGTTCTAGAAACTCACCTTGAGCAGCCTTTGAGCAACAGCGTTCTAGTTCAAGACCCACTTTAATTCAGCTCTTGAATCCCGAAAACAAACTCTTAACAACAAAAACTTCGGTCAAGAACTCGAAACCTAGCTGAAACCAAGCTCATAGAAGAGAAGACTTACCTTTTTCAGCTTCTTCTTCCTCTTTCTCTCTCTAGAACCGAGAGTCTCTATCTCTCTTCTTCTTTTCAGCCGTGAAGAAAAAGATGAAGAAGAAATAATGGGCACCCATGCCCTTAAATCCTTAAAATAATAAAAGTGTACTTTGTACACTTTTTCCCTTCCACCTGTGCACAATTTCTATTCTTTCTATTTACTTTTCTTTTCCTTTCGTTTAAATAGAAATTCGGAGTGTTACAACTCTCCATCTCCAACTGGTATCCATCAAGGATGCCATAGAGTTTAGTCATGGTAAGAGTGTTCAAGTTCTCTATCCTCTTGATAGAGACACAGTAGAATGTCCACTCATTTCGAAGAGCACTCATGAACTTTCTAGTGAGATCTCTAAGTTCAAGAGTGATCTTCACAGACTGAAGTGAAGAAATAAAATCCATGTACGTGAAATAATGCTGGCTGAGGGTCTCTCCAGTAGTATAAGTGAAGTTCTCGAACTGCTGCTTAAGTGAGTCCTTCTTGGAGTCGTTGGAGATTAAATACATTTTAGCAAGTGCATCAAACAATTCTTTAGCAGACTTACAATGCTCAAACCCCACCATGATGGAGTTGGGTATTGCAGTCATCAGAATGGTCATTGCATTGCTGTCAATGTCCATTTTCTTCCGGTCTTCGGCGGAATATTCTTCAACAACTTTTTCTATCATGGCACCATTTCCCCCTGGTGCTGCCACCTTGGGTTTATACAGGCCGTTGACAATGGAGTTCCATATTTTGCTGTCTTGGTATCTGATGAAGCCTTCCATTCTTCTGCTCCAAGACCTGAAGTTTTCAGGAGTAATGATGGGAGCTCTGGTCATGGTTCCCATCTCTACTTCAGATTTGTTAAGAGACATTTTTGTGAGAGTTGTAAGGATGAGTGAAAAAAAGGTTGATTTGGATGGTTAGATCTCACAATCAAGAGCCTAAAAAGCTCTGATACCAATTCTAGGATTGGTTTTTGTCACTAAACACTTGGTTTTCTCTCAAACTCACTTAAACAACACTCTCGATGAAAGCAGAGTCTTTAAGAATTGATAACAATATAATAAGTAATAACCAAACACAAGAAGTAATTTTCGAGGTACTTGCATATATTGCTTCTCAACTCAAGTATTACAAGACTCTTACAAACATGTGTTTATGAGTTACGATGAGAACCTATATATAATACTACCTACAGCCTGATATATTTTGATACAGCTGGAATCCTCTAACTAAAGGAAATACTACAAAGCTATAGTTTAAGGTATCTCAGATAAGACTTTATCTGAGATATGGTAGTCAGGACATGTCCCTGACTTACCTTTTGTCACCAACTAAAGTTGGTAACTTGTACTAACATAAAAAGGTGAACAGTGGAATAAAGTATGGTCAACTACATGGCTCTTTGAGAAAACGCCATGCAGTATCAGAAGTATGTAGCGGAGTGTCAGAGGCCATACTTATGTCCACTGGTTCATAGCAGTGTCTTCTGAAGGTTAAATGGCTTAGGAAGAACAAGTACTTCCGAAGCCACTTATACTTCGAAAGCGGCTGCTTCTTCCGAGGCTTGAGAATTTCTTCTTTCTTCATACTTTGGAAGTAGTCTTCTGATTTCTTCCTTTGAGACTTCATCTTTGGAAGTAAATAATTTATCTTTGGAAGGAGAGCTTTGCCTTCGGAAGTGGAACTTTTACTTTGTCTTCGAAAGAACTCTACTTCCTTCGGAAGTTCCACACTTGGCTTCGGAAGCCTTTGTAAGCAGCACCAAAATTTGTCTATGTGATTTGGTTTTGGTTGCACCAGCCTTCTTCTTGATCTAACAGTAAACTTTGTCAAACAACTTGAACACAATCTTTTAAGTGTTTCTCAATTCTGTGATCAAAAGCACCAAATGCTTTTCACAAAATATGAGTGTATTATTCTCAAACCCGGGATGACAATTCCTTAGAAATTGGAGCTTCTTAGATCTCCCAAGAAAGGGGATATGTACAAGCTTTATATGAACAATGCTTTCCCACTGGGTGAAATATCATGCTTTCTTTCCAAAGCTAGTGGTGATGAGCCAAATCTATGACATAAAAGAATGTGTCATGTTAATTTTAGAATCAGGAATAATCTTTTTAAAAATAAATTGGTGTAGGATTCTATGTGCCCAAGACACTTAGAATATTGATGTGGTTAGTACGTTATGATCCAAGTCGTGTTATACCCAATGACAAGCTTAGCAAACACCAATTAATATTTAAATTGTTGATATGATCATGCAATTAAATATTTACACCAAATTTAGAAAATGGGTTTTCTAAATAAGTTGCATATGAGATGGAACAAATTATAAGGATAATTTGTTAATGAGTTTATTGTTATTTTTGTCATTTAAAAGAGTTTAAATAACATTAATAACATATGAGTGTACTTTGATTAAATTGTTTAATTAAAGAAGACATATGTCACATTTTAATTAAGTCTAGTAGATGACTTATTAATGTGTGACAAAGGACTAGTTTTAATATTGTGTGTGTTCAAATTTTAAGTGGGAAACCTTGTTTTTTTTTAAAACATTTGCCCCCCCCCCCTTTAATGGTTATTGGACCATTGTTGCCTTGAAACACACATAACTTTAATTAGTCTTGTACTCTTCATTCACTACTCTCCATACATGCAAGAACATCAAAATAATCTCTCTCTCTCCCTCACAAAAGCTACGGCCAGGAGCATCAACATTAGGAGGTTTTGAGAGCTATTTTGGTTTGTTTTGGTGTTGAATCATCCTAACAAGAAGGTGCTTTGCAAGGAGGCTTGGGGTATATAAGCTTGAGGGCTCCTTCCTTGGAGCTTTGGCCGAAGTTCTAGCATCTAATCACCCTTCTTTGGTCGATATTTCAGCTGGAGAAAGGTTGTTTATCACAGCTTTATGTAGCTGTGATTTTATGTACATTTTCATTATGTTCATAGCTTGTTTATTCACATAAAAGATCCCCTTTGTTCTTGGGTTTGTTTACACTTTAAAACATCAAATAGAACATGATATTTTCAGCTTACAAACAATGTAATAATGTTTAACTTCCGCTGCGTTTTACAAAGTTTAAGTGGTTAAACTATGTCTTGTGTTCAAACAAACCCATCAATTGGTACATGGTGTGCCTAAAAAGGATTTTTTGCAAAGATAACTATGATACATGTCTGAAAGCACAGTAACACAGGGTCTCTCATAAATCCAAAAAAGATAACTTTATCACCACTCCATTACACTTATTGCACATGGATCTATTTGATCCTACAAGTATAATGAGCATTGGAAGAAAATCATACTGGCTTGTGATTGTTGATGATTTCATTAGATTTACATGGGTATTCTTTTTAAGAACTAAAGAAGAAACTGCTGAAACATTAAAGTCTTTTATTCTTAAAATAAAAAATCAAATTGGTCACAAGGTTAAAATTATTAGAAGTGATCAAGGAACTGAGTTTAAGAATCAAGTTTTTGACTCATTTTGTAAGTCAAAAGGGATTGCCAAACAATATAGTACTCCTAGAATTCCTTAATAAAATGGTGTTGCTCAGTGAAGAAATGAAGATCAAGTATAGGTTGGACTCACCTTAGGTTAGATTTTGTTTATATTACATTGTAATAGGTCTAAGATTAGTTACTTATATATGTTTTTTTATTTTGTTTAGTTTTTTGGTTCAGTGAAATTATGAGCAAAACTGTAGTTTCGCTCACAGTTAGCTACTTAGTTCACCCAGCAAAACTGTTGTTTCTGCCGGGTGAAACTGTAGTTTCAGCAGCAAAGTTTTGATGACTGCGAAACTATCTGTGAAACTAGGACTGCTATATAGATTTGATATAAGGCCCCATTTCCGGGACGCTTACAGCTAGTCATTCATTACACACAAAACATATATTTTCATTAAATTAAAGAAAACATTGTAGCGGAATCATTAAAACAGACGTCTCATTTCATTATAAAAGCTTTTGCAAAACAATACATCGTTATCAAATTACAAAATACATGTTGCATTACATCACAAAAGCATTAGAAAAATGAATGCCATCCAAAAGAGTTGAGTAGCCACCCTGTGCCATCCTCAGCAACATTACCTGCCAACTAGAAACACATAAAAGTCAGCGTTGCTAAGTGAGTTCTAGTTTGATAATGAAACATGCTTTGTCTTTCGTAAAAAACCGTCCTTTAATTTCATTCAAATCATACCAGACTTAGAACGTGATCACACATCGTACGTACACATAAGTAATAGTTATTATCTTCATCATCGTTCATTTCATACATTTATTATCTTTTCGTTTTCATCTAGGTCATGTCATGTGCTTAACCCCCCTCTAGAGCACCAAGCAATTCATCTAGGGTTAAGCGACAAGGACCCCATAGATCTGGTCAATCACAAAGATTGAAGCCCTAGTGTGCATCCTTCTGGGGTAGCTAACCCACGCACGGTTGAGCTAACACCCTTCATTGGGTGTGAACCTCCTTACGTTTGCTTGCAAGCCTTTCTTACGTTCGTTCATTCATTAATTCACACATTCTTCATTTTGTTCCTCTTTTCATTATCTTCCACTTTACGTTACATAATACTTTTCATTTCATTCATTAACATACAAAGTAAAGCCACAGGAAGACAATCATACAAAGCAAGGAACAACAACACAAACATACAACATTACCATACATGACACCATCATACATACATAACATACAACATCATACATCATCATTCATGCCCATTATAATGTCTATAACCTCAAAAGTCAACTTACATGAACCCCCGGGAACCTCCGAAGTCAAAGCCTACCTCTACGCATCTCCTCGAAAGACAGAAAGTTAAACTATTCTTTTTCGGGTGCACGAGCCCTATTTGGGCGTATGGGCACCCTTTAGTCACATGGCCTCTCGGGCGACTGAACACTTAGGCGACTGAACACTTAGGCGAATGAACACCAGGTGTATGGACCCTATGTGAATGGTCACTATGGGCGAATGAACGCTATGTTAATAAGCACCTAGGCGTATGGACCTCAGTTGCACGACTCCCATGTGAATGAACCTCAGTTGCACGACTCACATGCGGATTGACCTCAGTCGCACAACTTGCATTTGTATGGACCTCAGCCGCATGGCATCCTAGCACATGGACTTCAGTCACATGCCTTTTGGCCATATGGCCTCTACTCGCATGCCATTCGGTCGCCTGGCTTCCAGTCGCATAGCCCTAGTTGGGTGCAGAATGTAGTTCTTCCTGAAACTAATATGTAATTTTTGGTCTCCAAACCCTCTCAAACTTGTTCTAAGCTCAATCACCATCCTATACCTTAGGAACACCTACCACAACACCATTCAAGCACAACCAAGCCCGAAATCGAACCCCACCCGAATCACACACAAACACATACACACGGGTTCAACACACACACTTCAAAAATAGGTTTTTCTATGTGGTCCAGCCCCAAATCAGTTGAAAATATGCAAAAGAGGGGTCCAAGAACTCACACAAACAACCCCGTCTAGTAGAGCTTTAAACTAACCCGCTACACCTCAACTTTCACACTCGAATCCACGAAACTGAAGCTCGAAACCTCTTTTCTCCCTCTCTTCTCTCTATGGCTGAAATTTCTAAGTGTGGGGGAGGAGAGTGGGCTATCCTCCCTTCTTAATCCCCCACTCTTCCAGACCTTCTCCCGTTTTGGCAAGTTTGGTCCCTCGACTTTGGGCTTTCTCTTTTTCTTCTTTCTTTGGCTTCAAGGGAAATAACCGGGCGTTACATTTTATTATTTTCATTGTTGGGTATCCTTGCAAGAACCCTAATCATTTATCATTGTTGGAAGAGCCTTTTGTAAGTAGTATTCCTGAAATGTACTTGTGCTTTGTTATTATTCATGGTATTGATCATTATGCTTCTTAGTTGTTTACTGTGAGATTGTTCTTATTATTATTCATCTTTGTTATCTCATCATTATATCTCATATTGAACGAATCAACAACTTATCTGTACTGCAAACCGATCAAATGGACCAACAATATGGTATTAGAGCCTTAGTACTCATGATTTGTTGAGTTTTTAGTTGTTTTTGTTCAATATCAATATTTCTTCAATTCTGGATCGAATTTGAGTGTTACTGATATAGAATTTGATTGAATTTTAGACATTTTTGGTTGGGAAAGCTCTATTAATTATCAGATCTCAAATCCATTGAGATTTTGGTGATTTCAGATTGATTTCGTGTTGAAAAAGCTTTCCAGCTTCATCCAGCCAAATTAGCTATTCATTTAGCGAAATTGTGAAGATCCTCTAGCGAAAATACTAGGGTCGTCCTCTTTAAAATTGTTTTTAGCGTCTCAGCGAAACTAGATTCATTGAACAAAAGTTCAACGGTTCTTGTGTGCTCATTACAAGCAAAATTGTTGTCAAAAATACAATTGAACGAAAATTCAAGCTTGTTTCATGCGATACTATCAACGAAACTAAGCAATGTCAAGCATTCAGCTAGAGAAACTGCTGCCGAAATTGTCTGCGAAACTATTGCAATTCAGCGAAACTAGTGGTCTCTGTGAAATTGCTCTCGGAAACTACCATTTTTCTACGAAACTAGATCTTCTTTAGTGAAACTAGAATGCCCAACATGACTTCTCTCACTCTTGCAGATCTTGAGAGTGTGGCCCCTAACAGACCTCTAAGACTCATAAACAGGAATAACTTCAAAGATTGGAAGAGATGTCTCAAAGCCTTTTTCTTCTACACCGACTACAATTAATTGGAATCTATCATTTCTGGTCCACACATACCAACTGTGACTATTGGTGCTGTTGTAACTCAAAACAAGGACCCAGCCACATTTAGCGAGAAGGATTAAAGTTGGTTGAACGAGATCATAAAGCTTTTGGAGCATTAACTCTATGTCTTGCACCAGACATCTACAATCGATTTATTGAGCATAAGAATGCTAAGTCTCTCTTTGATGCATTGGTGAGTTCTGTGATGGTAATGACGAGTTGGTGAAAGACAAGAGTATTCAAGCATAGAAGGAATTCAACTCCTTTGCGGGATACAAGAATGAGAGTCTCACAGATCTCACTAATCATTTTCTCACAGTTTCAAGCACTCTAAACAAATACGATGAAAAACTTTCCAATAGTGAACAAGTCAACATGTTGCTAGACTCTCTCACACCTCAGTGGAGCCTACAGGTGAGAATGCTAAAAAAAGAAAGAGGCTTCACTAACTAGAAGCTTATGGACATCATTAATAAGCTTAAGTCCTTCGAGTTAGACATGAAAAAAAGGAATTCAACCAAACCAGGATGCTTACATCTGATTTCACTCAAAATGCTGCATTATTGTCTTCCGCTGCAAGCTCTTCAATGCAAACATCTCGAAAAGGTGGAGTGAATACTGGTGACTATTCTAGAGGTTGTGGGAGTGCTAGGAGAGATCAAGCTAACTTAAAAGCAATTTTGAATGTTTGTCCAAATTTATGAAGCTTTAGTGGCAGGGGAGTTGAAAGGAAAAGGGAAGACAACAGAAGATATGTATCAGGTGGATCCCGATGATCTTGAAGAGATTGTCATTCAATGGCAAATGGAAATGTTGACACTTAGAGCCCAAAGATTCATGGAGCGTAGTGGAAGAAAGAATTTCGGAGGTCAAAACTCTAACTCCGAACTGGGATTTTGTTGGATCATATATTTTCATATATATTGTGTCCCTTACTTGACGAATAGTCTAGGCTTAATTTAATACACCTGATATATTGTAAACACATGAAACTGGGTCATTCCTAGGGGCATATGCGAATGAGACTCAATCGTATCACTGAGCCATGCTAATGGACCAGTCGTGCAACTGAGAGATGCGATTGGGCCATTCGTAAGACTGAACCATAAGTATGGTCCAGTCGTACGATTGAACCATACACATGGCCCAGTCATATGAATGGGCCCAGTCACATTTGATATAGGCTGAGGCCAATAAATACCAGTTTCATTATGTAGAGAAATTAAGGATTATGCCCGAGGCCTAGGTGCTGCTGGATGAGAGGGGGGATCATGCTCGATCTCCCCTTGCCAAGAGTCTTGAATCTTATGTTGTAACGAGCTTGTAATAATTAGGTTTTATCAATGAAACCATTTTATTATAGTTCGTGTTTGTTGTTTGTCTCTTGGTTTTGGTTTTGTTTCCTTCCGTCAAGAACACGCTCGGATGTCTACCGATCTAGCGCCTTCACAAGTGGTATCAGAGCTTTGGCTCTTAATTTTGCAACCCGAGCTCTTGATTTCTTGATCTATTTCAGGTTCCTTGACGTTAAACCCACTTTGTGTTCTTTGTGTTTTGCTGAGATCTTGTTACGTGTGTTAGTTCTTGGTTAAAATCGAACTCGGAAACATGTTCTTATCACTGTTGCGAATCTGATGATGTCTGTTTTGTTTCAGTTCATGTAAAATTCATCAGATTAGGGTTTTTGGCGGCCATGGCGGCTGCAGATTTAAAAATCTACATGCAGATCCGCTTATGCGACTGACCATGCGAATGGACCATTCGTACGACTGGACCATGCGAATGGACCATTCGTACGACTGGACCATGCGACTGGACCAGTTGTATGTTCAGTCGTGCGACTAGACCAGTCTTATGTTCAGTCGTGCGCCTGGACCAGTCATATGTTCAATCGCACGACTGAGCCATCCGCATTTGTTCCAGACCAAAAAAAAGAGTATAGAACTACTTCTTGCATAGATTTGTGGATGAGCAGATCACATTCATCCTGAGATTGTTTTGTCAAATAGTTTGATGGATACCCCATAATTCATTAGACTTCCAGAATAGATGGATGTAGGTAGAACATGAAAGAGAGAAGAGAAGATATCAGCAGTCAGTGCTGATTTTGTGGGGTAGTTAGGAGCATTTGACTATTTATGGGCCAATCAAGTTTTATATATCCACACAGAAAGGATTCTGACTCTTAGGGGGAATCCATGTCTAGAGAAATTGAAGACGTAATCAGAAAGTGATGATGTGAACCAGTTTCTGATGATGAATCTGAGTGCATGCTGATTTGTTTGAGATTGTTAGCTGTGGATTGGAACCTTCTACTTTTTGCCCAATACACTATATGAAGACACCAGGAGAGCATTTATATATGGATATGCTTTTTGAGGGGGAATTTCTACAAGTGTTAAAGTTAATCAGGTTAGCATGTGTGAAGATTGAAGCAATGGAAAACTGTTCATGTCATTATCTGGAAAAATCAGTCATATGGGAAATCTTGATGCTATGATGGTGTTTTGCAAAGTAAACGAAAGCTATGTGCCTAAATTCATTTTCAAGGATACTGTAGCAACCTAACGGACAGGAAACATGGGCTAATATGGTTTTTTGTTTGATTCTATTGGCAACCAGAGCAAAGATTGACTGAAAATTGTAAGAGATTTTATCTACTATTCACAAGAAACGTCCAAGGGGGAATTTGTTGGAGCATATATTGTCATATATAGTGTCTCCGTCGCTTGACGAACAGTCTAGGCTTAATGTAATACACCTAATATGTTGTAAACACATGAAACTGGGTCATTCGCAAGGGCATATGCAAATAAGACTCAGTCGTATGACTGAGCCATGTTAATGGACCAGTCATGCGACTGAGAGATGAAATTGGGCCATTCGCAAGACTGAACCATAAGTATGGTCTAGTCGTACGATTGAACCATACGCATGGCCTAATCGTACGAATGGGAAATGGGCTGAGGCCTATAAATACCAGTTTCATTGTGTAAAGAGATTAAGGATTATGCTCGGGATCTAGGTGTTGCCGGATGAGAGGGGAGATCGTGCTCGATCACCCCTTGCCAAGAGTCTTGATTCTTATGTTGTAACGAGCTTGTAATCATAAGGTTTTATCAATGAAACCATTTTATTATAGTTCATGTTTATTGTTTGTCTCTTGGTTTTGCTTTTGTTTCCTTCCATCAAGAACACGCTCGGATGTCTACCGATCCAGCGCCTGCACAAGTGGTATCAGAGCTTTGGCTCTTGATTTTACGTGTGATTTGATCGTTTGGTGTAAAAATCATGTTTTTTCATTCAAAAACACCATCTTTTGAGTAAAACAGTGTTTTCTACGTCTCCAGATCTAAAAGTTCACGTTTTTCGGCTTACGGCAGATTAGGGTTTGTGAAAAATCGTATTTTTGTGTCAAAGTACCAAAAACTGTTGGACCAAAAGAACCAATGAGCCGGATCAAAAAAACCTTTAAGTCCCACAGACATCAAAACAACTGAAGTGATCTACATCTGCTGAAGACAAAGTCTGAAGACAAAGTCTGAAGACAGCTGCTGAAGAAAAAGTCTGAAGACAAAGTCTGAAGACAACTGCTAAAGACAAAGTCTAAAGATAACTGCTGAAGACAAAGTCTGAAGACAAAGTGTGAAGACAACTGCCGAAGACAAAGTCTGAAGATCAAGTTCTCAGAAGTTGTCACAACAGCTGAAGTAGTTCTCTTCAGTAGTTATGATGGTTTATATTTTAGTAGTTTGTAATCAGTAGTTTTATATTATGTAAAACATCTGAAGTTCTTATACTTCAGATGTTATAACGTCAATAGTTATAATGTTAGTTTATACTTAGCTTCTAATGAAGGTGTCCTCAGTTGTTGTGGACATCTTCAGTAGTTTAGTTTAATTTCAGTTGTTTGTATAAATCAGTTAGATGTCACTATCATGTGACGTCAGCTGATGCCACATTCCTTATAAAAGGAATGTTGACCTAATTTCCCTTTACGGGAAGCTTGTGCATGAATGAAAACATTCTTTTTGCAGAAAACTCTCTCTCTCTCTATAACTGTTACTGTTTGATTGAATATTCATATTATTATTGCTAGAATTTCGTCTAATTCGTGTGCTATTCCGCTGCAAATCCTAATCTAATGGATCAAACTAGATCTCGATCCTTTCAAATGGTATCAGAGCCTATTAATCATTGATCAATTTAACAATTGATCATTGAAACTGTTCTTTTGATATCTTAGTTTGATCGAATTGGCAAATTTGCAAGAATTGGTTATAGAGTTTGTTTTTCTGTTGCTTCCTGTGAATCAATTTGAGATTCTTCTTATTTCAAATTGTGTTGTTGAGTTTTTGAGTTAGGTTCGTTTAACTCTTATTGATCCTGTTTGAATTGGTGAAAATGGCTACATCAATCAATGATCCTCACAATACTGGCTCCTCAACAAAGCCTCTGATGTTTGTTAGGAGTGAGTACAACATATGGCAATGACGAATGCTCCATCACCTGTCTGTTAATAGTTCAGATTGTTGGAAATCTGTGGTTCATGGACCATATAAGCCTATGGTGAGTAATCCGGAAACCAATGAGATGGTTTCGAAGAAGAAAGAGCAATATTCAGATGAAGATCTGAAACTGTTTGAAATTGATGCTAAAGCCCATGGAATTCTGGCCATGGCACTGCCTAATGAAATCTATTCTGGACTTATGCATCATGAATCTGCTCATGACCTCTGGGTTGCTCTGAAAGAACAATTTGGAGGAACTGATGAGGTCTTAGCAAACAATAGAGAAATCCTTGCCCAGGAATATGAGACATTCTCTCATAGAAAGGGTGAGTCACTGACTCAACAGTTTGAGCGATTCTCCTGTTTGATATCTGAGTTGAAAATGGTTAAACATGAATATACAAACAGTCAGATGAACAACAGATTTCTCAGATCCCTGCCTGAGAGATAGGACACATATACCATTGTCCTACCTCCAGTGCAAATCTAGATAATCTATCTCTCACCCAACTTCATGGGAAACTGCTTACATTTGAAAGAGAGATAGAACAGAAAAGAAAACTGACTTCATCTGGGAAGCTCACTAATGACTTTGTACCAGGGAATACTGCTCTGGTTGGTCATGAGTCAGAATATGTTACATCAGAAAGTTCCTACGATGAGCATATTGATTTCTCTTCAAACAGTGGAGATCATGCTTTTGCTGGTATTGATGGTAATTCAGGATGTAATAATGACAATCTGTGCTTTTTGATGGATGATTTGAAAGGAATTGCTGATGATGATTTGGAAGAGATGGATATTTTGAGCCAAATGGCATTAGTTAATATCAGATCTCAAAAATTTTACAAAAGGACAGGTAGAAAATTCCCTAGTCTCTCTGGAAAAACCCAAGTTGGTTTTGACAAGAGCAAGTTGAGGTGTCACAAGTGCCATAGACTTGGACATTTTGCAAGAAAGTGTAGATCATCTGGATCTAACTCTTCTGCACCCTTTGTGACTTTTCCAAGCAATAATTCACAAAACAAAGGGCAACATTCTACCAGTTCTGGTCATCATTCACAAAATCAATCATCTCCTGCATATTTTGTTCCTCAAGGTCAAATGCCATATCCTTATCCCTGTTTTTACATGCCACAATCCAATTAGGTTCCTGTACCCATAGCTCAACAATCACATGCCCTACCTGACCCTCAACCATCTCAATCAAGTCAACAATCTCAATCTCAATCTCAATCACAACAAATCTTTTTCACTCCTAGTGTTGTTGACTGGAGTAGTTTACCAGATGATCTTTCTGGTTATTCAGAACAAATGTTTTCTGGTGCTGGTCAACATGGTGGTGAAAATCCTTTTGGAAATCTTGCTCTTATGGCCCTGGCATCTAATGGTGGTTCAAGCTCAAATGCTTCATCATCTCAGGTACCACAAATATCTTCTGAGGCTAAGTCCAAGTTATGTTCTGAGTCATGCATAGCTGCTTTTGCCTCAATTAGAGAAGCAAATGTAGCTTTAGTTAATCAAAATCTTGACCTAGAGAAAGTGATTTCCAAAAGAAAAGCTGAGTTTGAGTATGTTTTAAAAGAAAAATATGATGAGATTTACAAATTAAAATGCCAAATCATTGATGGAAAGGCTAAGGTAGAGGTCATCTTAGAAAATCACAAGAGTCTCAAAGAAATACTTGCAGCTACTCAAGTGGAGTGTGAACGCTGGGTAACATCTTGCAAGGGGTTTGAAATGCTTCTCAGTAAGAAAACTGCTTCAAATGTGAAGTTTGGGATTGGATATAATCACACTGAACCTCCTATAGATTTTACTCCCAAGACAGAAGTAAAATCTGAAGGTGAAATCAATTCCCAAACCACATCATCATGTGTCTCATCCTCAAGTGATAATGTATAATCAGAGGATGAAGTTAGTAATAGTACCTCAGCTAATTGGTCTGCTGATGGTCCTACTGCTGATGAACACATGATCAAAGAAAAGCTGAGTCCTTCAGGTGGTTGTCTCAAAGGTTGTTATGTACAAAATAGAGTATTGGTAAATCAAAGGTTGATGAGGACTCCTTATGAAGTGTTACATCATTTGGCTCCTCTGATTTCCTTCTTTAGAGCATTTGGGTGTCCTTGTTATATTCTCAACACAAAAGATCCACTTCAGAAGTTTGAAGCAAAGGTGGATGCAGGGTACTTTGTTGGGTATTCTTCTACTTGCAAGGCATACAGAGTTTTTAATTGCAGATCAAAGATTGTAGAAGAAACCTTTCATGTAAAGTTTAATGAATCTCCAAAGGAGAAAATCCTACAAAATACTATGGAGTTATTTGATCTGGACATACTGCAATATGTTCCTTATCAGTCTCCAAATGTTGCAGGTTCTGTGAATCCATCATCTTCTGCAACATGTTATCCATCTGTTGGTATCAATGCAAGTTTTAGTGATCAACTGCCTGAGTCTACTAAACTTGATGTTCCTGTAGCTTCAGCAGTTCCATCCACAACAAATGCTGATGAGATCTCTGAATCCTCTACTTCATTTGAATTGTCATCTCATTCTAGGTTTCAAGAATCTGGATCACCATCTGTTGCTGCTGAATCACCTACAAACACTTGCACAGATCTTATTGAGTATCAAGAACTGAAGAATCATCCCATGTCTCAGATCATTGGTGACATCAATGTTGGGGTTTAAACCAGAAGTCAACTATCCAACTTTGGCTTCTATGCTCTCTTCATCAGTCAGCAAGAGCCAAAGAATTATCATATTGCATTAAGAGACAATGGATGGGTTGAAGCTATGCAACTTGAGCTTCTTCAGTTTCAAAAGCAGCAAGTGTGGGAACTGGTTCCCCTTCCCCAAGGTAAGTGTGCAATAGGCACTAAATGGGTGTTTAGGAATAAAACTGATGAAAAAGGCCAAATTGTCAAGAATAAGGCCAGACTGGTTGTACAGGGGTTTTCATAAGAAGAAGGTATTGATTATGATGAAACCTTTGCCCCTGTAGCCAGACTGGAAGCAATCAGATTGTTTTTCGCTTATGCTGTTTTTCATAATCTCAAAGTTTTTCAAATGGATGTCAAAAGTGCATTCTTATATGGTAAATAAAAGAAGAAGTTTATGTGTGCCAACCACCAGGTTTTGAAGATCATAAACATCTAGATTGGGTGTATAAGCTTGATAAGGCTCTTTATGGACTAAAACAAGCACCTAGAGCCTGGTATGAAATACTGTCAAACTTTCTTCTTCAAAATAATTTCACTAGAGGCTCTATAGATAAAACCTTGTTCATTAAGAAAGTAGGCATGCATAAGCTCCTTGTTCAAATTTATGTTGATGATATTATTTTTGTATCCTCTGATCCACAGTTGTGTGATGCCTTTACTAAGTTGATGCAACAAAAGTTTGAAATGAGTGCCATGGTAGAATTACAGTTCTTTCTGGGGTTGCAAATCAAACAAAAGGCTTATGGAACTTTCATTCATCAGTCAAAATATACAAAGGATTTGTTGAAAATATTTGATTTACAAAACTATAAGCCCTGTTCTACTCCCATGTGCAGCACCACATAACTGGATGCTGATCAGAAAGATAAAGCAGTTGATGAAACTCTTTACAGATGTATGATTGGTTCCTTGATGTATCTTACAGCTTCTAGACCAGACATTATGTTTGCAACTTGTGTCTGTGCTAGATTTCAGACCAGACATTATGTTTGCAACTTGTGTCTATGCTAGATTTCAGGCTGCACCTAAAGTATCCCATATGATTGCAGTCAAAAGGATCTTTAGATATTTGCAAGGAACTCAATCTCTAGGACTTTGGTATTCCACTGGGCACTCTTGAAAATTAGTTGCTTTCTCTGATAGTGACTATGCCGGGTGTAAATTAACCAGAAAATCCACCTCTGGTGGATGCCAATTTCTAGGCAACTGTTTGGTTTCTTGGCAGAGTAAGAAACAAACCTCTGTTGCTACATCCACTGTTGAAGCAGAGTACATTGCTGCTGCAAGTTGTACATCTCAGGTACTCTAGCTTCAGAAACAATTACTGGATTATGACATTACAGAGACTAAGACTCCTTTACTAATGGACAGTGCTTCAGCTCTTTGTATTGTTAAGAATCCTGTCCAGCATTCTAGGACCAAACATATTGAGATCAAACATCACTTTATCAGGGATTGTTATGAAAAAGGTCTGATTGATCCAAAGTTTGTTCCTAGTGCTGATGAGGTTGCAGATATATTTACTAAGCCTCTGGACAGTGCAACTTTTCAAAATCTTGTGCTAAGGCATGGTATGCTGCAGCTTGAATAAATTGAAAACTACTGATGATCTCAGCTCCCAAGTATTGATGAGCATTAGTATACAGCTGTCACAAATAGGTACTGAAGCTATTTTATCTTTAGCAGTTTTTCATAACTACTGAAGACTAAATTCCTTAAAAAACTGAAGTACTTTATCTGTTGCATAGTACTGAAGTGGTTACAACTACTGACGACTGTTCTAACAGATAAGTACTCATAACCAATGAAACATCTGAAAATCAGATAATCTACTGAGTAAGTGTTAAGGTCAAATGAAACAACTGAGATATGTGAATCGACAACAACAACTGATGAGTAAGCTTATTCTTCAATTGGTTCTAACAACTGCTGTTTCATTTTAAAACAACTGAAGCCAAACCAAGTCTTCAGTAGTTTTTAAAACTACTGATGACAAACACCAAGTCTTCAGTAGATTTTAAAACTACCGATGACAAACACCAAGTCTTCAGTTGTTTACAACACCTGAAGGTTAAAACCATGTCTTCTGTCGTTTTCTAACAACTGATGACTAAAACCAAAACTTTCAGCTGTTTTCTTTCAACTGTTTCATAACCTATAAATACCTAACCCTAACTTCAAACTTTTCATAAATCGATTTCCGAACATTCATCTCCCATTAATGGCGACCATGCAAATCAAACCTCGACACAACTGTGTTGCTTACTTCACAAAATCGACCTTTTGGACTAAGTTTGATGATGCTATTAATCTGATGGCTGATTCCCAGTATCGAACTGCTTTTCTTCTGAATCCTACAATCTATCCCGACTCTCTTCGTTAATTCTAGAAAAATGTCACCATCCATACTGGTGAGAATGATGTTGCGATCACTCTCCAGTCTTTTGTAAACAAGAAGAAGGTGATTGTCACTCCTGCTATCATTCGCCAAACGCTTGATGTGAATGATGCTACCTTTATCACCAAATACCCGAAGGGCACCATTGATCTCTCATTCATTAATCATGGCTATGAGGGCAACCTAAGTGCTACTACCATTCTGAAGAAGCACTTTCATGATGTTGAACGCCTAATCTTTCACATGATCAATGTTTGTCTTGCCCCCAAAACCTCTTCATGGGATCAAATGTCATCCAGGTGGCAGCAGGTATTGTATTCTATTCTTGAATGCCAAAGGTTAAATTTTTCTGAAATTATATTTTTAGAATTAAAAGATCTGGCAATGAAACCTGTAGCTAACAGATGGCTATTATATCCAAGGTTTATTATGGCCATAATCATGAATCAGTTACAATCTGATGGCCCTGTTGGCCTGGGAGTCCCTACTGTGGTAGTTTTTCCAGAGGTATACTCCAAGCACAACTCTGACCCACACCTCAAAGAGGCTGCCAAACTGCTAAAACCCAAGCAGAAGGTACCCACAGCCTCATCCTCCAGATCCAAAGTCCCCTCCAAACCTCTCTCCAAACAACCCAAAAAGGCTACTTAGGGAGTTGAGTCCCCTGTTGATGCCCCTGCAACACAAATGCTGGATGAAACTATGGGTAGTAATCCCCTTGTAGTTTCCAGGACTCTACCAGCTGAAACCGCTCAGGTATCCTCTCAACAGGATCCTGATGCAACCAAAAATGGGGAAACCTCATTACTGGAATCTCTCTCACTTGAGAGGATTGCTATTGAAGAGCACCATTCTCCCCAGGTGCAATCCTTTTCACACCTATCTCCCACTGAAGCCACCCCTACAAGCCCAACTGTGGTTATTGCACAAGTGTTGACTCAACTACATTCCTCTACCCCTCCCCAGAAACCTATTACTACTGGGAAAACCTCAACCGTTGAGGGAGAGATTATAATGTAGTTGATAACCCACAGCACAGGGATTATAGAGTTCAATCTCCCAGTGTAGAGGAGGAGATTAGAACATCTGGTGAGGCTGCCTCTTCTCCTTGTTCAGCACATGATCAGGATGAAGATGGTATCATTTCTAAGTCCTTACCAGAGGCAACTGCCAATGAAGGACATTATCCTGAGGCAGGAAGTCCCCAGTTCTGAGAAATAGGGGCACATGTGAATACTGATCTACACTCAACACATGTTCATCCCGATTTCATCAGGTGGTCAGCTGATTCAGCACAGACTGATGATGACCTGGGCTTTTTCTTTGATGTTCTAGCCCACAATACTATTCTTGAGACTGAGGTATGCAGACTACAAGAACTGCTTGCCAAAATGTCACAGGAATCAAGTCCATCTGCCCATATTCACCCACAGATGGGAGTTTCTCCTAAAACTATCCCAAATACTGAGCCACTCTCAACAACCTTGCCACCAGCCTCTGCTTCAGGTGCCATTTCTCAGGGACAAACCCCTCTGAGCAAATGGTTGCTGCCTTCCAAACCTCCTTACCTCTCATCACTTCCATAATCACAAACACTGTACATCAAGCCATTGATGAGAGGCTTTCCTCAACTCTTTAATCTTTAGTTGATGCTGCGGTTTCCAAGAAACTTTCTGACATTCACACCCCTGAACCCAATGCAACCAAAAAGGGGGTGTCTAAGTCAGTGAAAGTAGACAAAAGAAAAATAGCTGAAGAGGAAGCAGAAAAAGAGAAGAAAGAAAAGGAGATGATCACCTACAAAAGGAAGAAATCCTCTGAAAAGACTAAAGGTGAGAAAAAGTTGGAAGAATTGATCAAAGAAGCTGATGAGCAACATAGCAGATCTATGGATAAGATTATTGATCAACTCTTTAGACAAGGATTTGACACTGCCAAACTTGACTCTGAGATCAGAAGGTTAGAGATTCAAGAAATTGAACAAAGATGGGCAAGTTGGAGTGAGAAAGAAAAAGAAAGGCTGGAACTATGGCAAGATTTATATCAAAACATCTGGGAAGGTCGATCATTGAAGTAAAGTCATGGTCCAGAGACAGTATTTTGGAGATAACCACCAGAATCTGTTCTTCTGAAGTATTTAACAAAGGATTGGTCATAGAAGCTCTTGATGAAGCTGGTGCTGGGAAAAGGACTGATATGGCAAAACTATCCAAAGCTTCACTCAAATCCAAGATGCTAGAGTAGCCTGCACTATCACCCAAACCAAAACAACCACCTTCACAACCCTTAAAACCAATTCCTTTACCTAAGAAAACTACTGAACCCATTACCAATGATGCACCTAAGAGGAAGAGAAGGGTGTTGAGGATGGAAGAAGAAGAAGATGATGATGAGGATGATAGTCTGCCACTCTCTGTTGTTCTCAAAATAAAAATGCCTGAGCCTAGGAGTCAACCAACAACAATCACACCTAACTTTCAAAGGAAATGGTAAAAGTCAAACTTGAACAAGAAGAATAGCACAAACAACATGATGAGCAACTGTTAAGGATGATTGATAAAGAGTTTCCCAAGTCTTCATCCATACAAGCTATGAAGAAACATGCTCAGAGGTTGTATGCTCTCAGATTTACATTCCAATATCAGAAAGAGAGCGTGAGAATTTGGCCTGACCCCAGAGTAAGTGACAGAATACACAAAATGAAGATTCCAAGCAGATACAATGGCCAAGTAAAGAAGATTGTAGATGCTGTGATAATGCTGGCCATTGTAGTGTCACCCTGGGAAATTCTTGATGACTTCAAGAGAGCTTACAAGTCTAAAATGACTCCACAAACTTTACTAGAAAACAAAATGGTAAAGAAGGGGTTAATCTACAAGAAGCTTGAAGAAATAAGAAGAAATGAGCTCCAGTTATTGCTTGAAGGCACACATCCTGAAGAGTTTGCATATAGAGAGATAACAACTGTGGAGCTGAAAAATAGAAAGCATATTAAGTACTTATCTGAGTACTATGGGCCAGAGTTCTTCTTTGAAATGGAGCTGAAGAACACACAATGGAAGAACAAGTTGTTTTCCTTGAGGCCTATGTTAGAGAGTCTTATAGACTCATTATTGGGAAGTAGGTTTCATGGATGGGGTAACAGCTCTATGTCCAATTCCCCAAGACAGAGTTCCCATTCATCCTTTGCCAATCAAACCTTCTAAAATCTCTTCCCTAGCCTGAGCTTATAATTGAAGAATTCTGAGCTGATCCAGATTTTGTTTCTGTCAATAAGTGGGACCTCAATAAATTTTAAAGGTTTTGGCTGCATTGGTTTAGGGGGAGTTTGTTGGACCAAAAGAACCAATGAGCCAGATTAGAAAAACCTTTAAGTCCCACACACATCAAAACAATTGAAGTGATCTACATCTGCTGAAGACAAAGTCTGAAGACAAAGTCTAAGAAAAGTCTAAAGACAACTGCAGAAGACAAAGTCTGAAGACAAAGTCTCAAGATAACTGCTGAAGACAAAGTCTGAAGACAACTGCTGAAGACAAAGTCTGAAGATCAAGTTCTTAGAAGTTGTCACAACAGCTGAAGTAGTTCTCTTCAGTAGTTGTGATGGTTTATATTTCAGTAGTTGTGATGGTTTATATTTCAGTAGTTTGTAATTAGTAGTTTTATATTATGTAAAACATCTGAAGTTCTTATACTTTAGATGTTATAACTTCAGTAGTTATAATGTTAGTTTATACTTAGCTTCTAATGAAGGTGTCCTCAGTTGTTGTGGACATCTTCAGTAGTTTAGTTTAATTTCAGTTGTTTGTATAAATCAGTTAGATGTCACTATCATGTCACGTCAGCTGATGTCACATTCCTTATAAAAGGAATTTTCACCTAATTTCCCTTTACGGGAAGCTTGTGCATGAATGAAAACATTCTTTTTGCAGAAAACTCTCTTTCTATAACTGTTACTGTTTGATTGAATATTCATATTATTCTTGCTAGAATTTCATCTAATTCGTGTGCTATTCCGCTGCAAATCCTAATCTAATTGATCAAACTAGATCTCGATCCTTTCAAAAACCTTTGAATTTTCAAAACAACAACCTTTAGTCACATGATTGACTCAATCACATGACTGAACTCACTCGCACCTCCCATACGCACGATTGAACTCAGTCGCCCATCCATTCGTACGACTGAACAATCTCATTCGCATTGTTCAACCGCACCTACCTAATCGCACGACTGTTCATCCGTATTTGTCCAATCGCACGATTGGCTCAACCGCATTTGTTCAATCACACAATTGATCTATTCGGACCCCTCCATTCGTACGAGTGAAAAAGTTTCAGTTTGAAATTCAAAGTTAATAAAAATGGAAGATCAATACTCAACATTTACTGTCGGTAGTGATTCACGGATCCAGAATTTATTGCTTCAGGAGAATGAAATTAGGAATCACAATAAGCCCCCTAGCTCATAACGTTAGATGATTACCCTCAATGGAAGCAAAGGTTCGAGATATACCTAAATGGAGTTGATCCCAATCTGTGGGAATCAATCGAGACAGGTTATAGCATGCCGGTTGGTGTTGATGTAGTTAAACTTACCTTTGGTGGCATGACTGATAGCTAGAAAAAGTACAACGCAGAGAGAAAGGTGTTTTCTTTGTTGGCTCAGTTAATTCCTAAGTATATATTCCATCAGTTTTCTGAGAACAAATAAGCCAAGAAGTTATGGAAGGCTCTAAAAATGGTATGACGGGAAGACATTGAAGGCATTAAAGGCAAAGGCTTTAAAGAAGGAGTTTGATAACTTCTCTTCGATAGGAAAAGAGAGCCTGGATAACATCATCGACCATTTCTACCACTTGATGAGTGAGCTGCACACTCATGGGGTAAACACGTCCATGGAAGACAAGGTGTTGAGTTTTGCAGATGGATTGCCAGAGAAGTGGGTTTCGTTTGTGTCAAATCTAAGACAGAATGATATATAGTAAAGTTGGATATTAACGATTTCATTCTGAAGCTGACAGAAGAAGAGTTAAGGATGAAGTACAGGACTCAAAAAGGATCATATGATCAAACCCCTCACTCTATAACTCATCTCGCACTCCAAAACGTTTAGGAGCACCACTTCAAACGGCATTCGTGTCCAGTTCAGCCGCTCCGTCTCAAGCCACTACTTTAGGATCTGAGACATCAGGGTCATCTTGCACGCAATATATAGCACCTGAAGCAAATACTTCAAAATTGAAGACCGAGAATCTCGGTAATGTTACTGTAGAGGTGGCAAAGGAGCATATGGATCTCATAGCAGCTGTAGTTCACTCCTATGATGGTCTAGTTGCAGGGAAGATTGGAAACTACTATCTCACTAATGAAGACTACAAGTAGGTAGATGAAACTAAACTCGAAAGAATGGATATCATATGGGCGTTGGCTAGTGTTGTCCGGAGGGTGAAGAAGTTTGTGAAGAAGACGGGACAGAACTTGATAGCCACCAAAGACACTACCTTTGGTTTAGATAAAACCAAAGTTACATGTTTTAATTGTGGAGAGAAGGGGCACTTCAAGCGTGAATGTGTTAAGCCCAAGAAGACAGGTAATGGGAATCCATTCTCAACCTTCAATCGTCAACAAAAATCCACAAATGGTGCTACCTCGTCAAACAAGGACACTAAGGCCTTGACTGCACAAGACGACGAAGGGCAAGATTGGACCTTTCATTTTGTATCTTCAGGAGAATCCAACATTGTCTGTGTTGAGGGTTTGGATGACGACTCTACAAGCGAAGGTGAAATCGCAGTGGAACCAGTGATGTCTAATAATGAAGAAACTACGAATGTGGTCAATCACCTGAATGCAAAAGGTCTCAGAACAACATGTTCAGAATCACCAGCACCCGAACCGTCAAACTCTGCTATGATGGCTGATTCAACCGAATCTTCTCAGGTAAGTACCAAAGACCAACTGTTTGATAGTCATGATTGTAATGAATGTAATAAATTTTGAAAAAGCATAGACTCAAAATTTGCTATGTTATTAGATCACAATGATAGCTTAGTAAATGACTTACAACTGGGCACAAAAGCAAACCGGATTTTAAAACAAAATGAGCACAGTTATAAAGAGAAACTAGAACTGATAAATAAACAACTAAGGGAAACCGAAGTTGTTGCTTTTAACCAAGAAAATGACATAAAGTTCTATTCCAACTCCCTAGAAGAAACTAAGAAAAAAAAGTAGTCTTGGAAGTCGAAGTAAATTCATTAAGACAAAAACTACACAGTTGGACCAGTTCTTCTCACATAGTCCAGCACTTAGTGAAAGAACGCAACAACGGGGAGGGTTTGGGTTACAAAGCGGTTCCACCACCACATGAAACCTTATTGAATGCTAAACGTAAACCAATTAATCACAACCCAATCAAGGATCATGTGGTGAGCACTCCTCTAGTTAGTGATCCAGATTCCACAAGTAAACCAGTGGAATCCATCACTAAACAGAAGGAGGCCACGTTGAAGTCGAAAGGTACAATGCCCATTGTTAATTTGGATGAATAATTTGAAAAGGTTAAGGTAAATTCAGGTTCAAACATGTCTAATTCTCAACCCACAAAAACTAAACAAGTTAACCAATCACGTGCACCATGTCTTAGTCCAAATAAACAAAAGAGTAAAGATGTTATTCAAACAATGAATATTGTTAAAGAAGCTAAAAAATCTAAACAAGAAGTGTCAAAACCCAAACAGACTAGAGTTACACCTGTGTCATACACTTCCCCACAGAAACAGTTCCACAAACATGTCGAAAGTAGATCATGCTATAATTGTGGAAAGTATGGACAAATTGCTTCTGACTGTCCTTATTATCAGACACCAAGAAAGAAAATTGAACTTCATGACACTAAACCAAGTTCTTCTAAAAGGAGTTCTATCACTCCACCAAGAAGAATTAGTGAACATAAAGGTCAAGCGTAAGCCACTCGTCTGTTTATCACAAACATGCCTTACACAAAACTGGCTTATGGAAAGAAAAATCAAGTCCATTGTCTGATAATGAGCACAAGAAGAAGAATGATCTGCCCTCTCCCTCAAATGGACAGTGGGTAGAATTCATGATGTGTGATGCCTCTGGGTCACCCAAGCCAGTCAAGGCTTGGGTCCCTAACCTAAACTAATCATTTCCTTTAAATGTGCAGGGTGTTCGCTATAGTGCTTCTACAAATACTTGGATTGTTGATAGCGGAGCATCAAGGCACGTGACTGGAAACCTGTCTCTCTTGTCAAATGTCAAACAGATTAAATGAGGACACGTTTCATTTGCTGGATAAAGGAGGTTATATCACTGCACAAGGGGAAGTGAGAAACCAGAAAGTGAAATTTGATAAGGTAAACTATGTTCAACAACTTCAAAATAATTTACGTTATGTATCCCAGATTTGTGACAAAGGATTCAAGGTAGTCTTTGAAAACAATAAGTGCTATGTGTTAAAGAAGGATTGTGCATGGGGCATTGGTGCTGCAGGATGAGAGGGGAGATCATGCTCGATCTCCCCTTGCCAAGAGTCTTGATTCTTATGTTGTAACGAGCTTGTAATCATTAGGTTTTATCAACTGAAACCATTTTATTATAGTTTGTGTTTATTGTTTGTCTCTTGGTTTTGGTTTTGTTTCCTTCTATCAAGAACATGCTCGGATGTCTACCGATCCAGCGCCTTTAAGATATAATGATTTATATGTGTTGGACCTATCAAAGGCCTCCACAACCGATCATCAAATACAATGCTTTTTGTCAAAAGCAACAGAGAAAGACTCCATCTCCTGGCATAGGAGAATGGGACATATTAATCCATGGAAGATGAATCACTTGATCCAGAATGATCTAGTGCGTGGAGTAAATGCTAAGAACTTCCAATTACCGGATTTTTGTGTCGCATGTAAGAAAGGAAAACAGACGAAGAAGTCTCATAAGATGAAAAAAGTTCACTCAATTGACTTGCCTCTTGAGCTTCTTCACATGGATCTATTTGGCCCAGTTAGTACAAAGAGCATTGTAGGCGATTTGTACTGCTATGTGGTTATGGATGATTACTCAAGATTTTCTTGGGTGATGTTTCTGAAATCCAAATCAGAGACATTTGAGTCTTTCAAAGTGCTGGTAACTATATTGGAGTCACTCTACAAGCTTAAGGTAACAAGTTCCCTCAGACAACGGTACTGAGTTCAAGAACCAGTGGATAGAGGAATTTTGCAAAGAAAAAGGAATCGTACACCAGTTCATATCTGCCTACACTCCTCAAATGAACCGGGTTGCTGAGAGAAAGAATCGAAGCTTATAGAGACAGCCTGGACGATGCTAGCAGATTCGAAACTGCCTATCCAATTTTGGAACGAGGCAGTAGCTAACGCTTATTACACCCTCAATCGAGTCTTAGTGGTCAAACGTCATGGTAAAACGTGCTATGAGTTGCTCGAATGACGTGAACCAAATCTGGGGTACTTCAAGCCATTTGTCGCACCATGTACGTTGTTGAAGAAAACTCAGTCAGGGAAGTTCAATGAGAAGCCGAAGAAGGAATTTTCTTAGGATACAACATACTAAATAAGAGAGTTTACAACAACTCCACGGGTCAAGTAGAAGTGTGGTGCAACGTTGATGTATAGAGATACACCACCCCCCTTGCTGGAAAAGGACCTTCATTCTTTTACGATTATGATGGATTCTTTATGTCCTTCAACATCCCTCTCTCCCCTCTCGAGGATGAGTTATCGGCCAGAATGATGTACGAAGAGTTAAATACACCATCACTAGATCCGATGACTTCAGCATCACAGGTTAGTCTTCTAGTTCTTCAGGGGGAGCACTTGAGGTAAGTGACTCCTCCACTGATGATAAAGATGTGACAATGATAAGGTGACTCGAGAGGAGTAGGTTCCTACTACTGCAAGTACACAAGCATCAGATGTTGATGCCTCTGACACTTCGGAACCTCACACCCCCATTGCCTTAGATACTGAACCTGGTGTTCACAATCTTGATAATGAGGTAGTTGTTCCCACCACTCCTGGATCACGACTAAATGTTTATCATCCTTTGGATAATATCATTGGAGATGTTCAATCAAGAGTACAGACAAGAAATCAGCTATACTCAGCTGATTATGCCTTAGTGATGGAAAAGGGATATCTTCACGATGGTGCATATCGATGTTTTGTGTCTCAATTTGAACAAAAATATGTGAGTGAAGCCCTAAACGAAGAGGCATGGGTGAGTGTCATGCAAGAAGAACTTCTTCAATTCTAGAAGTTAGGCGTATGGACACCGGTGGATAGACTTAAAGGTGCTAAGGTCATAGGTACCAAATGGGTCTTGAAATGCAAGAAAGATGACCAAGGGGTCATAATAAGAAACAAGGCTTGTCTTGTAGTTCAAGGATTTTGACAAATCAAGGGTATTAATTACAATGAAGTGTTTGCACCTGTGGCAAGAATGGAAGCAATCCATATCTTCCTAGCCTATGCATCTTACATGAATATCAAGTTTATCAATTTGATGTAAAGAACGCGTTCCTTCATGGTGAAATCTGGGAGACAGTGTACGTCAGTCAACCCGAAGGATTTGAGGATCCGTATCAACGGGACAGAGTTTACAAACTAGATAAGGATCTCTACGGGCTCCATCAAGCCCCAAGAGCATGGTATGAAAAGCTCTCGACTCATATTGTGAAACATGGCTTTCGTAGAGGAGTGATTAACTGTACATTGTACATCAAAGAAAAGGATGGTGACTTACTGCTAGTTCAGATCTGTGTTGACGACGTAATCTCTAGTTCCAAAAAAAACATTATGCAAAGAATTTGAAGCAGTAATGAAAGCTTAATTTGATATGAGTGCCATGGGAGAGATGAAGTTCTTTCTTAGGTTACAGGTGGATCAGACACCAAAGGGGATATTTCTACATGAGACAAAGTATGTAGGCGATATTCGCAGTCGATTCAATATGGAGAATGCTTCGGCAGCTGGGACTCCACTAGCTACAAACCACGATGTGGCACCCGACAAAAATGGTGATATGGTGGATGCAACCATGTACCGAGGAATGATCGGATCTCTCATGTACCTCGCTGCCTCACGACCGATATCATGTATGCGTCATGTCTCTGCTCCATATATTAGGCAAAACTGAAAGTCAACCATCTCATAGGCGTCAAAAGGATATTTCGTTATCTAAATGGTACTCCAACACTTGGGTTGTGGTATCCTCATGATGATGACTTTAAGCTTACAGTGTATAGCGATTCAGATTATGGCAGCTGCAAAATGAACTACAAGTCAACGTCAACGTCAACAGGATGTCAATTCTTTGGGAGAAGATTAGTCACGTGGCAGTGTAAGAAGCAGACATCGGTTGCTCTGTCAACTTGTGAAGCTGAATACATTGATGCCACAAGCTTTTGTTCACAAATCATCTGGATTCAACATCAAATGCGGGACTACGGTTTGAAATTCTCGAACACTCCTATATTTGTTGATAATTCTGCTGCTATAGCCGTAACTAAAAATCTTGTCCAACATCCTAAGACAAAACACATTGGAATTAAATATCACCTTATACGTGATTTTTTTGAAAAGAATTTAAGCGATGTTGTTAAAATTAATATGGATTTTCAACGCGCTGACCTCTACACAAAAGCGTTTGACAAACCAAGATTTTTATATCTGTTAGAGGTCAATGGGTGAAAAAGAAATATGATGTGACTCCACCCGATGACAGTACATAGTCCGACGAGTAGAGTAATTTTTTATTTTATTTTATTTTATTTCTTCGCCCATTAAAATTCTAAACGCAAAAACATTTTTGGTTTTAGAATTTTAGGGGGGAATAGGTTAAATTACATTATTTAAAAAAATGAGGGAGAAGGACAGCTTTGCTAAAAGCAAAGAAATCAATCTATGATACTAATTCAATGAATTTGGAAAACGATAGTACACAGGGAACATATTAATTTGAGACATTAAAATGTTTAACTACTCATGATGCAAAATTCAAAGTTAAGTCTGAATAGTCAAAGCAAAATAAAAGGAAAGATGATAGGTAAACTAGTATGCTACTATGGTAACATACAGAAAGTAAACCTAGAGGTTTTTGACTCATTAGATGATGTGTTGGTAGATTCAACACAATAGATAAATAGACCTCATTGGTGATTTCTAGATCAAACTAAGTTGTTCAACAAGCTGTGGGTTATCATCTTATCCCTGGTTAACACAATCAACGAAGTTCCAATAAGGGGTGACGAGCAAAATAAACGTCACAAATGTGTGCGGATGACAATAAAAATGAGCAAAGCACGTGAAAAATGCAAAAATCAATCAAGCTAATAACCTATGTTGTTGGTGCGATCTATGCAAAAAGAAAATAATTGCTCAAACAAGAAGATAGGTTGTGTGCCTCTCTGCTGTGCGGTGGCACTGACCTGAGGATAAGCCTAACCTAAATATTCTAGAATTCATTGATGGTTGTGCCTCTCTGTTGTGCGGTAGCACTAACCTGAGGCTTAGCATCTCTTTGAAAGCTCTTAGAATAGTTTCTTCTTGTATTATACTCGTAGACCGCTCAAAAATCTCCTGAGGAACATTGATTACCATATAAGTGTGGGATCCACAAATACTTGTTGAAATAATTAAAGCTTAAATCATCACTAAAGTGTGTAAAAAAATCTATGTATGGATTTAAGAGGACAAGTATATTGATAATGATCGTGAGCTGCAACTCTTGACAGTCAAAATCATTGTGTGCATCTTGTAGCTCTATTATGATTTCCTAATATGAAGTTGTATATCAGTGAAAAACAAGGATCAAGCATCAAAACTGTTTATCAAAGTGTCCCAAGTGAGTCTGATATACCTGTATGATTCCAAAATGAATCGTACCAGAAATGCTTAACTAGAATTGAAGTTGTACAGTCCAGGAAGTAAAATCAATTAGAATTATTCTAATAGGTTGTATTTCATCTCAAGTTAAAAATACAAAAATATGTATTGTTGTTGTTCTAAATTACAAATTTGTTCTGTTTAATTTTAGTAAATTGTATAGTAAGGGTCGGCCTCAACAACTCGTTGTAATCTGTGAATCACTCACTCAAAAGGGTCACGTCTGAGCTGACCAAAACATTCAAATTAAAATGAGTCACGTCTGAGGTGACAAATTCATTTGAAGTAAAAGGATCACGTCTGAGGTGATCAACAGTGTTTTCAAATTAAAAGGGTCATGTCTGAGATGATCATCGCTAAAAATTGAGTTATTTATTGTTAAAAAGATAAGTGTTTTAAAGTGCATAATGTCAAATTAACAAGTCAGAGTCATATGCACGACTGGACCATAAATATGGACCAGTCGCACGAATAGGGCATGAGTATGAACAATTCACACAATTGGATCACAAGAATGAACCAATCGCACAAATGGAGGTGACCGAATGAGTTAGTCACACGACTGAAACCTAGTCGCACGACTGAAGGTGACCGGCTCAGCCAATCGCACGACTAAGCTCCAATTGCACGAATGAAGAGTGTGAATGGATCCAGTCGCCCGATTGAAGCGAGATTCAGTATAAATAGGGCTAAAGTCGGTCACATATTTTCATCACCCCTCAATCGCCCTAAAATCGCCCAAAAGTAGCGACACTCTGCCAAAATTTGATTAAATTTATTTATCTTCACCATTGTGTTACTGACGAGTTGTTACATCATCTGCAGGTAATTATCAACCCAAATCGCATAAAATGCACGGTGAAAACAAACCCTAAAACGACCAAATTGTTTAAAATCAAGAAATAAGTGATAACCAACAAACAGACCATATAAACGTGAAAATTGGTTAAAATGAAAGACATACTGCAACAATTAGGGTTCCTGCAAGTCTAAAGAACCTAAACACAACGTTTAACTTCCAGTTTTGACCTAGATTCAGGATTAAAGTGTCAAACAGAGACGTATACGACTGGTCAATCCAAATGAACTTCAATCGCACAACTGAATTGGGCAAATGACACAATCGGCCGAATGAACTAGGCGTATGAGCACAATTGCCCGATTGAACTCAACCGCATGCTCAGTCACCCAATTGAACTCAGACGCATGCTCAGTCGCCCGATTGAAGTTAGCCGCATACTCAATCAACCGACTAAATTCAGTCGTATGGTTCAATCGCACGATTGAACCAGACTGATTTCTAAACAGTTAAGTTTCAATTGTTTCTGTTATGAATTTATCTAACGTTATGTGTCTTATGTTATAGAAACATGGTAGAAAGGTGGACTATAAACACCAAGCATAACATATGTGCCCACCTTGATCCTACATCCCGGAATGCTACTGAGTTCTCAGGGATTATAGCTTTTCTACGCCGACCACAGATCTCCAGAGCTATCTCGACTCAGTGCACACCTTATAGATCCATCCAGCAGTCTTTCTGGAAGAGTGCCAGGTAGACAGATCAGCTGAGCCCCATTGTATACAGAGCTCTATCCTGGGTCAAGATATTATGATCACAGAGGAGGATTTGAGACCGGTTTTAGGCTTGGGTGAGGACGGAAACCACCCAACTAAGCTACATCCCCTAACTGTCCGGGGATGCTTCATGAGGATCAAGTACACCGACGACTTAAATGCCAGGATGCTGAACAAGAGTAACATGTGTCCTCAATTTAAGTATCTTGCACATGTGATTCTAAAGTGCATAGCCTCTAGGCGTGGAGGATTTGACTACTTCTCCGACCAAATCCAGAATGCTTATGTTGCACTGGTACTAAACCACCCATTCAGTTTTTCCCACATGATTTTCTCCTACATGATCAAGAACTTAGAGGCCAAAGGCAAGGAAGGCTTCTGCATGTACCCCTGATTTCTACAGATGATCATTGACGAGAAGCTTCCTTCGCTACCTAAGGAGAGTCATGATGCAGTCTCTCTCGAGGTCATGGATGACACCACCCTTGGGAGGATGAAGGTTTACAGGGGCAAGCAGGTGAAGCCCCCTGTAGGGAGGTTGTTTGGGCATCTGGCCCGAGATGACTACGTAGCGCCAGCAAGGAGGAAGTGGGGCCACGATGATAGTGACTCGGACGTTGAGCAGATTGCTCTACCCTTCGATGACTCTGACAGTGATGATCACGATGCTGATCAGGGAGGAGATGGTCAGGGTGGACTCGAGCTTGCTCATATTCACCCTGATTTCCAGATGGAGGAAGAGGAGACTGATGAAGAGCCTCTGGTGCGAACGGTGGGTAGTCGGGTCGTAGCCACGGAGAGATGTCTTAGGGAGGTTGGTGGACTCCACGGGGAGTCCAGGGATGCTGTTGTTGCTGATATAGATCCATCATATACCCCGGATCCGCCCAGCAGCCAAGGGGGAGCCACTGTGTCTAAGGGCTCGAGGAGAAAGAGAATGGCTCAACCTATGGCAAAAAGGGGAAGAGGCCAAGGTTCATATTGACCACATCGACTCCCATTGCCACTGCCACCACTACTGCCACATCTGCCACAACCACCACCACATCCACCATATCCACCACTCCTACCACCACCACTACCACACCACCTATCACTACCACACTCCCATCCACCACCACTACAGCCTACCCTTCACCACTGACTCATATACCACCCACCATATTCACCACAGCCACCACTACCACCACCAGCCGCCAAGCTGGTCCCTCATCACACACCACTTTCACCACAGGATCCACTCTACCCTCCATTGGGGTAGAGGAACAGCAGGCAACACTTAACTACATGGTGCTGAAGCTGTTGGCTGCTGATGAAGCGAAATCTACACAACTAAGTCAACTTGTTGAGCTTAATGCTACGCAAGCACAACAGATTGCTCACCAATCACAACAGATTGCACAACAAGCACAGCAGATTTCCAAACTCCAAGAGCACAAGACCAATGAGTGAAGAGGATTGAGGAGTTGGAGGCATCTACCAAGACTATCATGCTCATACTCAAAGGATCAAAAGATGAGCCTCTGTAGATAAGAGAGGGTGATGACGATGATGATGATGACGACGACGATGATGATAGTGATGATGATGAGATGAGTGAAGATGAAGGGACAAGGGGAAGGCAGGATGATAATAATGATGAAGAAGGAGATGCATCTGCATCTTCCTCATCTCAGGGTCAAGAGAAAACGACAAAGAGAAATCAAGACCAAGGAGCATCATCTTTTGCCCCATCTGCTGAGAAGCCAGCCATACAAGACAAAAGTAATGCTTAGAAGTTTATGTATTTGTGAAAGCTTTGTACTTGAATCGTGTACTAATATTATGTAATTAATGTTTATATATCTTTATCAAATGTTTGAATGTCTTGATTAATTACTAACAATTGATGTGTTACGTGTTTAAATCAAGCAGATCAAACGTCTTAGCAAGATGAATACGATGTAGCTCCCCTTCAGCAAATCAAGTCTCAACTCACGATGATTCTTGATTTGCAAGGGATAGTCAGAAGGTCTCTAAGCTATACTCCTGAAGAAGGAGAAATCATTTATGACCTTACTAATGAGCAACTTGCTAAGATGTTCAGGCTAAACCCGAACGAGATTGTCAAGGATTCTCCTACTTTTGAGGTAACAAGTGACGATTAGCTCAAACGACATAGATGAAATCAAGATAGAGAATGTCACTGCTGACCACTATCTAGAGTACACAGACCGAGAGGGAAATGTAGTCCCCAACTTGGGTGATACTCTCGGTAGTGATACATTTGACAAGCTGGATCAGATGGAGAAAGAGACTAAGAAGAATGAGGGTCAAGCCCAAGCCTCAAATGTTGATGTTGATCATAAGAAGGCTGAATGGACTGCCTGTTTTGTTGAGATCCGAGTCATGCGCATTACACAAAAGCCTAATGCCTACACTAAGCTGTACAAAGTCAAGAAACACCTAAAGGTATCAGGCAAGATCATTAGATGGGCATATTTTAAGGATCTGAATGTGTATGTAGTGAAGAGAGAAAAGGGCATAGAGTACTTTAGATTCCCACACGATTTAAAGACTCTCCCTAGTTTTGAGCTCAACCAGCTAGCACGCCTAAAGTTGTTGTATGATGATCCGAGAACAATGTCAGGCTGGTTTGAGACTGCATTAAGGAAGGAATACCACACCAGGTAGGTAAACTTCAGACCTCAACAACCAAAAAGGTACATCAGAAGGTCTGAAGTTGATCCCATTACTAGAAAACCTAAGGTAGTACTAAAGTGGAGTCCTCCGCGTACGATGTCCAAAATCCCTCTAAGGGAAATGCCATAGGACCTCACTCCACACTTCAAGTGGTGGTATTAAGATTAGAGAACAGGTGAAGCAGTCATAGTCTTACAAAAAGAAAGAGAGCCGAATGGATACTATCCGGGTGTTTGACCCTATGTGGCGGACCAACTTGTCTGCAGACGATGTCTATACCTTATACCAGTGGCCAGTATTCTATGACTCGTAGGATATTGTACAAGCCCTCCAGTTTTAGAATGTAATAAAACTCTTTTTTGCATTCAAGATACATGCTGGAGTTACAAGAGAGGAAAAGTACAAGAAATTTGAAGAGCTAATGAAGAATGTTAGACAATGATATGAACTAGGTCCAAGGGGGAGTTTGTTGATACATGTGTACCTAGTTTAGGAGCTTAATGTAATATGTCTATCATGTCTTACATATATGTAATTGAATGGGTATGAATGAAATACAAAGTGTGGTTGATTTTTATAATGTTTAATATTTCATTGTTGATTGTGTGATAACTTATAGTGAACTAAATATATAGGTTTGTTGTTGTTATACATGATGCTTAGTCAATAATGATTGAGAAACATGTTTAAACTTAATCGTGTGAAGTTCTCATACGAATGGACCACGCTAATGGACCATACACATGAATAGTTCATACTAATGGACTAGTCGTACTACTGAACCAGGAGACTGGATCAGTCGCACGATTGAGACATAAAATTGACTCAGTCACACGACTGAACCTTTAGTCGTGCAGATGGATCAATCGTATGATTCAGTCGCATGACTGAACCATGCTAATGGCTCAGTCATACGATTGGAAGACCCTAACCTACAAATACCACTTAATTCGGGGAAAAACAAAACAATTCGAATACCTACGCACATAATCGTACCCTAGCCATCCAGAGACTCAGGAAAACTTGTTCCAAGTTTATTGATCACAGTTGATCGTGTTCTAATCATTCGTAACATTTCATTAATTGTTAGATTGTTTTGAACTGTGTTCTCCTTGATTGGATCGCCAATCAAATAGGATTCCGCACTATTTGAGTTTGTATACGTGTAGAATCAGTTAGTACTCCGTACGAAAATGGTCCTAACAGATTTGACAAGTCTAAACTCAGATGCTTTAATTGCAAACGGTTGGGACACTTCAAATATGAATGTCCATCACCAATCATCACTGATCCTAGTAATTCAGGTGTCCCACGACTAGCTACAAATGGGGGAAAAGAGGAAACGAGTCACAAAAAAGAGACAACTTTGATTTTGAATTTTGATTGGTGTGCTGAAGCTGAAGAGACGAAAGAAGAGATAAACCAAGTGCTCGTGACTAAAGTTGTGGAAGGAAAGAGAAAGGTGGATTTGAGGATGAATTGATCCGTTCAAAGTTCTTAGAAGTGAAGCTAAGGAGTCTATGAAAGTGAAGAAGGATGGGAAGTTGAAAGGAAGTGAAACTGAGGAATCTATGAAATTGAAGGAGGATGAGAGATTGAAAAAAGTAAAGATGAGAAGATAAGGAAGGAAGGAAGTCAACCCTCTGAGCAAGAAAAAGAAAAATATGATGTTGTTACTACTGTCGAGGAAAACTTGTTGAGTACTCCGGTGTGCCAATACGAGAAAGCCTTAGGAGCAAAAAAGGTGGTAATGAGACTTTCTTATGAGGTAATTCAGGATATGTGTTCTTCTATATGTAAAATCAAGTTATTTGGGGTTTATAAAGCTAATCGTTTATTGATTAATAATGAAAAAGATTTTAAAAAAGTTAATGAGGAACTTAAAATAAATGAGTCTAAATATTTTGTTAAATTAAATGATGCTTGGACAGAAAATGATCATTTAACACGTATAGTTTTGGAAAGAAATGTTGAGATTAACACTTTGACTGAAACGGTTGCACTTGTTGAATTTTAAACAAGCAAACTTCAGTCAAAGCTTGATAAATGGACTATATCAGGATCGAAACATGATGACTTATGTAAGTCTCAAAGGGGGGCTAGGATTAAAACAGGTTTGGGATATGAAAATGCTAAGGTGTATCCTCCTCCTAGTACTTACTGCTATTCTCCTATGCATGTTCCTCATCCTTCTAATGATTTGATCAAAACAGATGCTAACAGTATGTCTACAGGTTTAGAAGGTATGAATCCTAAGCATGTTCGTGAGGACTACGATTATGGAACGACTAGCGAGCTTGGATGCACTAGTCTTAGTACACCTGAATCTCAGCATCCTGTCTTAGATAATAAATCTAGTTTAAATCTTGTTTTTGTTTCTAGTGAATCTATAATAGAATCTGTCTCATCATGTTCTAGTGATGTTTCTATTTTATCTTTAAATTCTATAGATTGTAATGATGCTACCTTTTCTGATTATATTAATAGCGTGAATGTTTTCACCATAAAGAATAATGAAAAAAATAAACTAATTGTTTTGAAAAACAAATTCTCACCCTATTCCATCTTTTAGCCCATTGAATATTTCTCTTTCAAATGAAAGGCTAGCGTCATCATATGAAGCTAGTACAAGTGGTACAAATACTACATGTACTTCAGATAGCAATTCATCTTCTTTTGTAAATAATTATTCTTTTTCAAATAAAAATAGACCTAGTTACATGTATGAGACTTACAATGATGTTGATTCTAAATTGTCTGAATGTCATGAGGAAATACACATAGATAAAATCCCTACCTCGTTACATAACACACCGAGATTAAAATATCATTGTTTTAGGTGTGGTGAAGATGATCATGTTGTTAAGCATTGTCATAAACTTCATCATAGACATGTTAAAAGGAACTCATTTGGGAATAGATTGACGAAATTGGTTAATAATTTCTTTTGCTAGAAACCAATCTCTCGTAAACCCAAAGTTTTCAAACCTGGGTTCCTGTGTCACCTGGTTAATCTGTTCTTTGATGTTCAAGCAGGAGTCATCCACTAAAGTTGAAAACAGTATCTAGCATGTTGATAGTGGTTGCTCCAGACACATGACGAGTCTAAAAGATCTTTTGACCAATTATCGAATAATCAACGAAGGTTATGATGCATTTGCTAGTGACATGAAAGGAGGGAAAATGATTGGTCAAGGAGAAGTTTCCAATGGTTCTCTTACTTTAGAAAAAGTCAACTACATACCTGAGCTTGCATTTAATATTTTGAGTGCCTCCAGATTTGTGACAAAGACATTCCGATCTTGTTCAGGTCCAATGAATGTCTCTTCTTAAAATCTGATATTGATATTCCAGATGAGATGGTACTCATGCGTGCAACAAGAAAGAATGACACATATCTTCTAAACATGGGTTCGAGGGAGTCAATGTCTAGAGTCACCTGTCTTCTGTCCAAAGCTTCCACTTCTATGTCTTTCTAATGGTATCGCAGATTGGGCCATGTTAATTTCAAAAATATAAACAAATTAGTTAAAAACAATCTCATTAGGGAACTTCCAGTTGGGTATTCTACCATTCAAGAAATTGAAGATTTCCAACATTATTGAAATTGAAGATTGGAAGAACAATAGCAACAAAATATTAGTCTAGGGTTTGTTTTGTAATTATATAAATTCTAGACTAGTATAAATATTAGAACATAATATCATTGTAAAGGAGTGACTAATTCACCACTTGTTAGGGTGAATTAGGTCCATCACCAACAACATCATATCATCGTCCTTCATGGATGATGATTTCAACAACATATCAATAAACATCAATCATTAAACATTTTTTGTGTTCATCATTATTGTATTTTAGTATCTAATCATCAATTTTTGTTCTTATCAATTTGAATCCTAAGATCCAAGCTCAACGTTTCCGTTCAAATCGGGAACACACAATTGGTATCAAAGCTAGAGTTGATGGATTCATATTGATTTTGATGAGATTTCATGGTTAGTTTGCTGAAATTATTGAAGATTTGAAGAAAGCAATTCAACAATCAACCAACATT